>OZ030390.1:35823130-36343130 GCA_964023965.1 Melinopterus prodromus
CGAGTAGAATGTGTTTTGTGGCGACCACAGCTTACTACCTGGTACGGTTGTTACATTTCTCTTGTAATTACTGTTCTTGTGTCTTAGTTATTAAAAGAGGTACCTAATGAAATGATTCAAAGAACAAAATGGTTACAAAAGATTGGAGTTCTGTTTACTATTTATCCTATGGTTGTAGCTGATACAACCATAGCGTGCTACAAATTTCGGACAAAACTTATCTTTATTTTTGTATATGGTCAATTATTATTATTATTCTTATTATTAACTCTTAATAAGACCTATTTTAAAATGCTCTAAGAATAATAAAATCAAGTTGACCGTATTAAATATTCAATACCAAGATAGTTTTTAATTCTAATCATCATATTGATTAGTGACATGTTCCAGAGAATTAAATGATTCAGGTAGTGAATAAACATAACTTATTTAATTATATAATTATTTAACTTAATTGCTTTACTTTATGTATTTTTGTATACAACTTATGGGCAACAAGGAAGTATTTTTAGTCGCTAGTTATGGTTGATTCTCAAACCTTACTTTTTCCGTTGCTGCGAAAACCTGCAGAACTTTGTAACCTGCAATCTGCCAACCTTAAATATATGGCATCGACTTCCCAACATCAACCCACTGCTCAGAAGTTTATTCACATTCGTTTTACCTTGAATTGACACAACCATTACGAAAATACCTGCATATCCTACGATAGAAATTACATAAATGTATAAATCGCTTTAGTAACATGGCCACGGGTAAAATTGAATTAATAAAATATTGATGGACATAATTTATAAAGTTATTAATGATTGTCTTAGATTAGAGATGCACCTTATACAATTTAGAATACACAAGGATTAATATGAACATTGGATTTCTGCGAGAATTCACTCCCTTTACAAGGATTAATATTTTGACAAAAGTTCAATTCATAATCTAATTTTTGTAAAGCAATAGTTATAACCTGCGCACAGTTGAAATAACATAGATGTGTAGAATATATTCCCATTAAAATGAATGTACTTATTCCCCTAGCACGATAACATTGTCTGGAAATAATGGTTGCTAACTTACGAGAATTTTTACACTTTCATTTATTTTCTCAACGGTAGATAAATTAATTAACCCATTTATAATCAATAATGTCTTGTTTTTGTCATTACTGATTATCGCTGATTTTAGCACTTACTGTGGTATTTATTCGTTTTAAATTTGTACTAGTGTAACTCTAATACAACTTATACATTTTCTAACCAGATAAGTATGCTCTTTTAATAATAACATAATAAAGGTCTGCAAAAAACGAAACAAGATTTTTTTAATAAATGATTCAATTTTGAGCCTCACCATGGGGATCTCGATTATTAGTGGAGATAGAGCCTATGTTTAAATCCAGCAAAGTTTCGTATTTTTGTGCTAATCAATTATCTGAAAAGAAATTTAAGCTATCATTTTTCATTTTGAAGATATCCACAAAAACTGAAATGTTAAGATATCGTTTTCAATTTTTTATTCAAAACCAAATGTAGCTAGACATTTGAAACAAAAACATTCTACAGGTACTTTTTAACAAGGACGGCAGTGTCATTTTTTAATTTGAAATAACATCAAAGATGGCGGTGTAACCATGGCCAACATTTGTTTTACTTATGGGCGCCATGTTGAATTTTGACATTTTCCGATAGTCGTGTTTCTTCTCATTTCCGCAATGTATAACATCTAACCATTCTTTTTTACTTTATCATACGCAGTATGTAAAGTATTGTAATCGTGCCGAAAAAAAAATCTGATGTGGCCAGACACATAACTTTATCATACAAAATATAAAATTAATAGTTTAGCTGCACGAGAATCTACATATTTGATTGAGATAAATCGTTTCTGCATTAAAATTAAACTAGTTAGCCTGGATTTGACAGATATTTTGATAGTCAATAGTATCAATAGTAGGTATTGTCAAAGCATCAGCATTTGACACTACCTACCTGTCATCAGAATAATAGTTATTTATCTCACAAGTGCCGAAAGTTCGGAATAGCGCGACGAGCGGTGGTTCGGCGGGTCACCGATGGCGGAGCGTCGCCGTCACATGTGAGCTAGTCGCGCTATGTAGTTTCCGGCAGGAGTGACATTAACGTTTTTTGTGTTGCTTTTTGAGAAATACGTATTTAAAAAAATCAAAAATGGTTATATTTCTGTATAGGAAATGTTAGGTTGATACCACTTCTACGAAACGTCAAGTTCAAAAAGCTAATTCAAATTCTGACAGATTTATATTCGTTCATGACCCTGTAGACGTCACATCCGTACCAACATACTAAAATATAACTACACTCATCGCTATACTTTATTTACAATTTTCTCAATTTATCGTTTTTACAATTAGATATATGTAACAACGGGTTGATATTTCGTATCAACAAACGATCAAATTGGTGATCTTATTTTATTTGAATTTTGTATTTTGTACTTTGCCGCACTAGAACGGCAACGTTCCGTAACGGTTCTCCAAACTCTTATAAACTCAGTTGTTTTCGAGTGTGACAGCCATAGACATTTCTGTGGTGACAGCACAAAAAAATTATTGTCAAATCCAGGCTACTATGTAGTGTTTCATATCAATGCCAGATGCGAGCGATCTCGCTCAAATAGAATTTGCTCTTGAAGCTAAACTATTATCTTTACCAAAAAATATCATAGGCATAAATTATTCAAAATTTCCTCTACTTTAATTTATTATTTACCTATTTTGACGAAATTACAGAAATGACGGCTCATTTGCAAAATCTTTGAAAAATGGTAAGAGAAAATAGCCAGTCCCTTTGGACCCTTTTGAACCAAAAGCTTTTCAGCTCTAAGTTTGGTCATAAAACTTCTAAATATGAACTTTCGTTCCGATACCTTTAGTAGTTTCTCCGGAATCGTCGTCACAAAAATCGGGTACACACACACACACACACACACACACACACCACACGCACACGCACACGCACACGCACACGCACACGCACACGCACACGCACACGCACACGCACACGCACACGCACACGCACACGCACACGCACACGCACACGCACACGCACACGCACACGCACACGCACTCGCACTCGCACTCGCACACGCACACGCACACGCACACGCACACGCACACGCACACGCACACGCACACGCACACGCACACGCACACGCACACGCACACGCACACGCACCCGCACGCGCACCCGCACGCGCACGCGCACGCGCACGCGCACGCACACGCACACACACACACACACACACACACACACACACACACACACACACACACACACACACACACACACACACACACACACACACACACACACACACACAACACACACAACACACACACACACACACACACACACACACACACACACACACACACACACACACACACACACACACACACACACACACACACACACACACACACACACACACACACACACACACACACAACACACACACACACACACACATACACACACACACAGACATTTTTTTGTACCTTGGTCAAAAATGTTCAGGGGACCCAAAAAGACCTATTTCCGCTAAAATCCCATTTTTTTTTTCGGCACGATTACAATACTTTACATACTGCGTATGATAAAGTAAAAATGGGATTTTAGCGGAAATAGGTCTTTTTGGGTCCCCTGAACATTTTTTGACCAAGGTACAAAAAAATGTCTGTGTGTGTGTGTGTGTGTGTGTGTGTGTGTATGTGTGTGTGTACCCGATTTTTGTGACAACGATTCCGGAGAAACTACTAAAGGTATCGGAACGAAAGTTCATATTTAGAAGTTTTATGACCAAACTTAGAGCTGAAAAGCTTTTGGTTCAAAAGGGTCCAAAGACACTGGCTATTTTCTCTTACCATTTTTCAAAGATTTTGCAAATGAGCCGTCATTTCTGTAATTTCGTCAAAATAGGTAAATAATAAATTAAAGTAGAGGAAATTTTGAATAATTTATGCCTATGATATTTTTTGGTAAAGATAATAGTTTAGCTTCAAGAGCAAATTCTATTTGAGCGAGATCGCTCGCATCTGCATTGATATGAAACACTACATAGTAGCCTGGATTTGACAATAATTTTTTTGTGCTGTCACCACAGAAATGTCTATGGCTGTCACACTCGAAAACAACTGAGTTTATAAGAGTTTGGAGAACCGTTACGGAACGTTGCCGTTCTAGTGTGGCAAACTACAAAATACAAAATTCAAATAAAATAAGATCACCAATTTGATCGTTTGTTGATACGAAATATCAACCCGTTGTTACATATATCTAATTGTAAAAACGATAAATTGAGAAAATTGTAAATAAAGTATAGCGATGAGTGTAGTTATATTTTAGTATGTTGGTACGGATGTGACGTCTACAGGGTCATGAACGAATATAAATCTGTCAGAATTTGAATTAGCTTTTTAAACTTGACGTTTCGTAGAAGTGGTATCAACCTAACATTTCCTATACAGAAATATAACCATTTTTGATTTTTTAAATACGTATTTCTCAAAAAGCAACACAAAAAACGTTGATGTCACTCCTGCCGGAAACTACATAGCGCGACTAGCTCACATGTGATGGCGACGCTCCGCCATCGGTGACCCGCCGAACCACCGCTCGTCGCGCTATTCCGAACTTTCGGCACTTGTGAGATAAATAACTATTATTCTGATGACAGTAGGTAGTGTCAAATGCTGATGCTTTGACAATACCTACTATTGATACTATTGACTATCAAAATATCTGTCAAATCCAGGCTAACTAGTTTAATTTTAATGCAGAAACGATTTATCTCAATCAAATAGATTCTCATGCAGCTAAACTATTAATTTTATATTTTGTATGATAAAGTTATGTATCTGGCCACATCAAATTTTTTAAAATAATGATGTAATAATAAAAAACCTTCAGGTACCCAACTGGAGCTTGGTTACAGACCGCCGGAGTCGTTGCCAAGCAACGCCAACAAAATGCACTTGGATCAAGCGGCGCCCTGAAGCGGCGGTTTCAAATGTCTAGCTACATTTAGTTTGGAATAAAAAATTAAAAACGATATGTTAACATTTCAGTGTTTTGTGGATATCTTCAAAATGAAAAATAATAGCTTAAATTTCATTTCAGATAATTGATAATTGAACAGTACTATCAGAAACTTTGAACAGTGTAGTCGTGTTTTTCGCGGTCAGTGATACGTGAGTACTACGCAATCGAAATTTGAGTTCCGCGAGTGACACTGGACACCAGGTCGTTCGCTCGTGGAACAAATCCAGCCAGGTTTTACAGTTCATAACAATGTCCCAGAAAAATGTGCAAGGTCAGGAAATAACTATTACAACACCTAACGAGTACGCTTTATATGCCGCTTTAAAAAAAATCCCAAGAGGAAAATCAATCATTGAAAGATGTCATCCAAAAACTCAATGAACAAATGCAATTATTGAGTAATGAAGTTGGTGAACTAAAAGCAAAAATTGTCGAAACTTCGGTTTCTCAACCAGAACAACCTCAGAAAGAGTACTGTACTGACGAGGAAGAATTGGCAAAAGAAACTGAATGGGCAAGAGTTAAAAGCAAAAATAATAAGAAAAGAAAGATGAATACTTCATTGAGTCCACCTCAGCTTCGACAAGCAGGCCCAATAACTATACAATCGGAAGCAAAAAAAGTACCAGCCCCTCCCCCAATAATAGTGGACGGCATTAAAAATTATGAAACGTTTTACGAAAAAATTGGGGAACAAATTCAAACAAAAAATTTTACCACAAAAATAATGAGTAAAGAATGTATTAAGGTAAACGTACTTGACAAAGAGCTCTATAAAACAGTGACAGACATACTGAGAAAAGAGGACCACATTTGGCACTCATATGAGAACAAACAAGATAGGCCAATTAAAGTCATGGCTAAAAACTTGCATCATACGTGTCAACCTGACAAAATTGTGAAGAACCTAGTAACACAAGGATATAAGGCAGCAGGGGCTGTTAATAAACTATCCTGGAGGAATAAAGAAGCACTCGACATGTTTATACTTACTTTTGACGCAGAAGAAGACATAAATAAAATTCATAATATAACCAATATAATGGGCTGCGAAGTAAGCCTTGCTAAGAAAATCCAAACTAATCCCACAATGCAAAAGGTGTCAAGCGTATGGGCACACTCAACGATATCGTAACAGACCCCCGAGGTGTGTTAAATGTGCAGGAAAGCATCTCACGAACGATTGCAAGAAAGCAAACAATGTGGATGCCAAATGTTGGCATTGCGGAGGAGCACATCCAGCTAATTATCGAGGATGTGGCGTAGCTATAGAACTACAAAAAATAAAAATCAAAATATGAAGACCAAACACTCTAAGGCTCCACAAAGTCAACGCGAAAACGCTCAACAAGGAAGACGAGAAAGTCAGAATCCAAAAGTGACTGACATGAGAACGTACGCCCAAGTCATTCAAAAAGAAAATAATGACCAAAGGACCGAACCTCAAGAAAATAACGGTAACATTAGCCAAACTCTACAGATCATACCAGGAAAACTAAATAAACAAGAAGCATTTATCACTACGATTGATGAGCGAATAAAAAAATTAGAACACAAATCACAGGGAGCTATTCCTAAAATAAAACAAAAATGAATAATACACTCAAAATAATGGCTTGGAATGCCAACGGATTACTGCAACATCAACAGGAACTGCAGGCAATCCTTGACACTGAAAATGTGGACGTGTGTCTCATTTCTGAAACTCACTTCACTAGACAATCATTCATAAAATTTAAAGGATTTAAAACATATCACACTATCCACCCTGATAACGCAGCTAAAGGAGGAAGTGCAGTAATCATTAAAGACAATATAAAACATCATGAGGAATTTAAATATGAGACAGAAAAAATACAAGCAACAGCAGTAAATATACAAACAAAGAATTATTCGCTTATCGTGGCAGGATTATATTGTCCGCCTAGGCATTCAATAAAGAAAGATGACTACTTAACTTTCCTTGGTCAACTGGGAAACAGATTCATAGTTGGAGGAGACTTTAATGCCAAGAATACTTACTGGGGCTCTAGGTTGACTACAACTAAAGGTAGAGAATTGCAGAAAGCAATAAATGAACTTAGTTGTCAAACAATGTCAACTGGAAGTCCAACATACTGGCCAACAGGTCCAGCAAAAGTACCAGATCTAATAGACTTCTATATAGTTAAAAACATTAGCGTTAATTTCCTACAGATAGAAGAATGTCATGACCTAAGCTCTGATCACTCTCCAATACTTTTGACCCTGAGTGAGTATATTATTCAAAGGGAAAGTAATCCAACATTGACAAACAAATACACTGCCTGGGAAAGTTTTCGACAGACACTCGAAGAAAGGATAAATCTGAACACACCACTAAGGAATGAAGAACAACTGGAATCAGAATTTGAAAAACTTGTTTATGATATACAACAAACTGCCTGGGAGAACACCCCTGATAGACAGAGGAGAGTAAAAGGAAACAATTACCCCAAAGAGATAACAAATCTACTCTCTGAGAAAAGAAAGGCAAGAAGAAAATGGTTCCAAACTAGAGCACCACGAGACAAGACGAGATTAAACAACCTCACTCAACAACTCAGAAGAGATATTAAAGAACTAAAAAATGAATCTTTCAACGCCTATCTGAGGGAACTATCCAACACTAGCGAATCACACTATTCGCTCTGGAAGGCAACCAAAACGCTCAAAAGGCCAATAATTCAGATTCCCCCGATCAGAAAAGGTGATGGAAGCTGGGCCAGGAATAATGAACAAAAAGCCCAAAGGTTTTCTGACCATTTAGAAAACTAATTTCAACCTCATCATGGAGAAGATGAAGAAATCCATATGGAGGTGAATGACCAAGAAGGCACGCAAATCATGCTTACCACACCAACAGAAGTTCAGAACTTAATAAAAAAGGACATTAATCGGAAAAAGCCCCAGGCTATGACTTAATAACTGGAGATGTACTTAAAGAACTTCCAAGGAAGGCCATAGTTAAGCTTACAAATCTTATCAATGCTGCATTCAGACTAAGGTATGTTCCCAAACTGTGGAAGGTAGCAGAGGTGATCATGATACTGAAGCCTGGGAAACCACCACATGAAACAACGTCTTATAGACCTATCTCTCTACTGCCGATCATGTCAAAAATCTTCGAAAAATTACTACTCAATAGATTGAAGCCAATAATTGAGAGCAAAAGGCTTGTTCCAGACCATCAGTTCGGATTTCGGGATAAGCACTCTACTATTGATCAGATACATCGAATAACCAACATAATTGAAAAATCGTTAGAGGAAAAAAAGGTCTGTTCTGCAGTCTTCCTAGATGTGGCACAGGCTTTTGATAAAGTCTGGCATGAAGGACTGAACAATAAATTAGGAAGTATTCTACCAAAACAGTTTGCACAACTATTAAAATCTTACCTGACTGAGAGATACTTTAGAGTCAAACAAGGTGATGCATATTCTGTCCTTAAGGAAATACAAGCAGGAGTGCCGCAAGGTAGTGTTTTAGGGCCGGTCCTTTACCTACTCTACACCAGCGACCTCCCAGCACTAGAAAATAATACTGTCGCAACATTTGCTGACGACACGGCTATCCTAGCTGTTGGGAACAGCAATGAAGAAACGACGAGAAAACTCCAAACAGCTCTTGGTCATTATCAGGTCTGGACAAAGAAAAAAAGAATTAAACTGAACGAACTCAAGTCAGTACATGTTGACTTCACGAACAAGAAAATACAACACATCCCGGTTACTATTAATAACCAAATAGTACCGTACGCAAACACAGCCAAATATCTCGGCATGACATTAGACGCCAGGCTCCGCTGGAAAGCCCATGTCAAAAAGAAAAGAGAGGAACTAGGAATCCGTTATAGAGAGATGTACTAGCTACTGGGAAGAAACTCTACGCTGTCTGTACATAATAAGCTTCTCTTGTACCAGCAAATTCTAAAACCAGTATGGACGTATGGTGCTCAACTCTGGGGTTGCACCAAAAAAAGGAACCTTAAAATTGTCCAGACCTTCCAAAATAAAGTATTGAGATGCATTGTCAATGCACCTTGGTACAATAGGAATGATGATCTCCACAAGGACCTTAAAATGGAGTTTGTTTGCAAAGAAATCCAAAAATTAGCAAGAAGTCACCAGGAAAGGCTTCACCGTCACGTGAACGTTGAGGCCATCCAGCTCCTCGACAACACCGCATTAGTCAGAAGACTCAAGAGAAAGAAGCCTTTTGAGTTAGTGTAAATGTGAGATAGTGATAAAAGCAGAGTAAGTGCTGGTTGTAGGTGTTAGTTCCAAAAGCAGTGTCAGTGCTACGTAGTGCGCAAGAAAAACGTGCCCAGTATACCAGGACTAACTGAGAGACATCGATGGGTGCCTGTTAGGTTAAGTTACACTAGTAAAATAAGTTAGAATTAAGTTACTCATTAGCCAATTATGACTAGATTGTAATGCTCCTATTGAATAAAAAAAAAAAGATAATTGATTAGGACAAAATTACGAAACTTTGTCAAATTTAAACACAGGCTCTATCTCCACTAATAAGCGAAATCCCCATGGTGAGGCTCGAAATTGAATCACCCTGTATAGTTTATACATATATACTTGACCCAAGAATTAGAAGACTTAGTACTCTTTAATGAACTAGGCACATCTATTTACGTTAACAAGTAGATAAGCCTTACTACAAAGTTCTCAATAGTTGGTGAGTGATATTAGTTCTCAATATTGGCGAGACGAAGCGATCAGTAAGCGTCCGAGTATCTGAGCACGAACGCTGCACTAGATTGCGACAAATCGCTGGTTCAGCTCTCGCTGAACACAGATATAACACGGGACATGACATCTTGTTTGCACAAACCAAACTCCTCGCCCGTGAATCACATTACTACCCTAGAAGGATCCGTGAATCAATAGAAATCCTAAAACACCCCTCTAATATTAATAGAGATGATGGTTTTCAATTACATCATACCTGGAAATCAGTCCTGTCCCAACCGCTTCTACCTGCTGGCCCACCACCTGTTAACCCCACCCCTTCCACTACGTTACCCCCACCTGTTAACTCCACCCCTTCCACTACGTTACCCCCACTCCAAACACCATCTGGTGACACCAGTCCCCTTATATATAAAGACCCGCCCCAACAGACGACAGTATCTTCTTAGCGCTTGGTTTGATAACTTAGTCCTGAAGATGCCTCTTGCAACAGAGCGCGAAACGTCGACTACTTCAAAGTCCTCAACGCGGTTACCACCCGGAAATCAATATATCATTCTCAATAGTTATGTATGTGACAGACGTGTAAAATTTGTTGGGCTGTTTCAGCCCTTTAAATGAGAAAATGTGCCGGAGGCGGTCAATAGGCAGTGTCTCGTGCTCTTTGTTCACGTTCACCTCACCGCAGCCGACACATTTACCGGGCCAAAATAGCCCAAAAAATCCCAGCTCTTAGGGCTGGTATTTTCAACTACCTACAAACTCCTCAATAGTTATGTGACAGGTCTGTTGGGCTATTTTAGACCGTTAAACGAGAAAATGTGTCGGAGGCGGTGGTTGGGCCGCGTGGTCTTGTGTTCACGCTCAGCTCAACACCGTCTCATTTAACGGGACCAACATTAAATAGCCCACCAAACTTACATATCGGTCACATAACTATATTGAGCATTTTGTAGGTAGAAATAAAAGTCATGGTTGAAGTGATAACTTACAAGAATATCGTTTTTTCAAATTAGTATAAAAGGTGCGTTTTGGTTGTATAGGTACTATCAGAGTCATTGGATATTGAATTTTAAAAATCAAGTAATAAAGACGATAATTTAATTTTCCAACCAACGTGTTTCCTTTTTCATTCTTATATTGATATTTATGAAGACTAAAACCAACAAATTACTCCACATAATAATTATGTGGATAATTTTGATTTGAGAATGTTCACATATAATTAATAGAAATGAGAAGATAGATATATAAACGGTTTCTTTCTATAGACGGATGATCTGTAATCATGGTACAGATAGATCCCCTCCAAGTAAGAAGTAATTTTGAAGAAAAAATATTTTAGTTAAATGACTAACTTAACTTTTAAAAATTAACATTTTTCTATGTTCTAGATGATCGCGACAATGAAATGGAAGAATTCAAATTATTAGCCCAATAGAAGCCGGTCTTCATTGATCTATGCAGACAAACATTTTCTATTGTTTCTTATAATTGAAAAATGTTTAGAAAACTTTTAAGAATTTTAAAATGTCGTTTATATCTAGGTGCTATATAGCGGATTGTTTACCTTCTACCTTCTAAGAAAAACAAAATCAGAATAAAATAGGCAAATGTTAATGAACGAAGGGTTTAAGAGAAGAATGATGGTGCTGTGTTAAAGTTGGTTTCAAATTCAGAACGGTTTCACGTAAAATAGTCAGCAAGTCAGCAAAGGAGAAGTACCTACCTACCTATATAAAATGTCAGAAGATCCATAAAAAAATCACCTGGAATAAATAAATAAATAAAGAGTTCTATGAAATCTGTCGAAACTCACAACAGACGGGTTTTCGTTTATCCTTTCATTTACCTTTTCATTTATCTCAATTGTATGTGGACGAAGAAACGAAGGAACGACCAGCAGATCGACTTTTGGTTGAGTACAAAATGTGAACGTGTAATGTATTTGAATTCCGTAAATAAATAATTTGTAATGTCCTGGTTTCAAAACAATATGTTTACCTAATCCAACCTCATAACGCGGAGTCTGAAATATTCCTAGACTCATATTACTAAATGAAAGATATACCTATATTTAAAGCCTAGAAAATATTTACCTAGTTGCATCTAGAACAAATGTGTGAAGTTTTGTCTATAAAACGAAGATATAAACTTCATTCGTCCCACACAAAAAATCTGATGTAGCCAGGCACATGACTTTATCATACTATAAGTATATATAAAATTAATAGTTTATTACGGTTACCAAGAAACAAATGGTATTATACTTTATAGATCATATTAAAATCACATAAGGAAGTCATAGTTAGTTTAACCTCCATCCAGCTAGTTCCTTTTTTATTATTCCACATTAGAAGCCACTTAGATTTCTAATTGAAGAAAACCATGGCATATGTTACTGCGGTATGATACCATTTTAACAGAAAATTGCTATAATTTATGTAACCTACTTCAGCCATCTGTAGTGCAATGGCATCTATAATGTCATCTGTTGTTTTTTTTTTATTTTAGCCATTAGTCCAAACATCCATTGAATTCCGTATACCTGGTTTCTAAACAAACCTTATTTTATAACGACAAGGCTATATACCTAGCTATATTATCTTTAACCTTCAAGTCAGCTGGACTGACATTTGTAAATGGTCAGAGATACAACATTCTTTACTCAAAAACTAGTTCGCAGGAAGACGAGTTGCACAAAAACTCAGACGACCGGTATTTTTAGCAATACCCTCGGAGACCTCAACGGTCGGTCAGGCAGCAAACCCTAATATGCCATCGACGCAAATTGTATAACGTTTGGCATAATCTCCGCGAAGGCTGTAAATCGACATTGAGAAACGTTTTACATATGCATGAAACACGAGTGCTTATGCTTAGCTGACTCTGGATCTGATCACCACATTTTAAAAATGTTTAATTACCATAAATAAGCATGATTGCTGACGAGATCGGTATTTATGCTGTACCTACCTATAGCAAATGCGTAACCGATCAATAGTTTCGTTTTAAATTATCATATGTTTCCTATAATACTGCAACTGATGGCAAACACGTGTGTGTACACTGGTAGAACCATTGATTAATTCAAACAACAATTATTGATTGACTTAAGGAAACAATGTTTGGAGGTGGCACATAAATATATGTTTGATTCTATTCGAACAACAATTTATTTGCGCCAAACAACGTGTTCTGGTATAAAAACAATAAAAGAACGACAAGCATTTTACTATAAAGATTGTTTCACTGATGGCTATACTGACGAGCGGAGAACGGTAAAATCAATTAATTTTAAGCATAAAGATTCAAGTAAAGATCGTCCTATTCGTTACGTCGCGTTGTGTAGATAAATATTGTTTAAGTATGCATTTTTCAAGAAAAGGAAACAAGTTTTAACCAAATCGGATAGTAACGTGTGTCCAAATAAAAGAAAAAATATTTTCGAGAAATCTCTGAGCAAGGTTGGGGTTCAAATTAAAATCTTTGCCGTTTCTTAGTGCGTACACATTCTGCCATCTTTCGTTTTGAGATAACTTTTGTTTTTTATGATACACACAGAGAAATGTTTAAGACATTCGTTGTCTTGCCGAAATTTACTCCGAACAAATCAATAAAGTTTTCAATTTAGATGAGAAGATTGAATCAAAACTCACAAATTTCTCCTTTGAAGCGACAACATTTTGTTTCCAAGTAAAACTACATTGGATAATTTTAAAAGTTCTTATGAGTTCTTTTAAGAATATAGTGTGTTGCATTGAACAATTCAATATATTCCAATGAAAACAACTATTGCATTGAAACAAGATCATATATGTAGAATATGGTGTTCAAAACAAGTAAAATTAGTTGGTTGATGCAAGAGACGTTTTGTGTGAACCAAGTAACCAAATGCTTAGTTTAAAATATCGGGTGGTTTCATTGTGCGGAAAACTTAAGAGTTTGCGCGGTTTGTGGCACCAGACTGACGCGACGTAGAACGGCGACAGTTTTTAGATACGCAGTATATGAGGTCTCACTCACAACCCTCACAACGTTAACTCCATGCAAATATATTGGTTATAGTGGTAAGCAGTGTCGCTTTGATATACGCTTGATTGTATCTGCAGTTTTACATGTGATAATGGACAGCGTGGATGATTTTTCAATTTCATCAGATCATCTTAAAACGATATTTGACAGTAAGTATATGCGTATATCTACTTTTTATGCGAATGTTAATACACTATGTGCATTATATGTTTGCAGTCCATAAAATAACTGCAAAACATAACAAAACTTACAGAAGAAGAGATAAAAGAACTTAAAAAATATATGTCTTACAAAATAATTGCTTAACGAACTTTGATGTACCTAATACCACATATTATGTTTTGATTAGATTTGTCAGCCAGAAGAATTATTCTTGCTAGTAAATATGATTAAGAAAGTAATGTGCTATTATAATCGTGTAGTTCTTTCTGCATTTGTTTTGATAGACTTATTTTTTTATGTAAGCTTTGCAGCAGCGGTAGATAGTTTTAACAAAACTACAAAAACATTCACTTCAAATCAATATATTATGTTGAACGTAAATTACTATTACTTGCTTTGAATTTTTAACGCACTTCGTTTAAAATGACAGTTACTTGCTTTGAGAACAAAATACTCTATTCAGAACACTAAAGGTGTCGAACCAAAATTACAAATGTTTCTCTGAAACATTGGTTCTTCCAAGCACCTATTAATTATTCCGATAGCTCTATTACTCTCTTTAAGACATCATATGGTTGCATTAAAACAATATTAGTTTGGTCCAAATGTTGAAATATTTGAAATAATACTACAAAGTTTCATTCAAAACAACATTATAGTCCTTTCGAGTTGATGACTATTTGGTGCAAGTCAATAGTTTACTCGTTGCAACTAATTTTATCTCGAACGAAGCACTTAACACATTTGTACTGAGAAAATATTGTTTTGGTTGAAGTGGATAGTTATTTCGTGGATATGGAAATCAACCGTTGTTTTGATGCAAAGCAATTTTATTTGAATTGAGCATTCCTTTCTCTGTGTGTAGGAAGATACCTATTATGATATATATAGGTACCTACCTAGAGTTGAGTAAATAATGCATATTCAGTTATAGTTTTGAAGTGTTGAATTTTATAGAGTCAAATTTCCTATCTTCTGGGCGCGAATAATGGAAAAGTTGTTCATATCCGGTTGTTCTCCAACCGATAATAACTAATCTTTAATTTGCTGCGAAATCCTCCAAAATATGGATGCAATTGTAATTTTTGTGGTTAAAAATCAATAAAATTTCATTGCCAATTTGATTTTAAAAAACCTTATGTGCCCAGGCACATGATATTATCGTACTATTATAATATTAATAGTTTAGCTGCATTAGATTCTATTTGATAGAAATCGGTCGTGTCTGCATTAAAATAAAACTAGTTAGCCAGGATTGGTCAGATATTTTGATACTACTGACAGTATGTATTGTTAAAAAACAGCGTTTGACACTACCTTCTGTCACTAGAATGTTATGAATTAGAACTATAGTTTTATATTAATGCAGACACGACCGATCTCGACTAAATAGAATTTGCTCATTCAGCTAAACTATTAAGTTTACCAAAACTTGTCATAGACATAAATTATACAAAATTTCCTCTCCTTCAATTTATTATTTAAGTATTATGACGAAATTACAGAAATGGCGGCTCGTTTGCAAAATCGTTGAAAAATGCTACAAGTAAAGCTCCAGTTCCTTTGGGCCCTTTTGCACAAAAAGGTTTTCAGCTCTAAGTTTAGTCATGAAACTCTAAATATGAAGTTTACTCCCGATACCTTTAGTAGTTTCTCCTGAATCGTCGCCACAAAAAACAGGTACACACATACACATTGTACCTTGGTCAAAAATGTTCAGGAGACCGAAAACGACATATTTCCGCTAAAATCTCACTTTTTTTCGGTACGATTACAATACTTTGTCATACCTACTACGTATGATAAAGTAAAAAGTAGTGTATTGTAAATGGACATTAAAATTTATTAGAAATTATAATTATTATATAATCAAATGTCCATCCCACCTGATTCCGCTTTCACAATGAATCATTCATATTTTAATCTGTTTAAACGTAAAGTTAGTTGGCCGAAAGATGGCGGAAACAACTAGAAAATGCATTTTTATCACTTTTCAAGATTGATATGACTTTTATGGGAAATTATGCTGTGTGTAGTGTGTGTGTACTAACGAATTCTAGTTTATTTTCCATAGCTAACTATTTCGGCTTTCCTGCTAGCTAAATCTACGATATTTATACTTTGGTTGTCATTGCATTCGGAGAAATATCTTTTGTAAAATTACTAAGGTTATTAATAATAACCAACAGTTTACACTATTAACCAGACAAACCAAAGAAATACATAAATACAAAAAAAAACCTAGTTGTAGGTATTTTAACTAATTGAGCAATAAGAAAAAAAATCTTCCGCAAAAGTTGAGTAAACAAAACATAAAATCACAAAACCAAACGTTTTAAATACTAAATTAATCCAACGCAGGCTGCTCCTCAATCATACAAGTTGACCTTAAATCTGTTGATATTTCGGGTACCATGACCAATCGGCGAGTTGACGGCAATGTTGGTTCGAGCGGCTTCAGGTTGAGGAAAGGAAATGCTTACTTATTCCTAATTAAGCAATTTTGGACGAAATTGTGGTTAAGTTACTAAATTGCGTCTATCAGTACCTACCCTCACAAAATATATATAATGATCGCTTAAATAAGTAACATTGTCATGGCGGTCAACCAAGCACCTACAAATGGACTTAAGCACATCGAGTTATAATAATTTCTATAATTGGAAAAAGCTTTCAGATATTTTGTAAGAGTATCATCTCTATAAAAATACTTGTTTTGCAGCAATCTATATGAGGCTATGAGCATCAAAAAAAAAACTGTAAGTAGCTACAGACAACCAGAATTTTCGAATTATTTTCGAATCGAAAAGGATCAGACAATTAGTCTTCTCATATTTGCGTCAATGGTTTCTTGTATACCAATTTTGTATGACTATTAGTATTTAGATTTGTACTATGTCTAACAACGTGCAATTTGACCTTTTAACTTTCATACTTATACATAATAGCACTTACTTCAAATGCAATATTCCTCTTAAACACTAATAAACATTACACTGACAGTCGCTAGCACAGAGTTGTTGTAAACAACAAATTTTCAACAGCACTCACAGATTTATTTATCCTGTATCTCTCAGGACATAACTTCATCTACTCGGCGAATATCGTAGGTCGTCTCGATACCGTATGGAAACGCTGAACTGGGCACACGTGCGCCTAAGTTTATTAGTGATGCCGTGCTTACCGCGCGATAGGTCTTCGGCGACTGTTGCGGAGAGATTTCGAGCGTTCAGCAGGCGAACGGATTGTGGTGCTGCCTGACCCCGATCACTCCGGTGTTCGCCCGGAGCATTGTAAATAAACTCGGCGAAATTCTGCTCACCCTACATATCAAAAACTTTCTTTTCGGCGCGCTTGTGCAGAAGTTATCAATTAATAAAGTGCTCGAGCGATCCTCCGCTCTGTTTACGCATGCCATCCATCAAATAGGTGCGAAGCAAACCCCATAAACGATTTGCCACTTACCAGAGCAGTGAAATAGAAATTGTGAAACAGTGAAACGTATGTGTGTGTTTTATATTTACATATATAGGTCATGTTATCATTTAGTAGTACTGTCGAATCGAGACCAGCCTTAATACATGGCCTTTTTTGGGTTTTTGAGGTCGCTGATTACGAATCTGAACTCAAAATTTTGAAAAAAAAATGGTGGAACCAATATGGCGACCCACTACATTAAAATATGTTTTGATTTACTTCAAACTTGTATTTTGGTAGTTTTTGAGGGCACTGACTACGAATATGAACTTTAAATTGATGAAAACAAAATGGCGGTTTCAATATGGTGGACAACCACTTTAAAATATGATTTAATTTATTTGAAACTTGGCCTTTAAAGGGTTTTTGTGGTAGCTGATTATGAACCTGAACGCTAAAGCTACGTGAAAGCTACGTGTTCGTTAGGTAGGGTTTACCTATAATAATATATTTTTAGGTAGATATTAACAGATATTAAATACAAATAAATAATAAAAAAATGTGTATTTAAAATATATTCCGCTTCTAATTCTAAACTATCAAGTAATGATAGATCGACAAACTCGTTCTTCTTCTTCACTGTCTGAGTCGCGATTCTCGCTGTATCGCTTCTGTGTAGTCATGGAAAAAGAAGGCTCTGCTTCTGACATAAATGATCGTAGTAAAGAAATAACTTCTTTCGGAAGCAGAATCTTTAATTTTTGTTCCCGCTAGTTTTTAAACTAATGCTTTACATTTATACTAATGCTAGTATTGGGTCCGAAGTGTCTATGGCTCTATTAAATATATCTTCAAAGCTATTTTTAAAAAAATTCAGTAATTTGTTACTTTTAGACCAAAGTGGTATAGAGAAAGAATTATAAAGAGTATATATCTTTAATTTGATGCATTGCTTGTTACTTCATAGAAATCAATAACAGCGAAAAGCTTATTTGAAACTTGGCGCCAGTATTGCGTTTAACGCAAGTATACTGATTTCGCGCAAAACAAGCTACCAAAGAAAAATAAATTACGGAGAATACGCAGCTATTAGCAGCAAAATATAAGTGGGATTGTAGATAAAGAGTGGAATCGTAAATATATCCTACAATAAGTGCAAACATTTTTTTATGTCTAACGAAATTTTAGATTAATTTGCTCTTCTGTGTCTTCCATAATTGTGGTAATTTAAAATTTTCTTCATTCATATTGACGTAGGTAATATGAAATACCTACATTCAGTAGGATAGTCCCAGATATCAATTTCCGTTATTTAGAACTTAAGTAAACAAACAGTATACTCAGTATTCGATTTTGCTGAGTGCGTTTAAAATAGTGAATAGTGGTAGAAGCGCACTATGCGCCCTTTTGGTTTATTACTATGACTGAATGCGCTGTAATTAAGCATCAATTGCACGCATGTTTAATGAATTAACCTGTTTACTTTCATATAGGATACATAATTTAACAGAATTCAAAATTGAAAATTTGACTTTTGGCCAACAGTTCGGTGCTTCTAGCCATGTGCAATGTTACCATACAGCAGGGATGCACAGACCGTGGCCCGCGGGCCGCATGCGGCCCTCCGTTTATATACTGGTGGCCCGTCTCACTCACAGCAGCTGACTGCCAAACTTATTGTGGCTTTATTCACCTCTAGTGTTCGGTAATGTCTTAGGTAAAGCCACGAGAGCTGGACGTGAGTCATCGATTTCAGCTGTTGTTTTGCTGATACGTTACAGACCATTCCCGTGCGTTAGACAGAAACGTCGTACTTTTTTATGCGTCTGTTCTTACGATTTTAAGCGATGACTCACGTCCAGCTCTCGTGGTTTTACCTATATAAAGATATATTAAAGTGTAGACACATTAGCCTCGCTGCAAACTCAGCTAAGGCAAGAAATTAGGTTCATTTTCCCAATTACAATAAAATTGATGAAAAGTTTAAACAACACCTCGTATGTCCAGACGATAGAAGATTTGATATCAACCTTCAAGAGCCGTTTTCATGATTTTCAAAAGATAAAACCTTTACTAGATTTATTTAGCAACCGTTTTGTTATTTTCCCGGAAAATGCATCCGAATCAATGCAACTGGAACTTATCGACCTGCAAAACA
This sequence comes from Melinopterus prodromus, assembly GCA_964023965.1. NCBI lineage: Eukaryota > Metazoa > Arthropoda > Insecta > Coleoptera > Scarabaeidae > Melinopterus > Melinopterus prodromus. The sequence continues at coordinate 35,842,702 of OZ030390.1, forward strand.
ACGAGAACTTACGACACAAATTTAATGAAGGAAATTTATTAAACTTCTATCGCTGCTTCGATAAAAATAATATTATAAATCGTTGTTAGAGAAGGCAAGCGCAAGCCTTTTTGGGTCCACATTAATCTGCGAGCAAACTTTTACACTCATGAATATTAATAAATCAAAAATTAGAAACCGCTTGACCAACGACAATTTAGAAGCAATTTTGCACATAGCTACTACCAAATTTGATCCAAATATTACAAAAATGGTTAAGACAATGCAATGTCACGCATAAAATTAACATTATGTTTTTTGTAAATTACTTATCTGGGTACCTATCTACCTATTTTTGTGCAATACTCGATAAATATGAAAATACAAAAATATGTATACTTATAAAAATGAACAATATGATTTTTCTTTGCGGCCCTTCCATAAGCCGATATTAATCGATGTGGCCCTTGGGCCCAACAAGTCTGTGCATCCCTGCTATACAGTATGTACTAAGGTCTTGTCCGCGCCGCTGACTTGTCCGTCAGCGGCGCGGCGCAACTTCAGCAAAATGAAAACCATTATTTCCTTATGTGTTGGTACCTCGCTGTGGAACATCCTGTATATATGAAAATATTTTCTTTCTGTGGAGCCAATAATTCTCCGCAACTTTTCTATATGGAAGATCGTGTAGTTCTTTTGACCATTAATGTACATTATATCTAGCCACTCTGTATATCTCGAAAACTAACAGAGCAAAAAAATGGGTTTTTCACATTTTTCAAATTCATTTGTTATTACATAATGCGCCGCTGAGTTGCTGGCACATCAGCGGCGGACCCCTATATCTCGCTTGGACACTAACAAAGCAAAAAAAAAATTAAAATGGCAAAAATTAGCAAAAAATAAAGGCTGTTCACATTTTTCAAATTATTTGTTTATTATAGATTGCGCCACTAACAAAACAAAAAAAAATTGTAAACATATATCAAAAAAATATGAAAATAATGATTTTTATTTTACAAAAGTTGCGCCGTCGCCTTGCCCGACCTTCTCTACTACATATACAGGGTGCCTCAACAGTGCGATCTCGGAAGATTGTACCTCTGCTAATGAAGATATTTTAGAACTGATTTCACTCGCATACACAGAACTCTGAGGCGCACCTTTTAAAATTATTAGCGTGTATACAGGCTGTTCCATAAGGTAGTACCAACCCAAACTTAAGTTTTTTTTTAAATGGAAGAACATTATATTTCGGTATAATTTTGAATTCCTCGCAGAAGTTTACGATAATGAAAAATAATTTTACCTACCCTAAACTTTATACTTTTTGATTTATTTGCATTTTTATGGAAAAACAGCAGTCTAAGAAAAGCAGTATATCTCAGTACATGTTTTTAATTTTATTGCGCACGCTTTGATTATGATTAAGTAAGAAGAGTTCTATTTGCGTGATTACCTACCATATCCAAATTGTGTACAGGGTGGTCATAATCTGCAACAAATGTAGCAAACAGTTTTTCCTACGAACGTTAATTTTTTAATTGGAACACCCTATATCTAATTATTTTTTTGGTTTCTACGCATCGTTCTGCACAAAAAAGTACTGGTACACACTAGTGCTAAAATAAACTATTGCAGAGATAACTAGTCTTCTTCATAAAAAAATCGATTTTTCTATCAATAAGTGCTTCTACACCTACGTTCACTATTAAACCAGCTAAGTATTTATCTAAAGTATTATTTCCTCGAATTATTTCATCGTTTTTTTTTTAATAAAATAAATCATTTTAGCATATCTGTAATTAAATATTTTAATTTGAAATAAAACTTTACTTAGTAGGCTATGAAAAACTTTGCTAAACAACGCTCCGCGCGGCAGCCCACTATTCCATATGACTCCCCATGGTGTACCGAGTCCTACCCCCCTTCCGATATTTCTTAAAGCTGATGATGATGAAAAACAGATAGATATTTCAAGTGGTGTCCATCCATGTCGTTAATATGACGAAATGAACGTTTTCATAATAAGCTAAATTAGGAAGCGCTTTTAGTTTTCCATATACAGACGAGTTTTCACGTAAGAACCATTTCCGTTGAATGTTTTCATAAGTTCAAGTACAAATTATGGCTGCTTTTGATGATCTTGTTTACTTGTTTCCATTTTCCATAATGCTCAAGCACAAATACTTTTGATGATATTTTTACTTTGTTAGGTTTGTTACGTTTTCCATCCAAAGTTTTTTTAACAATGGCAATTACTAGCTATAAATTGCCCTGTAGTTTAGTTCACAGGGATACATATTATTAATATGTATTTTTTATGAAATTAATAATAGAAAGATGTTACATATAGCCACCTTTTTGGACACGTTGTATTATTCAGGTAGTTTTTGATTAATATGAACTAGAATTGACAAATGTCAAACATGTTTATTCTTTCGTAGTTATATAAAGTTAATAAAATAACTTTAATAAAATAGAGAAATAAATAAATAAACACATTTATTCAGTCTCTACATGCAACCACTCCGAGTATATTGTAGAAATTTATTTCTATTATGACAGATAAACATTCATTATTTTGAATATTCAAAATTTATCAAATTAGTGTGTGACATATTGCCGAGAAAAACTCTTCTATAAAACAATACGCAGAGTAAGCAAATATTTACTGAAAGTTGAAAATACTATGAAAATAATATGAATCAACCCAGTAAAAAGTTAACAGATAGTTTTCGAAAGGGAAATGGGTTAACGGATGAGGAGCTCGCATGGGTTTTCTCGAGCATGCATGATAGTAAGTAGTAGGTGAGTACACGCCAGTTAATCGTTTATAATGAGCGTGCAGAATGTGAAAGTTGCGTGTTAGAACTAAACTGCGATCATTTTTGATAACTAGATCAGAACCAATAGCATAATCGGTATGGCTGTATAGAAATCGAGTGTAAAACTATCATCTATAATAATTACTACTATCTCCTAATTTTATTAATAGGTATTCTATGAAATCGATAACGAGAACCAAATCGTTAATCATAATAAACGAAAGAGAATTTATAAGTTTAGCAATATTAGGTACATGTTTTTAACGTAAAGAAACGGCTTTTAGGTGCTGTTTGGTGTATCAACTTATACAAAAGTAAATTTTATAGCAACTTTTGTCTGGTCTTAGCTCTTTGCAGTAGGTACCTATACATTTTAATATACAGACGTGAGACGAGTGTTCCCCTCAGTCGCCATGAGTTCATCTACTACACGCATTGACTTACGGTTGCCAATTTGGACCAATAGTTTGTGTTTCGCAGTTGCAATCAACACTTTTCGTTAAATTTCGATTTACGTGTAGATTAACATAAATATTCGGGCACAAACATTATTTTTCTTCACTTGAATTTACCTGTCCTTCGTTTACGTTAAAAAGTTTCCCTGTTTTATAATCTGTCAATTGGGCTACAGCATCATTACGCATTTATACATGCTGAACTGAAAGTCTGAACAAGGTAGAACTTCAGAGTAGTCGCCTCATAGTAAACTATACAGTGAGTGCGTAAAGTATGAACATATGAGAAAATCTCTGAAGCGGTTTGTTATTTTAAAAAATCCTCGATCACGTCGATTTTTAATTATTAATTAAAATACACATTTCTGTGGAAAGTTAAATTTCCAACTTCATTTTTTTAATGGCAACCGCATCTATTGCTTACTGATTTTCGTAGATCATTTAAGACCCTGTTCTACCTCTCCTAAAACGTGTTTTAAAATAAAATCGTTATTTATTATTCAAAGTTTATGAAATTTTCAACTTCTTAGATAAATAAAGAGTTGGGCTGGATGAAAAACAATTGTATGGAAAGATAAAAATGAATTTTAATTCTACATATTTGGCTTTTTTCAAATATAAAACATCATGATACAAAAATAGATTTTTTATTTAAGTACAACTTTAACCCAAACATTATAGGTAATTACGATAATAAAGCGTAATTGCCAGAAATGTACTTTCTTGCCTATATTACTGCTGCCCGGTGTAGACAGCAGACGTCAGGAGCTCTAAACACCGCCTATACTGGTGACTACCGGATGACGTTGGTGGGGGACAGGCTGACCACTCCCAGCAAAAGAAAAACATGGAAACGAAATATTTCGTGTCAGAGTTGCGATGTTTTTAGGACGAACACTGCGCAACCGACTCCCGCTGTCCTTCTCCCGCTCAAGCCAGTCTCATAGCTCCGTCTCGCAATTGCTGTGCCGCGGCAAAGTGGTTGCGGAGCATTGGACTCACTTACTCACTCTACTCTATGGTATCGTAAATATTTTATGGCCTTACATAATAAATTTTTTGAGAAAATAACAATTGAAAATTGTATAATATTTTAAAAACGTTAGGGAAAAAAACTTTTGTTAATTGAATATGAAATTGCGTGTTGGGTAGAATTAATTGCCCTGAAAACGAATGCGGGCTCGAAAATGTTCTGCCGCGCTAATGTTTTCGAAAAAAGGGGCGAAAATGTCAAAAATACACCATTTTGGTAATTTCTACAAAGTTATACCAGCTGAACTCATTGTCCTAGAAACTTCAAAATGGTCTCATAACAAACCTTCATGTTTGCACTTTTACCTGCAATCCCAAAAGTGTGTACCCAAATGTTTTTGAAGCATTTGCAGGGATTCTTTAGGTTGGGTGCGGACGGCCCATAAAAGACACGTCAAAAAATTGCAATAACCTGATGTGACATTCAACCTTTGATCTCAGATTCGCATTCAGTGCAAATATGTAAATCAATCGAAAACGGTTATTCGCTTTCCATAAACAAATAAAAATTACCCAAATTTCAACTGCCTTTTCTCGAACATTTTCTGATGTAACAGATCTATCAATATCAGTACAAAAATATGGGGTTGTCAATTAAAAACAGTGTCGATGGCGTCATAAGACGAAAACAATTGAAAGTCGGAAATTAAATTTGATGTAATGTATATTTTGATAATTAAAAGCGACATGTCCGAGGTTTTTTCAAATAACAAACCCTTTCAGAGATTTTTCATGTTTGCATACTTTACGCGCGCACTGTATGTACTGTGACGATCTTAACAGCCGCGAAAACGCCAGAAGTTCTAGGTTATTCCGGAGTATTATTCCATCGAGGCAGCGAAGCGCAAGTAGCGACCGCTCTGGGCAAACGTAGAAAACTCGGGAACATTCCAGAGTATCGATCGATAGGTATATAAGAGCGAGCCGTCGCTCTCTGGCGAGATTATTCAGAGTGCAGTCGGAGCGCGGGCGCGATTATTGATCGACATAAATAGTTCGAAATAAATACAGTGAAGATAAATTTATAGTAGCCTTAAGTGACAGTTAGTTTTTAGTGTTCGTGTTTAGTGTTCGTGTTTAATAATTAGGTAATAAGACTGTAATAGTGTTAAATAAATTAGTTGACTATTTTAATATACCGAGTGTTTTAATTCACAGCTTAACGAACAAAAAAACGCTACATTGGTGTCAGGTGTGGGGTGTGAATTGGACATTAGTGAAAATAAAATTGAAGTGAAATAAATCGGACTAATTAGCGTGCGTGAAAATGGCGAAACTAGCGGACTTAAAAGTTAGTGAGCTGAAGAAGGAGCTGGAGGAAAGGGACTGCGATACGACGGGGAATAAAGCGGACTTGCAGGAGCGGCTTCGTAAAGCATTAATTGAAGAAGGCAATGACCCGGACAACTTTGTTTTTGCAAGTGCAAGTGATATCGGCCAAATGCTGCAATGTTTGGAGGTCAATCAGGCCAAGTTGCTAGAGAATTCCGCCGACCTGGAGGCTAAGTTGCTAGAAAACTCCGCCGACCTGGCTAAAGTGTTAGAAAATTCCGCCGACCTGGAGGCTAAACTGCTAGAAAACTCCGCCGACCTGGAGGCTAAATTGCTGGAAAATTCCGCCGACCTGGCTAAAGTGTTAGAAAATTCCGCCGACCTGGAGGCTAAATTGCTAGAAAATTCCGCCAACCTAGAGGCTAAATTGCTAGAAAATTCCGCCGACCTGGAGGCTAAATTGCTAGAAAATTCCGCCGAACTTATTACCAGTTTAAAAAGCGAGCTTGGGGAAAAGCTAGAAGAGAATTCTGCCAAGTTAAAAAAAGAGATGTTAGAAAACAACGCCAACCTAAAAAGGGAATTACACGAAGAAATTTTAACAAAATCTTCTACGCTGGAAGAGCGAATTCTTTTGATTTTGGAAGGCAAGATCCAGGAAGTTCAGAACAAAATCACAACGTTGGACGTCAACACCTTCGAGGAGTTGCCCTATCAACCTTCAGCAACGGACAACAAGAGCAAAGTTAGTGGCAATCAGGATTCCGTTGGGCTGATGCGCCTCAAACCACCGCAATTTGATGGTTCAACGTCGTGGAATGTTTATCAGCGTCAGTTTGAAGCGGCTGCAAAAGCGAACGGTTGGTCATCAAGGGAGAAGGCGACCGCCCTTACGTTGGCTTTGAGAGGAGATGCTGCTGCTATCTTGCAAAGAATGTCCCCGGAAGAGCAAGAAGTCTACGACCACCTGGTGAGACACCTGGAGACGCGTTATGGCCAGTCACACCTGGAACATGTCTACCACACTCAGCTAAGAAATCGGTGCCAGAAGTCAGGGGAGCCCTTACAGGAATTTGAGGCAGATATTGCACGTCTGGTTCGCCTGGCATATCCAGATGCCCAGGAAAAGATCATGGAACGTTTGGCGGTTCAAGCATTCCTGGACGGACTCCGTGATGGTGAAATGAAGCAAGCCTTACTACTAGCACATCCACCTAAGCTAGTTGATGCACTAACACGGGCCCTTGAATTCGAAGCTGCCAAGAACACGAACAAAGGTCAAGCTCGTGTGCGACAAGTGATTCCAGGAGAGGACGACTTCGAAGAGTCAGTCAAACGGATCGTCAGGGAGATCAATAGAGAACGTAGCCGCCAGGACCGGAAGTTGGAGTGCTGGAAATGTGGCAAGGCAGGCCACATAAGAAGACGCTGTCCAGAAGGCGTCAGTCCCACTTCCGCCAATCCGGAAAACTAAAAAAGGTCGATGCGAGGGGGCAAACGTCGACCTGTATTCAGCAAGCCCCAGCAAATACCGCCCAGGTCTCCTCACTGCAACACCATGCCAACAGTGTTTTCGTCGACGCGTGCGTGGATGGAACCCTCCGCACTGTGCTGCTGGATACAGGTGCGACGAAGACAATCATAAGGCCGGACATAATAAAACCTGCAGCTAAGGTTCGGCAATCAAAATGGCGTCTACGAACAGCAACGGGAGATCAAGCAAAAGTGCATGGTGAAACAAACGTCATGTTTACCATCGGGAAAGCCACGTTTAACCATCCTGTGATAGTGGCTGAGATTGAGGATGAGGTGATCATCGGGACGGACATAATGGACACCAAGGGCTTCGAGTTAAGCTTTAGGCAGGGAGTTCTGCGGGTAGATGACGAGGAAGTTGTTTTACACCGACAAAAGAATTTAAGCGTTCAGGTCCTACTGCCGGAGGAGACACTGATACCAGAACGGAGCGAGATAGTTTTGGACGGCTGCATTGATGGCAAGATCACAGATGGTGAGATAGTCATGTTCGAACCCGTAATGCATGACGAGGCTGTTGGCCGAGGAATAGCGGTCGGAAAGGCCCTTGTGCGGGCTGGCAGGAGTATTCCTGTGAGGATAATGAACGTCAATCATTATCCTGTGTTATTAAAGGAGGGCACGGAGTTAGGACACTGCTCTAGAGTTTCAGCGATACTGCGACAGGTTGCGGCCGTGGAAACCAGCCGGGAAGCCATTCCGGAAGAATTAGAAGTGCTTGTATCATCGTCAGGCACCGGTCTAAGACCAGACCAAAGAAGGAGGCTGAGACATCTGGTCCATAAGTATCAAGATGTTTTTGATACTGGGAAGAAGGGGAGGACCAATATAATCCAGCATAAAATCAATACGGAAAATGCTCGTCCCATTCGGCAGACAGCTAGAAGGCTACCGCTGGCTAAGAGAGAGGAGGCTGACAAGATTATTGAGAGTATGGTCGAGGAAGGAATCATAGAACCATCCAGCAGTCCATGGTCTTCACCGGTAGTACTGGTAAAGAAGAAAGACGGCTCGACCAGATTCTGCGTTGACTACCGGCTGCTTAATAATGTGACCAAAAAGGACAGCTATCCTCTTCCTCGCATCGATGACACTTTGGACACCCTGGCTGGATCGAAGATCTTTTCCACGCTGGATTTGAAGAGCGGGTACTGGCAAGTTGAATTGGCCCCCGAAGATCGGGAAAAGACAGCTTTCACGGTAGGTGCTGGATTATGGCAATTTAACGTGATGCCATTTGGATTGTGCAATGCTCCTGCTACTTTCGAACGACTGATGGAAACGATTTTAAGAGGACTGTCCTGGAAGACATGTCTGGTCTATCTTGACGACATTATTGTAGTAGGAAAATCGTTTGAAGACCACATGCGAAACCTAGAAGAAGTGTTCCTGAGGCTACGAGGTTCAGCACTGAAATTGAGCCCAAAGAAATGTCACCTATTTCAAAGCGCTGTGCAGTACCTGGGTCACGTTGTTTCCAGTCAAGGAGTGGCGGTTGACACGGCAAATATCCAGACTGTCAAAGATTGGCCAGTTCCCAATGACAAACATGAGCTGCGCAGCTTCTTGGGATTATGCACATACTACCGACGCTATGTGAATGGATTTGCCAACATCGCAAAACCATTAACCAGGCTCACCGAAGGAGAACGAAAATTCCAGTGGTCCCAGGAATGTCAAGAAGCTTTCGATCACCTAAAAGGGGCTCTGATAAGCGCACCTATCTTGAGCTATCCCCTACCTGAAGGAAAATTTGTACTGGACACCGACGCTAGCAATGTGGGCATAGGAGCCGTGCTGTCCCAAATTCAGGATGGGCAAGAAGAAAAGTCATAGGCTATTTTAGTAAAACGTTGTCCAAGCCAGAGCGTAACTACTGCGTCACCCGCCGAGAGTTGCTAGCTGTTGTGAAAGCGATGGAGCACTTTTACAAGTACCTCTACGGAAGGAAGTTCCTGCTACGAACAGACCATGCAGCTTTAAAATGGCTCCTTCAGTTTAAAAGTCCAGAGGGACAAGTGGCAAGATGGATAGAGAGGCTACAGGAGTTTGACTTCGACACCGAGCACCGAGCAGGGAGAATCCATGGAAATGCAGATGCCCTATCAAGAAGACCCTGTCCACGGGACTGCAAGCCTTGCCAGCGGGCAGAGGAAAAAGACGCTGACTTGTTACGAACCACCATAGTCGACGATACTTGGCAAAATAGAGATCTTATAAAAGACCAAGAGGAAGATCCCGATATCCAGATAGTCCTAAACTGGATGAAAGAGGAGAAGAAGCCAACCTGGGGAGAAGTTGCCAAGTATCCTCCTAACATCAAGTCGTATTGGGCACAATGGGACTCCCTAATTCTGGAAGATGGACTCCTGCGGCGTAAAATAATTGACCACGACGGCCAAGAGGAAAGAAGGCAAATTGTTGTGCCCAAATGTCGGATTGCGGAATTGCTAGAAGAACTCCATGCTGGTGTGTCAGGAGGACATCTCGGAGTGACAAAGACGCTGGGAAGGGTGAGGGAAAGATTTTACTGGGTCAATAGCAAGGAAGACGTAAGGGACTGGTGCAGAAAATGCGTTGTATGTGCGGCAAGTAATGGGCCGCAGAGAAAGCAGAAGGCTTTGATGCGTCAGTACAACGTGGGAAGTCCCTTTGAAAGGATTGCTATTGACGTAGCCGGCCCGTTTCCCGAATCCGAAGCAGGAAATAAGTACATCGTGGTCGTGATGGACTACTTCAGCAAATGGGTTGAGGCATACGCTCTACCAAACCAGGAAGCCTCCACAATTGCCGACGCCTTGGTGAAAGAATGGATTTGCCGATTTGGCGTACCTTTGGAGCTACATTCGGACCAAGGGCGAAATTTTGAATCCAGTTTGTTCCAGAACATCTGTAAGACGATCGGAATCAAGAAAACAAGAACTACTGCGTTACACCCGCAGTCAGATGGAATGGTGGAGCGCATGAATAGAACCATTAATCGGTATTTGGCCAAAGTGGTCTCCGACCATCAAAGAGACTGGGATGGCTTTCTTCATTTGTTCCTCCTGGCTTATCGATCGGCCGTCCACGAAAGCACGGGAGAGTCTCCGGCTCGGATAATTATGGGAAGAGAACTCCGTCTCCCATGCGATCTGAAGTTTGGTTGCCCGCCAGGAACTGATGTCGCCGGGGAGGACTACGTCAGTGAACTGCGAAGAAGAATGGATGCCATTCATAGCCAAGTTCGCATTTCCATTCAAGATGCCAGTAATCGGATGAAGGACGCATACGATGTGAATGCCAAGGACCACAGGTACAATGCCGGTGATATGGTTTGGCTTTACGACCCTAAGAGACGAAAGGGACTGTCACCAAAACTTCAAACATCCTGGGATGGATGATACAAAGTTCTGGAAGCTATCAACGACGTCCTTTACCGGATACAAAAGCCACCGCGGGGTAAAGCTCGAGTCATTCACTTCAACCGACTGGCTCCTTACTACGGAGACCACGAAGACGCGGAGCTGCGGCGAATCCAACCAGAGCCGGATTTGACATTCGACCAATTCATGGCCCGTCATACTAATGGTCAAAAGAGTCGGTTCGGTGTGACCTGTGAAGAGCAGCGGGACCTGTTTACTGCTCCAGCTGGCTACGCACTGGCACATTGTGTGGCTAAGGACTTGCAAATGTCTAGAGGGATAGCCAAGGTTTTCCGCGGGAAGGTTGGAAATATTCCAGAGCTGCGTCGGTCTAATCCCAGAGTCGGACAAGCACTCAAGGCAACCGACGAAAAGACCGGCAGAAAGATCTTCCACTTGGTTACCAAAGGGACGTCCGATCAGAAGCCAACCTATAGAGATGTTTGGGACACTTTGTGTTCTCTAAAGGAAGAATTGCTAGCCGAGGACCTGAGAAGCCTGGCGATTCCCAAGCTGGCATGCGGACTCGATGGCTTGGACTGGAGGATGATTCGCAGCATGTTGGAAGCACTGTTCAGGTTGACGGGCGTACAAATTCTGGTGTGCTGTTATAGCCCTCAACGTCGTTCCCTGGAGAGAACCGTGGACTGTTACTTCCACAAGAGATCCTGCTGCAAGAAGGGAGCTTTTTGCCGATATCGACATCCACCATCTTTGGAATCATTTCGGGACGAAACGAGCTTAGGAGGGGGGCAGTGTGACGATCTTAACAGCCGCGAAAACGCCAGAAGTTCTAGGTTATTCCGGAGTATTATTCCATCGAGGCAGCGAAGCGCAAGTAGCGACCGCTCTGGGCAAACGTAGAAAACTCGGGAACATTCCAGAGTATCGATCGATAGGTATATAAGAGCGAGCCGTCGCTCTCTGGCGAGATTATTCAGAGTGCAGTCGGAGCGCGGGCGCGATTATTGATCGACATAAATAGTTCGAAATAAATACAGTGAAGATAAATTTATAGTAGCCTTAAGTGACAGTTAGTTTTTAGTGTTCGTGTTTAGTGTTCGTGTTTAATAATTAGGTAATAAGACTGTAATAGTGTTAAATAAATTAGTTGACTATTTTAATATACCGAGTGTTTTAATTCACAGCTTAACGAACAAAAAAACGCTACAGTACATTATAAGCTGATATCCTGGAAGTTTTATATGTATTCAAACTTTGCCCATACAATAAAACAAAAACAATCAAACACGCATGTTCACTTTCCATTCACACGGGAGAGTTACCAATATTTGTAAATTCTACAAACTTCTTTTTCGAATATTCGTATGTAAGGCTATAGAATAGGTACGCAAAGTAAAGACAAACATAAAAAGACCCATCAAAATCAATAAAGGTAGACAAATAAAAAATGTTAATGATTTCATAAGTCAAACATAATACGAAAAGCTAAGGTTAGAACTGGAATTCGGGTTAAAATTTTATATTTTTATAATTAAGACTTGTTTTCCCTTTATATGTGTGCGTGGATGTGAAAAGTGACCAATTGTCCGTTTCTAGTTACGCAGATAGTCGCAAATAAAGTTAAACTGGTTCAAAATACACATTTTTCTTTTATTCGCTAATGAGCCTTTTTATTATGTTTTTTAGCAGGTGTTCGTCTGAACCACGTCTACGGTTAGAATTTGTTTCGCATTTATGTTTGTTATTTATAATTATGTATTGGTATTCAGTTTGCTAATGGCGATTCAATAAATGATTTAAACATTAAACAATAAACGCATCAAAAATGCTTTTTTGTTGCGAAAGAAAATTGGACAATTGGAAATTGGAAAATTGGCTAGTCTAGAGTCTCGAGTTCTAGACCATTACGGTGTGCATACAGCGGCACAATCAAATGTGCGTATGATAGCAGTTTACAAACTTGTTTGAACAAATAATTGCAAAGTTATTTAATATTCACATACTATTACTACTCGTATATTAACTTCACTTGTTTGTTTGTTACGTTCAAATCTTCTAATCGATATATTTTACATATCGAGGTAATCCCATCAAGTAAATAGAGTTGAAATTTTGCACGTGGACAGATTTCAGGCTATAATGCATGAATTAATAAAAAAATTGGAAAATTTTCCAAATTTGGGATTTTTTTGAAACCAATAATTTGTCCGATCCAGTTGAAATTATGTATGTGGGCAGATTTCCGGTGACATGAAAAAATGAAATGAATAAAAAATAGGAAAATTATTTTAAAAATGCAATTTTGTTAAGCGTAGTTATTAAAAAATGTACGTGTTATATAAATTTATTATGATTGTATTTCAATGTTTTGCTTACTTTAATGTTTATGTTTATTTCTTATGGTTAAATGTTATTATAATTTGATACTATCTGATTTCTTTGCGTCGTGAGATTGAATTCGATATTTACTGACATAAGTGTTGTAATCAGAGAGCTGCATAATATTGTTACGGAAAATAGGAAAAAAGTTGCAAATCCACGTTAATTTATTATGGTTGACAGATTGCAGATTGCCAGATTGGTTGTAACAAGTCACATTTTCGCGCCTTATTTGTTAGTTCGGACTTGGGCGAAGTAACGGTTTTTGTAGATGGCGTGACGGTCGACTTGAGCGAGTTTGAATTAGGGCTGAAGAAGGAGGCTTCCTTCTTCTGCCTTTAGCCATCATGATGTAATCAGTGTTGTGAGAGCCCTTTGGGACCGTGATATAGAAATTGTGCTGTCTTGTGTTTTCTCGTTCCCAGCTATTTTTAACGCGTAAGTTCTTTACTGATTTATATTGTGGCTATCTCTGCCAAAAGAATATAATTATCATTGTTTAGAATTAACGTTCATCTCATCTTGTAAGCAGTTCTGCATTGTTCATGTTATTTGTTAATAGACATTAAGTGTTTTGTTGGATTTGCGTTTTTATTGTAGAATAATTTAAATCGGTCCTTTTTGTGGAGAAGCATTTTTGGCTTATAAAAAGTGTTGAGTAATTTGTGGTTCATCTGTCTCTAACAAAGTCTTAGAGAAAGAACTCATACAGTTTTATAGCCTCCGGAAGAGAGATATTTAGTTCACGCTACCGTAAGTGAAAATCTAGTAAAGTGTAGAAGATCAGGTTAGATTTCGAATAAAATAGAGTATATTGAAAATGCCGGGTAAGTGTCCCCTTCACCTTCAGTAGGGTTAAATAGTAAATAAGAAGTAAGAAGGGTGCCCCCCTTACATGGTACCATTTAGAATTTCAAACATCTAACAGATATTTCCATTTTCTTCCAAATCCAACAGTTAATTACGATATAACGCAACTTCGGTCAACTGGTCCCTTTTCATGTCCAGGCACAAGCACACATCATCATCTACATTTGTACGGCGGGTTCCACTCTCGAGGGGCGTAGTGAAAGCCCATGATGATTATAACGCCGAACACTGACCGACACAATTTACAGAGCGATATTCTTGGTTGCCTAAAAGTGGGAATCTTTGCCTGTGCAACTTCCTAAGTTATAATCGTGTGTTCTTGTATTGAGTATTTTAATATTATGTATTTTATACCTACTGGTTATACAAAATGCAAATTTTACTTTGCATTGCAAACATGTGCTTGAAGAATTGCGATGGATAGCTGGAATGATAGATGCTAGTTTACAGGCAGCTTACCTACCTGATTTTAAATTACAATGACCCCCTAATTTACTATACTAGGGAACACGTAAAGTTCACAGGATGAAGAATGCATCAAAAATTCTTAAGGTGACTCCCAAGAACAAAAATCCACTGGAAAGCAAATACTTAAAAACCATGAAAGATTTGCCAACTTTGCCAGAATACCCCATCATTGGCCACACTCATTTATTTCTACCAGGGGGTAAGAATATGCAGGATTTAATTAAGTCTTCTAAGTAATATTTATGTATTTTAGGTATTTATAAAACGGAAAGACTAACTGAAGCAGTTGTAGACATAAGCAAAAAATTGGGATCAATATTCCGCTTAAATCTTGGTGGTATAAATATAGTATGTACGGTTGATGCTGCCCACGCAGAAACATTATGTCGGAATGAAGGAAAATACCCCATTAGACCTCCATTTCCTGCACTTTCATATTATCGTAAGAAAGCATTTGACAGTGTGGGTGTTGTACCTGGAAATGGACAAGAATGGTACAAATTTAGACAAGGTGTAAATCCTCTTCTGCAGTTGCCTATTGTACATGCCTATCAGGGTATTCACGAAAAAGTGGCACTAAAATTTATCAGGTACATCAGGAAGCACAGAGACAATCATCTAATTGTTGAGAATGTTTTTGACCATCTTTTAAGGTTTACTATTGAGGGTAAAGATATTGCTACTGTTTGTAAAATGTGAATAGTTAAGTATTCTCACTTTTCAGCCATTTCAGTGGTAACTCCTGGTATACAATTTGATTGCTTATCAGGAAACTCTATAAAGTCGGAAGATATTATCAAAGCCAGCATAGATTTTATGGATGGCCTTTATAGTACTTTACTTGGACCACCCTTGTGGAAGCTGTTTAGAACTTCAGGATATAAGAAACTGGAATCCAGTCATACCACCATTTATGGGTAAATAGGTGGTAACTTAGATTACATATCTAAACTGTATGCTGAGAAGCAAAGTGTTATATACATATAAACAGTTCCATCTACTCATAGAGTGTAGGAATTGTATGTTTTTCTTCTCTCACAAAACTCTACTGTTATCTGTCCTCTACTACTGTGCGTCATTTCTGTACTTTCCTCTGCATACCAGTATCTTCTCCACACCTCAATTCCAATTCATCCTTGGCCTTCTAGTTCTAGCTTCCCAAGTCTCCTCTACTGGCGCCACCAACTGGGTAGTCTCTCGTTAGGGTATGGCAAAATTGACTCCATGTTAAGTTCTTATTCTATTGTTTTTTACTCAATCTGTCCATCTTTGCAACTGCAGAATGCTTATTGTCTTGCCCTCTTTTCTTTCCTGAGCAAATTGCTGTTGATCAATTGTACCCATGTACCTACTGGAATTGGTCGTCTACTGCATTTGTCAATTCCTCACGCAAAAATTGTTTTGGCTTATTATTATATTGGGAGAAAATTAGGTTTTGGTTGTCTAAGTTTGTGACACTCTCTTCGTAATAAAACTAGCATTTCAATATTATTTTCGTCTGCCCTTTGCGTCTTATATTTTTAGAAGGTTTCTCAGTTGCCCGAGAAACTTTAACATCTAAATTATTTAGAAATTGATTTATGCAGTCATACTATATCCAGTCAAATATTCTGGTAATCTAATAATTTGGAGTAGAAGAGGTGCGTAAAGTTGTTGCCTTGGTTGGATGGTTAGATACTTGGAGCTTTTATGTGTCTAAATTCATGTGTTGGGAACACCCTGAAACTCTATTAATCGGTATACTTTTAAATTATTACTCTTAAAGCTGAAATATAGTTGCAAAGTTTCACTTGAAACAAATGTGGTAATCTTGACGATATGAAAAAAAAATATATAAAGTCAGTAAAGTACCTATTGCAAAACTTCTTAAACAGGAAGTTTAGCGAAGGATTTAACACAGTTGGAGCTAGTTTATTTTTTACAATTTTTCAAATATACACGAATGTAAAGGGTAGATATATAGTCTAGCAGAATTTATTGTATTGTTTTTGGTAATCAAAAACTTTTAAAGATTACAATTTTCCAATGAATCTTATAAAATTTGATATAATGTTTTCTTTTTAGAATTATGAAGGACTGTTTATTGGAAGCCAATAGCATGAACCACTCCAACCCTGACAGTTATAAACAAAATTCTCCATTTATGTCATTGTTATTAAACAATAACAGTTTCTCCCATCAAGACAAATCGATGCTTGCGATGGAAACATTCCTGGGTGGTATTGATGCTACTGCCACAACTATCGCAATTACGTTACATTATCTATCCAACAACAACAATATTCAAGATATGGCATATAAAGAAAGTATAACAGATTCTTCCTACAATTTGCCATACTTACGAGCTTGCATAAAGGAAACATTAAGATTGTGCCCAACTGCTGGTGCAAACTCAAGATTTACCATTCACGATACTCAACTAGGGCAGTACATGATACCAAAAAATGTATGTCCAGTGGAATATCTATAACACAAATATTTACGATAATTCTAATTTTTCTTTAGACTCTTGTTTCTGCATTTGGTTCTGTGACTTCATTAAACAAAGAATACTTTCCGAACCCTGATGAGTATAAACCGGACCGATGGTTACGTGGTGCTGATGTAAAACAACCGTTTGCGTCATTACCTTTCGGATTTGGTGCGAGAATGTGTCCTGGGCGAAGAATAGCTGAGCAGGAAATGGTTATTCTATTACGACAAGTAAGATTATTTCTATGCTATATCAAAATATTTCAAAAGGTCTAATTGTTGGTGGAGAAATTAATAATTTATGTTTTCAGATCTTAACATGTTACAAGTTGGAAGCAGTTGGCAAAGAAACAATTGGAATGGTATTTAGAATGAATAGAATACCAGATAGACCCATACACATTAAATTTATAGATAGAGAAACTTAATTAGTTATTAAACAATCAATTATTTGTTTGTGTATTTTTTGCTCATTGCAAACTTTATTTCAGTATCGATTAACATTTAATCGTAAAAAACTAAATAGTGAGTGAGGGACTGGGCCTTTATAAATGTCACAATTAAATGTTAATGGTACAATAATTACAACTGAAAAGTTGGAAAATCAAAACAAGACCAAAATTATGTGCTTAAGAGACTCAAATTTGTAAAGAATTATAGTTGATCTGGTCTGATGATAACTTAATATAATTTAAGCTGCTATTAGGTTCGTTCGAGCAGTCGTCAAAACCAGTCAAAACAATTGAGGATTCTTGTACGCATACGCAATGCAGGCTTTTGCAGGGCAAAACCGCCATTTAGCATGCACAGGAGAAAGAATAAGTATGCACTTATTTTGGTGCTGTTCGAACAAACCTATTAGCTAGTTTAAAATATTTTCAGGGAACATTTTTTGATACTGTTTTTTTAATTTTTAACATTTATTTTAATTTTTCTTATTTCAATTATTACTTATTACCAATTTGTAGCACAAACATAAATTATCATCTGCGGTCTTAGAATAATATTACGTATAATCTTAAACAGGATGGAGGAGAGTAGGTATTACTGCTTCACCCAAATAAATATAAAGTATATTAATACAAACTTCTAAATATTTATTTCAATGTACAACAATACATATGTTTTTGAAATTTATCATATACATTTTTAGGTATTTACATTATTTGTATTCTTTCCTATTTTTTGATATCTTCAGTGTCGTAGGTTACGTTTAAATAATTAAATTTTTGTACAAATATTTTCTTTTCATTAAAGCTTATGTAAGACATTCTTCAATACCGTCACACCCTCCTGGTATACAAATATGAATAATATATACCACTTCATTGAAAGCATTTTAAACTATTGTCGATGTTACTATACATTGTTTCAGAGACAATCGTTAAGGCAGACGGCCAGAAGTTCGTGTAAAGTAATGTTAAATTTTAAAAAACATTTAGCTAAATTAGAAAATACATAAACATAATGCACATGTCCGCAAGACGAAATTATATATACATATAATTATATATAAAGATCGATATAAATATCTCTAAAAGAATATTTTCTCTTATAAAGATATGGTAAACTATAAATACTAAACTGTAAATATATAATAGCAATATGTAATATATTATCGTTTGCAATGATGACGATAATGTACCGACCAATTAATAAATACATGATAATTATAGAAATCTTATTTGATAAAGATGCGTTACAATCCATCGGAATGCTGAAAAATTCTACAACTAAAATTAACATACACATGAACGAATACGCTTAACAATTACAGCAACAATAATAATTTTTTGTGCAGTGTGCAAAATGTAAACTTATTTATTAAATATAACATTGAGGTAAAAAAAGTCTATTTACAATAAAGATACAAACTGTCTGGTGATCTAAGTAATTTCTTGACATATACGATATCAAACATATGCAAATTTAATAGCTTTTTATATAAAATAGTTAAATAACTTCTTTGATGAATATTTTTTGAGATTTCGCGCATTTTAATTGTTACAGAACCCCACTGGAGTCTCAACTCAACTCCAGACATAAGTGTGACCTGGACTACGGGAATGGGGTTTATTGAAAACGTGTTTTCGAACATAAACTCTGTTTCCATAGTCCAGGTGATATTTGAACCCTTGTGGAATTAAGGATTAGAAAAGAAAAACCAAAAGATACAATCATAATAAAAAATAACACTTACTATTAATACACACTTAAGCATATTCCTGACAATGAGATTCCAAATGGTGAGATGTAGCCAGGATTATAACTTAATGTTACCATTTATACTGAACAATTTATAAGGTGGACAAAACAGATGTAATTTCTGACCATTGGTTTTCCATTTTTGTGTTAGATATTTCAAAACTGACAGTTTAAAAGATCAATATTGTTGCCTAAAAAACTCGATTCAGATTACAATTTACAAAGCAAACAGCTGGTCAATTTTGCTAGTGAACATGACGAACAAAATGAAAAGAAACTTAGACCTTATATTGTGCACAATTATAAACAAATAATAACAGTTTAAGGTAGCGTATCAACAAGAAAAAAATCTTTTTTTCGAAAAACTTATTTTCTCTGAAAAACCATCCTGACAATGTCAGAAATACGTTAATTAATTGGTCTTTAAATATACACAAGATTAAATAGGTTTTTTCTTTTTTTTTAACCTGAAAACGAATACAAAATTCTGAATTTGCCATTTTTTCATCGGGAGAAAAATATTTTAAAGGACGTGACAAAAAATGGTGCAGAATCATTATGGCACATTTTAATCTTTTTTGCAAAGATGAAGTGGGGTTCTGTCCTCTGCTGCTTGTATATTAATGTTTTCTAAATAATGTAAAGAGTTATATAACGTCAACATTTAAAAAACCTTTTTTTAAAAATTATTATCAATACTTTTATGAATGTATGAAAAAAAAATCCATTTAATAATGAAGTTCTAACGATAAATGCGGCTGCGCACACAATACCTGGCTTGGACGTGCTATCGCATGTAGCTGTGTAATTGTTAGAACCAATCCTTTTTTAATAAAAACACAAAAATACAGCGGAAGGAAGGCTACAGAATCCACAGAAATATACTCTCTATTTGTGATTTGGGACACAGAAACTGCCAATATGACAAAAAAAGGACAGTTTTAGATTTTGAAAGATAAAGATAGCCAATAGAAAAGCAAGCCATTTCATTTCGTCAAAATCTTGAAACCAAAATTTATCATTTTTGATCAATTTGTTTTTTTATTAAAATTATAACATTTCTACCAAGCCAATTTTTTTAATTTTAAAAAACAACAGCATAATTATTTTACACAAAACTTTTTGACTTTTTATGATCAATTGAACGAGACACACAAAATAATGCCGACTCATGACACAATAGCTGCGTTTAGGGTAGACACACACACACATATCAGTCATGTTGGAACAAGACATGTTTTGTGAAATATACTGAATGCGATATACTGAGCGAAGCAAAATATTTTGATTTGTGTAAACATGACTGATGTGTACATTAGATGCACAATTTTTCCCACATGCTAAAGCCTATTTTGCAATATGTTGTAAAGTTGTTATAGTCGTTATCCGTATGTCATTGGTATCATCAATGACAGACCACACTATTAAGCTTGTATCACACTAATCGAAACATTAAAGTCATATCACGGGCCGTCAATGTCACGTTAAAAAATATGGTGAATTTGCATTTTTATGCTTGTGACCTTACCATGACAGAGCATGTAAATGGCTTTTTTGATGGGCGCCAACGTCTGCTGTTCGTCCTGGCTGTTTCTTATGATGCAATTATATTATATTTTAGCTTTACATAGCCAGTCCGTGACATGATATTGACTTGCGTACATTGCAAGTCAACCTAAAAGGGGCATTTACGCGCTCCGAGTTTTTACTACGTCTAGTTTGCGCACACAAAACGTAGCCATTTTCATGTGATTTTACGATGCTATCTTTTTTATTTTCTGTGCGCAAACAAGATTTTTGTGGTATTGCGCCGGAAACCCGCGTTTCCACGTGTTATACGATGAGTTGTATCACATGAGAAGAAATATTGAAACATTGGTGTTTTGCGTCTACATGCTACGTTTTACCTGTGCAGACCTGGTTTGCGCAGGTAAAGCCACGAGCACGACGGAACATGTTAACGGCCATTTACATAGGCGCAAACTTCCGCTGTTCATTCTGATAGTAACTTATAACTTTAACTTTAACAAAATTATGTGATTGCGTGCCCAAAAGATTGTACGTATAATGTCTTGCTAGCAGTGGCCACCCAGAATTTTGATTACGCAAGGAATATAATAAAAAAAGGGAACGTGTTTTTTGTGCTTAAAGAGCCAATACCTGTAAGGCTATGGCTATGATACGAGCGGCGACGTAGCCAAGATGTAAGGAGAAATATATTATTTTGCGGCAGAGAGGCATAAATATAATAGATATTTCGCCTTATTTTAACAATTTATTCCCTAAAAAATTAATTTTAAGAATAGAAGGTTTTATATTGTTTGGAGTCATGTAACTCTTTAATAAAATTCTAGTCAATAAAATGTAAAAAAGGAAATTTTTATGAAATATATTACCATTACTGTTTAGGCTGAAATTAGTAATTATTTAAGTTTAGTTGCCAACGTATTCAGTTATGATCAGAGCTAACACGCTCTGGGTTTTACCAGTTTTTAATGAGATTTATCAGCAGCTGGGAGGTTGGTTGTGACTCTGTGCCACGCTAATAGACCTATTATTGTTGTGCCGTATTGTTTTTATACGATATTTGACTATTATATGTTTAGTTTGGCTTTGGTTATCATTCAACTATATATCCGAATATATAATTGTCGGTACACAAATCTCGCTTTAGCCGGCACATCAACCAGTGTGCTAAAAAAATTTCTTAAACAAATACAAATTTTAATTAGGCATCTAAATCAGTAACTTTTGTGCAATAACATAAAAAATTATAAAATGTGTTCATCTGATATTGAACATAGAAGCATTGTCCTTAGTTTACTCAACCAGAAACCTAACTTGCTACCGTAATAAATAATATATTTTTGTTCTATCTTTACAAAAGTTTTATAAATTTTTAACTAACTAGTATATACACATACATATATACATTTTGAAAGAAGTTTTGAGTCACATAACCACAAACCATCAAATTTTTGAATAACCTGATTTTAATCAATTATTCCTATCGATAAAAAAAGTATTGTTTTGTGATGCATAAATATTAGTTACACATAAACAAAATTAGATTGATAAAATCAATTATTTGATATCGCAATAATCATAAACTAATATTACACCTAGACATTATTACAGAATAAATAACACAAAATTAAAATGTTATTTTTATAAAAGATGTTTCTCGTATCACTGAACGATGTCTTTTAATCACAGAGCTTACACACTGCACATTCACTATACTAAAAGTTACCTAAACAATGATTAATTAGTTAAAAAATTGTTAAAAGAGCTTGTTACCTTTGCAATATACATAAAACTATATAAACGCAAAATTATGCTGTTAACTATTGGCTGCGTATACAGAGACACACAAAAATTGATTAGTATAAAATGTCTTTGGTAAAAGGTAAAAATTTACAATTTACGGTTAGAGCCACGATGGTCTGTTAACGTCGTACGGCTGCCTAATACTCAACGTAGGATGATATCCAGCGGGATATGCACCAGGAGCCCCAAGGTGCAGCATACCAGCCTGCAAGTACTGTTGGTACAATGGAGAGCTGGTATCCATCAAGGAAGCTTGGTGTGGAGCCATAAAGGCGCCACCCAAGGGATAGCTCGGGGGTCGCGGTTGTGGAGCTCCAATGAACGGATATGATGGAGGTTGTGTAGGTGTTGACTGATGGGTTGTCCGTACGGGCTTTTCCGCTGTGTCGGGAGTCGACCGATGGTGCGCGGCTGCTGCATGTGCCATATAGTAGTTGGGTGTAGCACGGAAGTCGTCCAGGAAATTGGGATACGCATCTTTATCACCGTATAAGCCAGAACCCAAGCCTAGGCCGGTTGGTGCGGGTCCAAAGTTAAATGCACTACCGGGTACTACACTAGCCGTCTTCAATGATATTGCACTAGGTTCTAGGGTGGAGGAGTTCTTTAGCCCGGCGTATGATTGGAAGCCCTGGTTCTGCGTGCCGCTGACAGAAGATGCTGCAGTATCAACCATGCCGGTGGGAGGGGTAGCTGTAATGCAATATATCGGTCAACTGATCAACGGGCGACTGAGCCTACTATCAGCCAATACTAAATAGCAGCATTGGTGTTTTAGCATTATGTATATTGTTAAAATTACTAATGTAAAATTAATTAAATGATGCAACTGTTAGCCTATAAAAAAAAGTAAATAACACCAGTCAATAAAATATGTTGTTTTCTGACAAATTGTTTCGGTAGGCTCAAACTTTTTGAAATGGAGTTTTCATACTGTCAAACATGGGACCAAAAACTGGTATGTGCCCGGTACCATCCTTCACTGAAATTAAAATATCTTATCATAGAAAACTTAAAAGTTTCAATAATTTGCTTTGTTATTTAATAATAATGACATTGTATAATTTTGGAATTTTCTGTGATATATGTAATATCTATACCAGCTGTCTAGATATTGAGAGGCTAGGAAGATTGTCCCTCTGCTACTAACATAATTTAAAGAAACAGTGCACGCTGCTTACTGTAATCACAGTTAATGTTATCACTTTTGCCAAAAACAAGCTGGCCATATATTACGACATAGGAAAAACTCTGCTTATTGGAATCATCACATTGGATCGTTATCACTTTTTCTTACGTCGGTTCTTGCATTAAGCAACGAATAAGCAAAATAATGAACACGCGGCGAAGAACCGAGGCGGTAAAATCAAATAAGCTGTGTTTGTTTTTGTGAATCGAGCGGTCATTCGTTTTGGCACGTCAGCATTTGCGCCGTAACTACCACGGAGCGTCCTACAGAAGATGATATTTGTTAATTTGTAATGTTTTCAATCTCCTAAACTGAATGTGAACAACAGAAGTGGACGAGGATACTATAGAAAGATTGCCAGCACCAACAAGTAAAGGATTGCGGAATGCTTTAGAAGTTTTGCGTTGTGGTGTGCAGCATAGATCGTCAAATTTTCAGCCGCATTACGGGTACGAATTCTACATAAACGCACTGTAGTAAGTGAGATTATGCTGGTGTATTTTGTTTTAAGATGGAATCGAGGTTGGTATTTGCCAAGCGTCTGTAGCTTTTTGGGCGCGAAATGTACAGGGATGAAAGAGGACACACAACCATTCATTCTCTTGGGTATCAGGTTTTGAACGAGTCGAACGTTCGGAACGTCCGCCCAAGGCCCCAATGTGGGGCTGTTTTATAGAAGTTGTGCTGTCTTGTGTTTCTCGTTCCCAGATATTTTAACGCGTAAGTTATACTGTAGTTATATTGTGACCATCTCTGCCAAAGGAATATTATTATTGTTTTAGAATTAGCATTCATATCCTTTGTAAGCGGTTCTGCAAATGTTGGTTTATTTGTTAATAGACATTAAGTGTTTTGTTGGATTTGCGTTTTATTATGATAGAATAATCAGTCCTTTTTGTGGAGAAGCATTTTTGGCTTCTAATAAGAATTAAGTAATAGGTGGTTCATCTTTCTCTGACAAAGTCTCAGAGAAAGAACCTAGATTTACAGCCTCCGGAAGAGAGATATTTAATTCACGCTACCATAAGAATTAAAGTAAAATAGAGTATATTAAAAAGGCGGGAAGGCGCCTTCAGTATGGTTCAGGTAGAGCCATAAATAATAAAGTGAGAAAGGCTCCCCTTACAGCACTTCTTTGCAACCACCTGAGACAAACAACTATTAAGGATTATTTCTAACTTTATTTGTGTACCTACATACATTAAGTAAATTTTATTTTATAAATAATATGTATTTAATATTAACTTTCTGAATAAAGAGCCTTTTTGAAATTTTACTTTTCTTTGGCTGTTATTATCAATCGGTTATTGTTATCAAAAACTCTGAGTCCCGATGTGATCACATTAAGCGGCGTGCACTGCATCTACATTTCCCAGACACGCAAAACAGCAGAACGCACATTGCAAAATTAAATTTGCGTATACAGGATGTTCCATAAGATTTTAAAAACCAAAACTTAAGTTTTTTTAATGGATTCAATTTTCAAAATGATAGGCTTTCACACAATAAACTGATAGTGAATATTCTGAATGTAGATTTATAGCTACAGTTAAAAACTCACACTACTAATAATAAGAAAGGATAGTTGGCTACCAGCTAATTTACAATTTAACATTTAGTCTAGGAAAAGAAAATTTCTTTTACCAACATACCTGTTTTGGCACTTTTACGTTTTTTCGCCTTCTTCTCTTGTGGTTGAGATGCCACCGTCTTCTCCTGGTTCATTAGATTTCCGCTTGGTAATTCTGACATCTGTCTGCTGTACATAGGATTCGTGCCTTGCATGGAGTGACTATAAGGTATAGTAATATTCGATTGGCTAAACATGGGTAACCCAGACGAGCTTGTTGCAATTGGTTTGGTAAGTAAATGAGATCCGGGGAGATTTTTGTCACCGTAAAATGACTGCGCTGTTGATTGGAGTCCCAACATTCTCTCATCAGATGAATATCTATCAACTATCTGAGACAGATTACCGAGATTCCTTAAACTCAACGACTGGTCAATATCAAGAGGTGAAGATTTGTAATTCGGCCTTGGAATAGACATCTCGGTTGCTTTGAATCCACTTGCAACATCGATTGGTTGTGACAAACGACTGACGGTTTCACTTGTCGATCTCACAGTTTGTAACATGTTTGTCCTGTTCATATTTTGCAGTTGCGATGGTTGGATGTTGCTTGCAGTTGTCATTTGAACAGACTTGTACCCTATAAGATTTGGATCATTGTACCTCATCGGTAATGATTGATTAGGCCCTGTACTCTGCGTTTGTGTAACCGAAACAGTTGACGGTGTTTGTCGTTGATAAGTCAAATCCTGTCTATTGAACGCTGCTGTCCGTTGGAAACCTATATCTGTACCAGAGTAGCCCATGTTGCTATATTTAGACATATCCATAGTCCGTTCAGGTTCT
Source organism: Melinopterus prodromus (assembly GCA_964023965.1). Taxonomy (NCBI): domain Eukaryota; kingdom Metazoa; phylum Arthropoda; class Insecta; order Coleoptera; family Scarabaeidae; genus Melinopterus; species Melinopterus prodromus. The sequence goes on from OZ030390.1 coordinate 35,868,501, forward strand.
AACGATCTTGTACCTGGAATATTCAATGGATAGTTCATTTCAGCATTATAGTTGTAATTAGTCGCTGGTGCAGAATACTGGATATTTGAATCCTGACTATTTGATTCAGCAATTTCAAGGCTCTGTTGCAGATTTTCATTCTGCAAAAGTCTGGGTTCTGGAATATTTTGGTGGACGTACTGCTTGGTTGGTTCACTGTTGATGACTGGATTCATAGTGTTGTTCATTTCTGGTCGACTGAGTAAAAGATTCATTTCAGCATTTCTCTGAGTAGCTTGCATTTCAAAGCGGTTGAGGCTGTCCATTTCATTATAAGCCCTCTTCTTCACAGGAAATACGGTATTACTCTGTTGCTTCTCCGATAGTCTACTCTGCTCCAGATGCGTTTTATCAGGATTGGGTGATATGTGTGGTGTGATCTGAGCAGGTGAATTCTGCTGCATAAGCGGTGAATTTTGTGGCATAATTGGTGAATTTTGTTGCATAATTGGTGACTTTTGTTGCATAATTGCAGAATTATGTTGCATGACTGGAGAGTTCTGTTGCATAATTGGGGAATTTTGTTGAATAATAGGAGAGTTTTGTTGCATAATTGGAGAATTTAAAGGTGAATTAGCATAATTTGGCAATACCTTACTTTGATACTGGTCAGTTAAAGGTTTACTTGTATCAAAATATGATAAATTACTTTGTTCAATGTTGTGTGGCGGGGTGGGATTTGATGTCGAATAGCTTGGAGTTTGTGAATAATATGAAGGATTACTATATGAATATGTTGGAGCTTGCGTATGGGGGGCATAAACATGTTCAGAATATTGAGTGTATGGCGACTGAGGATTATCGCGAGGACTGCAGGACTTATCGGGGCTGCTCTTCGTTGAAACAGTATCCTGATAGAAGCCAACCCGTATTTGTCCATTAAACGCTGGATAAGCCTTTGGAGATGCGTCATGTTGTGGTGAAGCCAATATGGGGGAAGCTCCAGATGGAGATTTATGCAATGGTGATGGATAAGGTGCCGGATATGCCAATCTTTCATCAATTCCAACTCTTGGAGAATCCATGTCTTGTGAAAAGGATGATCTTTCTGACATGCTACTTCCAGTGCTTATTCGTCGTTGCCTTGGTGTTGGTTGGCCATAAGGCATAATAGGACTATCAGGTGCAGGCGAAGGTTCACCTAGCGGAACTTTCTTTATTTCCTCTTTTTTGTTCTCTTTTGTATCATCTGTTTTGTCGGCGTCTTTACCCTCCGGCTTATCACTTTTCTTCTGGGGTGGTTGCACTTTTGGTGCACCAAATGCTTTAAACCAAGCACTTAAATTAGGTGTAGCTTTTCCTGGACTATTTCCAACTTTAACATCCTTTTCAGGTTTCGTTTCTGTACTCTCTGGAGCCTCTTTGTCCACTTTGGTCACTGGTGTTTCCGTGTTCGCTATAACATCAAACACAGATGTTGTTTCTTTTTCTTTTTCATCTTTTACATCATCTTCCTTCTTTGGGTCGTCAACAAATTTATGTTTTCCAAAACTATCTAGAACAGAACCCAAACTCAACTTTGGTGCACTATCATCTGTCTTTACGATAAGTGCATTTTTCGTATCTTTCAATGTCTTTGAAAGTGGTCCCAGTGGAAACAATTCGTCTGGTTTGTTGCTGTTCTGAATATTGGATATCAGGTTTCCTTTGCTTTTTCCTGGTTGCAACCTATCGATGGTTCTTTGTACTTCACGTCTGCGAAATAACTTTGTCGGATCTCGGAATGGCTTCTTCTTAATATCTTTGGGTGCTTCTTTCTTCAGAAACATTTTGTCTTGCTTTTTCTTTGAGTCCTGTTCTAACTTCATGTCAAATTCTTCCAGACTGGTAAAGTGAGAAGGTGAATTGCTTGCCGAACTGAATTCGGAAAACTTTGGTGTGTCATCCAGCCATTTATTGATGTCTTTTAAAGTTTGCTCTGTTGCTAATGTTAAAGCCTCCATATTTTTCATGTTTGAGTTGTTGGCTGGACTCTTTGCACCACAGTTCTTCTCAGATTGTGTGCTATCGGCAGTACTTTCGCCATCATCAGCATTTAATTCTTTCTTGTTAGCTTTAATCAATGGCTTCTGTTTCTTATCTGATGATTTAGATTGGATTGATTTATTGTCAGATTTTTCTGGTGAAGAATCTCTAATGTCTTTATGTTTATCAGATTCTTTCTCCTTTTTATCTTTCTCTTTAATTTTACTGGCTAATTCACTTTTAGCTTTCAATTTTTCTATAGTTTCCCTCAACTTATTATGTTTGTCTTTATGTTTTGGCGGAGAAAGTGACCTCTCCTTGCTTTTGAATGAAGTTGGAGAATCTGCTTTATACACATCTTTCCATTTATCGTGTTTTGATTTCAATTTATTTTTATTTTCTCCATCACTGAAGTGGTCCGATAATTTTTTAGTGTTTCGTTTTGGCGAAAAATCAAATCTGTCATCAGGCGATGAAGGGGGCCATGATGGAGGAGGCGATGAACTGCCCCTTGATGGACTTGGGCTAAAACTTCTCTTTTTTGACCTATCTGGGCTAGGAGTGTCTAACTTTTTAGTAATTTTTTTTGGTTTTACTTTAGAATCTTTGCGTTTTTTACTTCCCTCATGTTTCACAATTCTTTCAGATTCCTTCTCTTTTTTAGCTAAATGTTTCTGTTTTTTCTCTGATTGCTTGTGTTTTATTTGTTTATCTAATTCTTTCTCCTTTATTGTTTTTTCTTTGTTTTCTTTTACTTGTTTCTCAAACTGCTTAACTTTTGTTGGTTTTTCTTTTATTATCTTCTCAGCATGCTTGTCCTTTATTTGTAGTTTTTCTGATTTTTGTTTTTGATATTTCTCAGAGTGTTTATCATGTTTTTCTGACTGCTTTGATAATTTCTCTGATTCCTTTGGTGGTTTACTCGAATGTTTTGCTTGTTTCTCAGTTTGCTTTGTGTGTTTCATGTGTTTATCAGGTTGCTTCAATTTTTTTTCACTTTCCTCCTTAGCAAATGATTTGTGTTGTTTCTCAACATGTTTGTCTGGCTTTTCCATATTTTTTCCCTTAATTTTGGTTTGTTTTTTGTTGTCATCAACAAGCACTTCTTTTTTATGTTCATTCTTCTTGGTTATTTTATCTTTCTTCTTTTCCGGTTCTTGCTCCTCTTCAGGTTCATCAGAGGATTCTTCCGTATCAGATCTTTTTCGTTTCCTGCTTGACGTTGGTACAGATAGAGTTGGTTTCCTTTTGATTACTGGGGAAGGTTTCTCAGAAATGCTTTTTTTACGTTTATTGTTTCCTTTATCTTTGTTCTTATCCGGATATTCAACAGCTATCTCTTCATCACTAGTAACTTCATCCAGATATCTCTGTGTAGCCCCCCCAAAAACTTTTTGGAGATTATCCACCATTTCTGTATACTCTAAAAATACACAAAGAAAAAGAATACCATTAGATGAGTTTGAAATAGAAAACCTCTGGTTGTAATTTAATAATTATTGCACGAGTCCCTAAATCATAAAAATGGAATGTGCAGTCTATAGGTTTTTCCACAGTTTTTGCATTGACCATTCTGTACAGGGTGCTAAATATATTAGGAACGGTTTCTATATAATATCGCAGACAACTACATAAGCGATGATGGTCTTCAATGGTTGTTTAGCTCTCCCTTACCCAGGGATGTAAAAGCGTAATTTACTGGGTAATTTCTCAAATTAATTACCGTAATTAAGTAATTAAGTAATTTACGGATTTTTAACTACCGTAATTTAAGGTTTAATTTGCCAAAGGTAATTTACCGTCAGTATATATTACCATTGATAAGTTACCGTAATTTATCGATATTTGTAATAATTTCATAGGCCTGAAAAACTATTTCAAAATACTTCATTTTTGTTTCTTTATTATGTATTCGTATTTAATTACTTTTGTCCTTGTTTCACAAACAATGATCATTTTTTAAACCAGTTATTTTTTACACCGGTACATTTTTATACTCTTTTTCGTTGTCACTCCTCAATTCACTTGCCGAATGATATAATTTGAGATAATATAGCTAATCATTTTTGCTTCAATGAATCCAGGGTAGAAAGGAGGAGATCGATTCAGCAAATTCAATGACGCAAATTTGAAATCAGAAGCTATTTATCCACTATCAAATTTACGAGTTTAAGAAATGTTAAAGTGATCCTAATAAAAAAAATGGTCAATGTTTGTGAAACAGAGCATTGTTTTGTCAGTAGTGAATTAAAGTATTTGTGTGCGTGGATGTGAAAAGGGACCAGTTGTCCGTTTCTAGTTTCGCAGATAATCGCAAATAAAGTTAAACTGGTTCAAAATACACATTGTTGTTTTATTTGCTAATAAGTCTCTGTATTGTGTTTTTTTATCATATGTGTTCGTCAGAAACCCATCTGCGGTTGGAAACGCATGAAAAAATGCGTTTTTGTTGCGAAAGAAAAAGGGACCACTTGTCGATATTACGCTACGCTCTTGCAGATTATCATATTATACCTATTTCCCAGAGTGCAATCGAGTTGAAATTTTGCATAAAACAGATTACTGGCGACAATGAATGAACCAATAAAAAAATACGGGAAACGCTGCCAAAATTTGCAAAAATTTTGAAAATTTTTCCGATCGAGTTGAAATTTTGCATGTGGACAGATTTACGGTGACAATACAACATGAAGCAATCAAAAAAATTAAAACTTTTCCACAATTTGCAAAGTTTTTTCAAATTTGTTTAGTCGTTACCTAGGTTTGACTATTTTGTAGTCCCCAGGCCCATGGTGTTATAGATTAAAAACCTATAAAACCTGAATGGAATAATGAAATAATAAATTCAACTCAAAATCTTAAAACTAATATCGAAATTGTTACAAAAATGTTGGAGTCGGCATAACTTGCAAATATGCGTGACGATATTAACTTTTAAACTTTGCATAAGTTTGAAGCGTCATAGCGCAAAAGTTTACTCTTTGCATCAGCTTCAACTTAACTATTTTTTTTTTTTCAATTTTCTTTTATGGCAATAGGTTTAAAATTTTGGAGTGCCTTCCCCATCGAACACCCTTGATCACACCTCGTATAAAGTCTTAGGTTGAGTCAAACCGCAAAGTCAACCTAACAAAATAAAATTTGTATAAATATACATTTATACTAACTCTTTTGCAGGAATTATCTGGATATATAATGAAACATTAAATATCAATTTAAGATGCATACTTTGGGCACATTACTGGTTGCTGTATTTTCATGTTGTTACTATGTTTTCAATTTATGTGAAGATGGTAAAGAAAGCATGGTACAATTTAAAAACCTATACTCCGAAAATTTTACTTAAGTTGGCCCGACTATAGCAATCATAAGTTAGTGTGATCAGTATTAACGCCCATTTAATTTACCATTTTGAATTTTTAATTACCTGGTAATTTAAACCAGCATAATTTACCATTTTGAATTTTTGATTACCTGGTAATTTAAGCCAACGTAATTTACTATTTTTTATTTCAACAGTAATTTACGAAAATTTAACATCTCTGCGCTTGCCTCAATAAGATTGAATTTTAGTTATTTTTGTTTGTCTTTTCCGGATTAAACCAAACCTAATAGGTATTCTAGGGGCATTTGAAAGACTTGAGAATTTGAGAAACAGCCGATAAAATATTGAGGTTATGTAAATGTTGTTATGTGCATCATCTGATCACCAACAAATGTTCACTTTCTATTATACATTGAAACATAGGGTGTGAATGTTCAGTTTGATTAATCAAGCCAAACAGAAACTCAAATTTTGCTTGTTACACTAACCTAGATGTCAAAGAATTGGGATATCTATAAAAAGTAACAGTCGAAAACAGAGTAAGAGAGACGATTAAACCAATTCAAAGAACTGAAATGCCAATTTTGTGGTATTTGAACTCTGAAGTTCTGATTTGATGTTTAGTCCATAATTAATTTTTCTTTTTTCAAATAAATAATCTCTTGTCATAATCTCATTAGAAGTTTGACCTCTATATTTAAACTTCCCACCTAAAAGTCAAACCGATTTAAATGCACTGGCCATTCAAGGTAGGCGAGAGCAAGTGCACAAACATCAAAGGAACGACCCGAAGTAACACGTCTTATAGAATCTCCTGTCTTTGATAATGACAACCATACTTATTAATAATTACATAATCAAATTGTTTGGTGATGGATTACAAAATGATCCAGCAATATTTATATTCTAAAGTAAAAGCAGACCTTTTGTCTAGTTGAAAAGCTCGAGCGAGTGATGAATGAGTGTTTTGAGTGAAATGTTGGTACTATGTAAACTGATTTCGGTCATTCAAATGATTTGGTGCCACTGCTCAATTATTTTCAATAATCGATTACATACATCATTCCAATGCAAATTATTCCGCAACATTTGCAATCGATTTTAGGTATTATTTGCAAGCACTGGAATGTACCATTCATAATTAAAAGCTATTTTACACAACACTTCCTTTTCTAAAAGTCTTTTTACTATCTAGGAAAAAGTTTTAAAGTAACAAGAGATTGGTATAGTAGACACAGCTTGTCTTTATCTATTTCAGAAGAACCAACCTGGTTCAACCAAAAGTATATTTTCAGCATTTAAGGTTATGGTGGTTTATTTCTGCAATATTTTGCTGTAAACATGTGAGTGCAAATTAATTTACATGTATTAAACAAATTCTACAAAGTGTAGTGCAGCACTGTGAGGTTAAACGTATACATTACTATGGTATGTTACAACAAAACAAAATGACTCATGTTTTCACTGTTGGCAGACTGCGCAGCGTCTGTGCAAAGAAAACTTGAATAAATATAATAGCACTGCATTTCCAACTATACTAATATTTAGAATTTCTTTCTAGTTAGTAAAAAGAAATTTAGAAAGACATAAGTACTGTAGTGTAAAGTAGCCTTAAGATATTTCGATTCCTTTAATAATCGATTATGATACAGTATGTAAAAGAGAACTCCACTGAAAAGGATTGCGAACTGGTCAGAGCATACGTACCTTCTCAAAACACTGTATTAATCTGTATATACAGATCTCCAACTGGAAATTTTGACATCTTCCTTGAAAAGCTTGAGACTACGTTATCCCACGTACAAAATAATATCAAACCAAATACGAAAGTCATAGTAACCGTAGACTTTAATATACATTTCCATACCAATAACGCAAAGAAGGCTCAAATAACGATTCTGATGTATACATATGGTCTCTACGCTGTTTTCAACAAACCAACAAGAACTACAGGATCCTCCTCTACATGCATTGACAACGCCTTCACAAACATGCTCAACATTGAAACCAAAATTATCAATCCAAACTATGGAGACCACAAAGCCCTAATACTGCAAACCTGCAGAATAACGAACCAAAATATTGCAAAACTAAAAAGAGCGTACTCTGCAAATAACACTATTAAATTCCACCAACTACTCGAACAAGAAGACTGGGCAATGATAGAAAATAAAACTGACCCCACCAAATGACAGATATTTCTTTACAAGCTCACGAAATGTCACAACGAAGGCTTCCCAACAATACCACACAGATCAACAACTTACAAACCAAAACCGACAGCAATGCTACTTCAAGTACGTGAGACACTCAACCTAATGAGAAGGCTTCAAAACGCCAGGGGAGATGAAGTAAGTTGCCGCATACTGAAAAACTATGTACAGCTGGCTGAAAATGAGCATAAAACAAGAAATGCAAACAAAATCCTGCAACACAAGATAAATGCAGAACTATATGGCATACCATAAACGAAGAAACAAAACAACGACGACCCACCCATCAACCAGATGCTCCGACTAGCGATGAGTTCAACGAGTTCTTCACAAGAAGCCAAAGTACAGAGTTAGACATCAAAACTAAACACTTGACGCTAAACCCCTGTCAGAGTACATTATTCATGCACCCCACACACTACAAGGAAATCGAGGAAATAACTCTCAAATTGAAGGCAAAACAAGGTGAAGACGTATTCGGAATAAGTACCCGCACACTAAAATGGGCAATAAGGCATATCTCTAAACCACTTACTGTAATTATCAACAATACCATTGAAAATGGAATATTTCCAGAAAAACTCAAAATCGCGAGGATAGCACCAGGAGACAAAAAAGAGGCCCAAAACTACTGCCCCATCGCCATTCTACCTGCGATATCCAAAATATTTGAAGAAATAATTTTTAGAAGACTCCGGCAAAAATTTATCAAGAACAACCTCCTCACGGAACAACAATACGCTTATCGGCAGAGGGACAGAAGACGCTATGAAAAAGCTGATAGAGCTAGTAGCAATCGAACTTGAACAGCGGAAACATTGTAAAGCACAGATGTGTGATTGAAGCCTTGCTTGTGACTCAATGCCTCATTATCTACTGCTACTCAAGATGGAAAGGTACGGAGTGCGCGGCCTTGGCCACAAACTAATACAATCCTACCTAAAAGACCGACTCCAGCAAGTTAGAATAAACGGTGAGAGTAGCACTTTCAAAGTGACCAACGTTGGTGTACCACAGGGAAGCCTACTCGGAGGTGTTCTCTTCATAATATTTATGAATGACCTGCCGTCACATCTGAACACTACTTCAATAATATATGCAGATGACACCACAATCATCACAACAGCCAACTTCAAGGATCAACTGCAAGCGGATGCCACTGATCATATGAAACAAGCAAGAGACTGGTTCAAGGCAAATCAACTCCTACTAAATGAGGCCAAGACCGAAGATATCATCTTCTTGATGGACAGATGGCAACCAGCCCAAGAATCTGTTTGCTGTTTGCTAGATGTCTCACTTCAGAGGACCCAAAAAGTCACTGTGTATGCACTGTACCACCTTCAATGCCTCACCACCATACACAAGAGCTAAAACGCCATCACCCCTCAAGCCAACATCCACACCTACGCTACACGCCATCGGGAAAACCTGAGACCAGGTTTAACTCGACTGACCACCACAGCTCACTACAACGCACCAATCACCACCTATAACCGCCAACCCAAAAACTGGAAGTCCCAATCAACAAGAAAATTTCGAAATTCCCTGAAAGAGTGGTTAATACAAACCGCCCCTTACTTTCAACAGTGTAGTATATTGATATATTTGCAATGTATATTATCTCTGTACAGAGGGAAAATAAATATTCTATTCTAATTATTAACATTTAATTAGAATGTACCATCACTAAATACCGGGATTCAAATTTGGTGCAAATAAATTGCAAACCAACTCAAATAATAGAAGTTTGGCTCGTTTCGGAAAGCAGGTTACCTCAAACTTAAGTTAAACAGAAGTTTTAATATTAATATGCTAAATCAAAAAAATTAAATCTTTAAAATTATCTTCAAAAACAGTTAATTTAATTATTGGTAAATATATTTGATGTTAAATATCAAGTGTCCAACAGAATGGACGATGGGTTTCAGAAGCACATAAAAGGTTTTATTTAGAATTACCTATGATCTGTCGATCTTTGCTGATGAGCTAATATGTCACGCTGTATAAAGAATAAGTCGGCGAATGCTAAACAGCAAATAAAATATTAACACATTTACTACTGTCAAACCATTTTATGGGGCAAATTTGTTCAGTTAACTGTACACAAAAAGTAAAGAAATATGTGCTTACCATTATCAGCTCCATTGTATAAATGACAATTATCTACAATCAACTGAAAATCATCTTTAAACTTTGTGAATGTCTTATATTGGCCACCATCAAGGCGTTCTTCCATTTTCTGCAGATCCATCGGTTTTCTGATTACAGAGTAATAATTGGGGGCATACTCCTCTTCCACAGGATCAACAAAAGGCCACGCGTCATCGTCATTTTTAACAAAGTCCAGAATCTTATGCATACCAATCTGTAGGTCTTCGTCAGATTGTCGAAAACTAGAAACATGTTTGTAAACTGTAATTTGTTCACCTCATATATACATACATGTGTGCGTGTACTTAGCTAGGTCTATTATTAGTAATTAAACCAAAAGAAACAAAAAGCCACTTCTACATGCAAATTAGTAATATCACTTACTGATCAGGTAGTGGTAGAGGGATAGGATTTGTATTTTTGGGACAGAAAAGCTGGGGACGTGTGCAGTGAACAAAAAAGCAAAATCATGATTTGCTTCATTCCTTTTATTATCTCCAGTTACTAAAAACATAATACTTTCTAAAGTTCACCTAAATAGAATGAAGACATTAAAAAATAGAGTCTCCTTAACCTTTTAACAATCTATTAATATAATTGCAATTTTGTTACATTTTAGCTATCTGTCAAATAATGTTAATTGTTACCTAATTATAGGGCATTAAAAATATAACATTTCTTATCGTGTACATCTTCTCGTTCAATGAGTTATAATAGTGGAACAAACTCGATTATCTGACAGAACTACTAACCCCGTCACTTTCCCAGCGGTGAGTCAGTTCGAACAGTTTAGACATTTGACCCGTTTATTTTAAACGGTTTGTTTGCGATCGACTCATACCTTCAGGACTATATGAGTAGGTGAAGCCATTGACCTCTTATTTCAAACAAACGATCAAATAGTGAAAGAAAAGGTTCTCATTTATAAAATGTTCAATAACAAAAACTTTTTATTGAACACCATAAATAATCAGCAACTTTGACAAAACCCAATTTGGTCACTCAGGATTTAAGTCTGCGAAGTAAAAAACAATTTGTAGAGACTATTTAATATCGCAACTATAGGAGTTTTTTAAATACCCAGTGAACCAACTACAAGTCTAATCAATTGATCATGACCAGTAATCATATATTGAAACTTAAGATGCTCATTACAATTATATAATTTTTGCTAAGAGGTTAAAATAAACTCATCTAATTGGAAATATTAACGAATTTCCAAGAAAAAAATTAAAATCTGTCAAGGTACACACATGCATAGGTTACAGTAAGCTACAAAAAATAACATGAGTTCCTGTGGTATTTACAAGACGTGTATACAAGAAATATTTATAAGATTGAACTTACACCTGAGAAGTTTTTAACTTTTTTCTATGCGGATTGGATACTGGTTGAATTACAATTTGACCAGTGGCGCATGCTAACGAGTTATTTGTTTGTCTACCGACAGAGGATACCGGCTTAGACGCTTCCGTTCGTGAATTAGTTCTGTTCGACGACCTATTGCTGGTGCTTGAAAATACTGAACTTTGATCTGCAAAGAAACATACGACATTAGCATTTGCTTCACCCATAAGTTGGATTTTCCTACTTTATCCTTTGGCATAAATTCCTTTTATTGATATAAGATGTAAATTTTTGTATCATTAGACATATTGAGGAAAGTTATTTCAGGAAGGAGCTTACTGTACTATCAAAATTAATTTGAAAGTATGTGAGAGTCAACCTATAGGCCAGCGTTTCCTAACCAGGGTTCCGCGGGGTTCCGCCTGATGTCTTCAGGGGTTCCGTTGAAAAATAGTGACAAATAGCGGTGGCGGTCACTGCTTCATGAGCACATTATTCAGTGTTATTTTTTGTATTATTTTATCATGGGATTATTATTTTAAATATTGGATTAATAAACAATGTCAATCCATGAATAATTTTGCTTTGGAACCCTTCTAACCCAGTAAACCACTGTTATTTCGATATTGCATCCAACGGGTACATTCTAGATTATTCATTAACTTCAATTGACAATATAACTTAAACAAAATAACCTCTAGAAAACAACAATCTACCAGAGTTATTGGTCAAACTCTAATATTATTTGTTTTCAATATTTTTGCCTTTCCAAATAAGTGACAAAAGAAACCTATAATTTTAATCTGCTACTTTAGAAGAACAGAGTTGTGGATTTCAATATGATCTTACATTCCAGTAAGATAACTAACCTATTACCAGACAAGTTCTCAGCTTCTATGATAAAAATTATGTCAATCCCATTCATAGAAAATCGATAAATATACAGAGTGATTTGCAATTAGACGAAAATGTATGTGAACGGGACACAAGTGTAATTTCAGATTTCGTGACTGTATTTAATTAAACAAAAAATAATTAAATTAAATTGAAGTACTAATTTTGACAATGAAACAAATTTAAAGGTTCTTCCCATATTTTTATTTATAATTTGGTAAGTTTTTGCATTTAATTTTCACCTCGAGTTATAAATTACCTTGTATCAGTTCAGTTTCTTGAGCAAGCTTTTTCTTATTTAACTAACTTTAAGAGAAAATATAGAGGTCATCTGTTATAGATGAAATTAGTATATATACAAATATCTTCTAGCTGGGTGTTTATTCCCACATTTTTTTCCTCAGAACGTAATTATTGTTCTGACTAAAATGTTTCAAAATGACATATTTATTTTTTCTTTTTCAACACCTTAAAAAATAACAAAATATTAATTAAACAGTATTTTAAGTGGGTCTACCTTCTTAAGGAATATTAACTTGTTATCAATAGGTCCATATGAAACTTTTTACTCAGAATAAATGTTTCTTAATTTTTGTATTTTGACCAATGATTGTTTTTTTTTTTTAATTTTTAAAGAATTTATTTACTACTATTTAATTATTTATAACAGGTACTTTTTGTATTCTTTGTTTTTGCATTGTTTGATTTGTATTTTTTCCCTTCTTTTGGTAATACTTGGACTAAAAAGACCAAATAAGTTTATACCTAGAGCAAAATCTCTGCAATGTTACAGAAAATGAATAATAAACTACCAAAAAAGCTGTAAAAGAAGAATTAACTATAACATCGCTGGTTATTTACTGCCAGCGATATTTCTGTATTGTTTTTACAGAATTCTCATATTCCACATACATTTTCCTGTGAAATTACAACAGTGTCATCGCAATTTTACAGGACATTGTTAAAATTTTAAAGGATAAGTACTTTAATTTCACAGTTTGTTTCTTTACAGACTTTGGTAACACATTTTCCTATTCGCAAAAAAAAAACACTCGAAATGCCTTGGAAAGGACATTGTATATTTTTTTGTTGGGGTTCCGCCCAGGTTCCAACCCAATTTAAAGGATTCCGCAAGAGTAAAAAGTTTGGAAAACGCTGCTATAGACCCTACAATTACCCCATAATTACCAGCGTCTAAAAATTTAACAGTATCTTTTAGTAAAAATACAACGGATACCTTAGAATAGTAACATTACAACTTCGCCATAACATTCCGGCCAAATTCTTTTAAAATCAGTGTGAATATAAAATTATGTAAAATTACATTAATTCTGACAGACTAAAAAACTACTCCTGTAGTATAAATTCAAATCGAAGTTTTATTTTTTCAAATATCAAAAAATTATTTGTTCTTGAGATAAAAAATCTGATGTGGCCAGGCACATGACTTTATCATACAATATATTAAATTAATAGGTTAGCTGCATGATAATCTATTTTATTGAGATAAATCGTAGGTATTGTCAAAGCATCAGCATTTGACACTACCTACACTACGTCATTAGAATAATAGTTATTTATGTCACAAGTGCAGAAAGTACGGAATAGCGCGCTGAGCGGTGATGCAGCGCGTCACCGAAGGCGGAGTGTCGCCGTCGCATGTGAGCGAGTCGCGCTATCTAGTTTTTGGCAGCAGTGACATCAACGTTTATTGTGTTGCTTTTTGAGAAATATGTATAAAAAAATGGTTGTATTTCTGTACAGGAAATGTTAGGTTGGTACCACTTTGACGAAACGGCAAGTTTAAAAAGCTAATTCAAATTCTGACAGATTTATATTTGTTCATGACACTGTAGATGCCACATCCGTACCAACATACTAAAATAAAACTAAACTCATCGCTATACTTTATTTACAATTTTCTCAATTTATCGTTTTTAGAATTAGATATAAAGACGGGTTGATATTTCTTATCAACAAACAATCAAATTGGTGATCTTATTTTATTTGAAATTTGCATTTTGTAATTTGCCGCACTAGAGCGGCAACGTTCCATAGCGGTTCTCCAACCTCTGATGAAATCAGCTGTTTTCGAGTGTGACAACACAAAAAATATTTGTCAAAATCCTGTGTTTGAATGTGACAACACAAAAAAATATTTGTCAAAATCCTGGCTACTATGTAATTTCATATCAATGCAGATGCGACCGATCTCGATCAAATAGAATTTGCTCTTGAAGCTAAACTATTAATTTTACCAAAAAATTTCATGGGCATAAATTATTCAAAATTTCCTCTACTTTAATTTATTAATTAACTATTTTGTCGAAATTACAGAAATGGCGGCTCATTTCCAAAATTCTTCAAAAAGGCTTAGAATAAACTAAAAAGCTAAACTATTAATTTTACCAAAAAATGTCATTGGCATAAATTATTCAGAATTTCCGCTACTTTAATTTATTATTTAACTATTTTGACGAAATTAGAGAAATGGCGGCTCATTTGCAAAATCCTTGAAAAAGGCTTAGAATAAACTACCAGTTCCTTTGGACCCTTGTGAACCAAAAGCTTTTCAGCTCTAAGTTAGGTCATGAAACTTCTAAATATGAAGTTTCGTCCCGATACCTTCAGTAGTTTCTCCGGAATCGTCGCCACAAAAATCATTTACACACATACACACACACACACACACACACACACACAGACATTTTTTTGTACCTTGGTCAAAAATGTTCAGGGGACCCAAAAAGACCTATTTCCGCTAAAATCCCAATTTTTTTTTTCGGCACGATTACAATACTTTACATACTGCGTATGATAAAGTAAAAAAATACAGAAAACTATTTATGAATTGATAAAAAAACAATATGAAAAGAACACACTGTTAGTTTACAAAAAATAATAATGTAAAATAATCATTGCAGTTTTCTTCAAAATAGCATGGATGATAAAAACCAGTTCACCTTATCCATTAAAAGAATCATTTGAAACTTAGCTAGTTCAATATACCTATTTATATTTAAGAAGAACTTGGAAGTTTTAAATACTTGGGAGGTAAGTCAGAGAAACTTACCCCTACTACTTGCAGAACTTTCAGACTGGCGCCGTGGCCTCCCCTTCCCCTTCTTAACTTTTGCCTTTGCACCTGCCATTTCATCACGGTCTTCAGAGTAATCACTTTGGGTTGTTTCTTCACCTTGTTCCTTAAGTCTGGCTCTCCGTTCATATGCCTCCTTTCTACGTTCTGCTAAAACTTTTTTCCTTTTCTCCTCCAGCAATTTCTCCCTTTGGAGTTTCTCTCCTTTCAAGTCTTTCGAATCTTTTGGATCTTCCTTTTCGGATGGAGTAGTCACTTCCTAAGATATAATAAATTATATTGGATTCTAAATAAACAATAACCTTTTTAAATGGCAAGCTAAGATCTGAATAACATACAAAGCGCATTTCTCAAAAAAACTAAATAATAATAACAACGTATACATAAATGAAACGGAGTAGGTGAAGTCTTCAACTTATAATAGGTATGATTTTGATATAAAACTTTTAGGTGGTGTACAATTTTTAGGTAGCATACTATTTTGTGTGTAGTAATCAATTTTAGATTAATATACCGCCTATTAAGCATACGCAAAAAATGCGATTTTTTTATAAATTGCTTCAGAATAAAGGTAAGGTAAAAACAAGTTACTAGAAAGGTTGGTCCAAAGTACAAAATACCTAAACATACTGAGTTTAGATGAGAATATTAGATGCTATTTTTTGACTTATTTCATTTTAAAAATTTGACAAAATCTAAAAATTGTAAATATATCAGCTAATTCTATACTTGAAAATTATACTGGTTAGAAATATTGCGATAAAAAACCTCAAGTATGTTGGGATAAAATTGGAAGTATACAGAACGGCGTAGGTCACCCAGTATTATAGAATACTCTAAAATCGTTAATTGTTTGTCCTGGAGTAAGCAATTGCAGACCAGGATAAACTAGTTTGGCCTAGGATAAACTGGTTGGGCCTAACAGGCATCGGACAAACTAGTGTGGGCTATTGTGATTCAAAACATCGCAAGCAAAGTATAGGGTGCATGTTCTATATTATAAAACTGAAAAATTACTTTGGTCTTCTTCTTACAAATGTACCACAATATCCCAAATTTTTGGTTTGTTATTTTCTGAAACGGTAAACTCCTTCTTGTAAATTTTTTTTACACTGTATGTAATATAGATGCAGTAAAAAAAAGGTTAAAAATTAAGTTAAAATTTTACCTAAGAATAATGTATTTATAAATACCTGGGCAATACCTCATAAAACAGCTACAGATGAAGAAAAAATAAATAATAATAAGTCACCCATAATTCAGACAATGAGAGTATTCTCTGGAATAGACAAATGACAGAACATCGTTAGTATATTGGCCCTGTGCACAGTACAGAGTGGGGGACTGAGAAACGATTTGGATGCCCATGGCGGAATATGAATCCCGTGATAAGTTTTCACCGTTACCGCTGCACGCAAAAGCGTTGTGATCGACTTTGTTATTTTTTATTAAAACTCTTCAGCACAACAAAAGAAAACGCAGCTTAATTTCACTACAAACCACAACAAATACACTACTTGCTTCACCCAATTTATTAAGGAGATTACTAAGGAGGAAACTGCATAAAACAGAGCCATTTCGCCGTGATATTAGACATATCCCGTGGTAAGACAGATGGCCTTGTTGTATACGCACCCAGCCAATGTAGAGCAGTGGTTCTTAACCGGTGCTCCGCGGAGCACTGCGAGCGCAGCAGACCTATGCGCCTGACGTGAGTGGGAGAAGGACAGCGGGGGAAGGTTAAGAAACACGGCTGGATAACAACGCATACTAAAATAAAAGGGGATTTAAGCACAAGTGACTTATGTGTACTGACAAAACAAACAAAAGTATAATTGTTGTGTTTCCGCAGCAATGTAAATGAAAAACTATCCAAATTTTTTTTAATTTTTCCTTGAATCCCAGCTAGTTTAAAAAAAAATGGCAATAAGAAACAATTGATGAACAGAGCTGGAAAGTCATAAATGATAAATAAGATTGGATGTTGGAGATAGCCAAATAAACAGAAAAGCAAATAAGTATGCTAGGATTGATAAAATGAAATGGGCAAAGAACAAAACTAGTTCTATAGAAAACATGATAAAACCAATGAGAATAATAATGGGTAAACAATAATTGATTTTTGTATTAAAACAATATGATTATAACTAACACAGTCATCAAGCATACACACAACTAATAATTAATGTTCAAACAATACTAAATAAGAACAAAGAGAAGAGGTAATAGGAAAAATACAAATTAAACGCAAAAATGAAATGGTTCGTCTCAAACATAGTGTCCTGTCTGGCCGCATAAGTAGGGGACACTTTTGTGGAATGTAAAACTATTTTTATTACAGACTTTAATCGAGTCATTTAGAGAATCTACACTCTTACGAGAATTGTTGCATGAATATACGGCGGAAAAACCAATCTGTGCACCAAAGAGTTTGATACCTTCTGCGGCGTAAGACAGGGTGGAGCCAAAAGTCCATCTTCAAGGACAAAATGGCAAACAATTCTCAATAAAATGTGAGAGGTGCCTTCATATGAATATGCCACACAGCATTTGTATGTCACTTGTGTTAACCCTTGCCTATAACTTTGTAATATACCTGGCAGGAATACCCAATGCATGTCATAGCATGGAACCACAAACCAGTGGCGTAACAGAGTAATATGGCGCCCAGGGCAAATGTAGTTGCGCCCCACACCTCTCCCTTGCGAATCTATTATTTTTAATGTAAACCAATATGGATAAACAAGAGTAAAACAACAAACTATCAATATACAGTTAGAAACATTTTGAGGCACATTGGGAACATTGTGAGGAACTTTGGTCTGCATACGTTCTATATGTATACATTTCTCGCCTGTTCTGATGCAAAAGCGTCAATAACGAGGTTGAAATCAGCCTTCTCAACTTCTTCCCGTTCGACACAGTAAAGCAAGATCGCTTAATCGATCTTGACCCATGGAGGCTCGAAGATAGTTTAAATTATTTTCACTTTGCTAAAAGATCTTTCACAGCTGGCAATGGAAACTGCAATGGTTAATAATATTTGGATGGCGATTCGAAGATCTGGAAAGACGCTCTCATCTGCGTATTATACGATGAATACCAGAACATGTTCAGGTCGTGTTATATTGCTGTTAGCCCTGGTACTGATCATCATTCTGAAGTCCAAAATCTCTTCATACAGCTGCTGACCATCAATACCGCAGTTGTTTGTGGCCAAAGTTCACACATTTAGTCTTCAGGATGTTGCTGCTAATGCCGGTACATAATCTTCCGATGTCAAGTAAAAAACCAAACTTCCTGTGAGGGTCAGTGCAAACGAGTGAATCTATCGTACAATTCTGTGTGAAGGCGGCCTATTGTTTCGTATATAGCTCGCTCGATTTCCTGTTCTGGTGTTAGTCCGGCATCTCTCGACGTTTTACCAGCCATCCTCTTTCTTCGTCTTGGGCGTCTTTCGGTCGCAACCTCCCACTCTTGACAGAGACTAAGCCCAACTTCCATGCTTGTGAAAATGATCCCTTAGACTTTCCAGATCTAAGGCGGCATCATAGAAATTCAACGTCAACGTCAACGTCTTGCAATTTGGCTGGACTCGGTCAATAGGAAAGAGCACTCTGGTTCAAAATCCAAGTAGAGTCAAAATTTCGGTTAATATAGGATGTACAGTTGCCTGGCGTCACTTCTTGTGTCTGCGATCTCCGTGGCACCATCCTTCATGCTCTGAAGGACTTGCAGAATCTCGTCAAGGTGCTTATTTATGGGCTTCACAGCTTCCACCCTTGCACTCCATCTAGTTGTAGACTCTGATTTTACAAGTGTGGGCACTGCGATTTTCAGCTGCGTGACACCAACCAAGTTGAGCGTATGATTATCGAAGCAGCGTTGTCATAACATTGTGGCCGGCAATTCTGCAGGTCCATACCATATTTCTCCAATTGGCTAGAGATGGTCCAAACTAAGCTCTTCAGCGTCTATCAGACTTATCTGGACAAAGCCTAGGAAGGGTTCTACAGCGCGTACCGGTTTCTTCTCAAAATCCACGTCCACATACCGCACTACTTCTGAAACTTGCTCACGATGTGCTTGATCAGGAGTCGAATCAAACATGAGACTGAATTACTTCGCTTGACGAATTTTCTTGAGTATATTTTCACCAACAGTGGACGCTATAAAATGGATAAACTCGTTCTCTGTGGTTGCTACAAGATACGATGTCTGAACAGGCCTTAAGAGTCAGTCAAAGTCGGGACTCGAAAATTTGTAGGTTGCTTAAAAATTTGGCGCAGCCGAGCGGGCGCCACCGCGCCCTTTCGGCTGCGGCGCCCGGGGCGCGTGCCCTGTCTGCCCTACCCTAGATACGCCACTGCCACAAACTGCCAACAAAGTGAGTAGCGCCAACAAACTATATAATGTCCTCAGCAGGGCTTTTACAAAAATTAGAATTTTCTAATTTGAAACTGAAACACTAAAACAAAGACCACATAAGGAAGATACCTAAGAGCAACTACAGGATATACCAGAAGATACCTCTATAGAGATTAGAAAACAACTAAAGGCAAGACCTGTACGAGAAGAAATATAAGGGAAACAAGTAACAATTTACTTGCCTGGAGCATATAGCAAGAATGAACAATGACAGAAAAGTAAAAGCAATTTGGCAGAAACAGATAAAGTAAGGAAAAGAACAAAAACATGGAACTCTGAGATTGCAACTGTATTGGAAAAGAGCGGAAATAATAAAAGTTTTGGCTTGTGGTTGTGGTAAGTAAGTTTTAAGTCAACATATATCTGTTATGTTGTGTAAAGAGTGTGAGTTGTGACAAAGCTGGGATACGTGCTGTAAACAGAGGTCGATGGAAAACTGTGGAGGAAAGGTCTAGAGCAGTGGTTCTTAACCTGGGTTCGATTGAACCCCAGGGGTTCGGTGAGTCAGTCTCTCGGGTTCGGCGAAGGCAAACACTAGAAACCAACAACACCTGACAGCAATTCATTTTGTGCACCTATGTATAAATATATACCTACGTTTTGAACTTGAAAAAATTATATATATTTTTTTTTAAATTAAGAAGGGTTCGGTGAACGCGCATGTGAAACTAGTGGGGGTCAGTAGATCGAACAAGGTTAAGAACCACTGGTCTAGAGGATGACCGATAAATAGGTGGAAAGAGGAGGTTGTGAGAGAGATTTGCAACTGATGTGGTGCAGTGAGAGGCAGAGGGAGTGGAGGAACAAAGTGGGCATGACAAATGGAGTAACAAATATTGTTATAAAATGATGCCGCCTAAAACACAAACTCGCCAGAAAGACTACTTAGATTAGAACTGGAGAACATTTGGCAGATTCACTCTAGAACACACTCTCCTTAATAAACAACACGCACATTTATCAATATAAAGATAATTAGGACTGAATTTTGTTGAATATTGCTTGGTTTGTCACCAACAGTTAACACTTTGGTAGCTGTCACAGCGGCAGCTCAAGACTTCTCTCAAGAATATGAGACTAAAGGTTGTGCCACAAAAAATGCAAATTACTCATCGCTTAAAATCATAAGAACAGACGTATAAAAAAGCGTGCCGTCTCGTTCTAAGGCATGGAATGGTTTGCAACATTTACAAATTATAGCTGAAATAGACGAATTATTCATACTTTTTGTGGGACAGAGTACATATATACATAATTTAATAAAAAATGTTACTTGGGCATGTGACTCCTAGATAGACAGACGGAATATCAAAATAAATAACTTACCTGTTTTCTAATACGGCTCGAGGTTCTTCTTGGGAGGCTGTCTAATAAACGTTTACGTGCCTGACTTTCCTTCTCCCGAAATAATCGAGGTAACTCGGGCAGAAAATTTTCTGTCAACGTATTATACAGTTGCTTCTCGACCTTTGAGTGGGATTTTCTAAACTTCTTTGCTAGTTGACACCAATCATCTTCGGTAAAACAAATAACTTGCCAAATTGCTTTGCCTTTCTTGCCGTTCTTATTTTTAAAGTCTTCTCTGTAAAGGCGGGTGCCGTAGAAGTACCAGTACGAAGACTCGTTGCCGTCAAAACCCAAAGGTTCAACACGTAAACTTGCGGCTTCTAAATTCTGCAATGCGTCTAGTACATCTTCAGCATCTAAACGGAAATCACATAAAGCACTTAAAATGTCAACTTTTGTGCGGAGAGCTAGCAACTGAAAATCTATGTCGGTATTAAAAGGATTGAACAGATCATATTCTTGGCATTTCTGACGGAATAACCGCCTTAAGAACATTTGATAATTAAACGTGGATATTTCATTATTCTGGAGGCAGCCACTCAATAATCTAACTATAAGTTCTTGCAACCATGAAGATTCTTCCGTTCCATCAGTTAATAAAGCTTCTTCTAAGTCCTAAAATCGTACAAACAGTACGAATTACTTACACGAAGTGAATTACGTTTATGTTTTGTAATTCATCTACCTCAATATCAAAATCCAATAGGTTAAATGCCTCTCGAAACAACGAACAAAAGTGTGCAATACTTGGAACCTCCCACCATGATTGTATGTCTACAAGAAAAGCACCCAGTACAGTTAATATGCAATAGCAATCACACTTGTGCAAAATAAATAAACAATAAACACACCTAGGATGCTAATAAAAGTTGGAAACATAACCTATACTGTAATCAATACGAGTGTGATCGGTAATTCATAACTTCCGCAAATTCTTTTATAAACCTATGCAGCAACCCATTTCGCATCGATTCGTACTGTGTTGAAAACAACTACTTGATCAAAATATTAGTGTTATTGAAAATAAAGCCATTCTTTCACTAGCTTCGATAGGCTTCCCTGTTGAGTTACTGACCGATGAATATAAATACTGCAGTTATATTAGCTAACCCATATTGAATATAAAGTTACTTTAAAAAATTTTTAATACGTACCCAACATTTAAAATGGCAATACAATCCCTCACAACCGCTCGCCACAGACTGAAAAGCTCTTGAAAATACAAACGACTTTTGAAAACCGGAAACTCCTAAATACCTCTATTCTTATGGCGCTCGAGGAGGTAGAATCATCAACCAATACCACCGCAGCATTTTGAACTTCAGTTATGCCTACACACCATTGCCCTATCACACAGGCATTTTTGTTGTGTTGACAAAAATAGGGAGAAAGTAGGGATGCTATAGGCTATGGACGCTATGGTGGTGTTGTTTGTTGTTTTGTTGTAGACTGTAGTGGATTGTAGCAGTGATTGTGGTTGACAACGTGAACAGTGTGGTCAGCAATAGTCCATAGGTGCATAGCACTTGCAGATCTATTTACGCGCGTGCTAATCTTAAACCAAGATTATTTACAAATAAGATAATTCCAGCTTCACAATGACCACTTCAAGAAATGAATTTCCTTTAGAGTCTGTTAATATCAATGGACCCAACTATTTAAAGCATGCTCTTACAAGCTGTAACGATCCATTAAAAGCAATAGAAGAGTTTCAAGTAAGTAGTTACTGATCACATATGATTGTAGAAATTGTATTAATAATCTTGTGTTGTAGATCACTAATGGAATATTATTGCCGTCTCTCCGACCGATGTTACCGTTGTTGGACTTACACGGAGTTAGAAGACTGGATTTTCATACATCAGTTGTAGAAGTATACGTTTCTTTCAGCATTTGATGACCTATGACCTAAAATAATTGTTGTTTTAGGCTCTTCGAGAGAAGCTGGTTTCATATATCAATGAGATTGGCACGAAAGAAGGGAAGGAACGTGATCGTAAACTAAAAGAGTTGTTGAGTAAAAGTTTTCCAGTTGTTAAAGTGAAAGCGTTACGGCCTATTGTCATGTGCATCCTACGGAACACAGCGCAAATTGATGACCACTACTTGAAAATCTTGGTGAGAGATCGTGACTTATACAATGACACTGATACTGAAGTTAAACGGCAAATATGGAAAGACAATCAGTCGTTGTTTGGTGACGAAGTTTCGCCCTTATTAAGCCAATATATCAGTGAAAAAGAAAATGTTTTATTTGACCATAGCAATGCATCAACACAATTTTTCGGACCTTCGCCAAAGGTAAGGATTTTATTACAAAGCCTTAATTATGATTAATATTTTTAGAACTTAGCTGACGTATTATAGTTGATTTGTTACATGAAAAGCTTCACGTCATCCATATACAGGGTTGGGCAACTAAATGGAATATTTTCTACACAGCGTAAATTATTGGTTTTATCAAAAAATTTTAAACATAAAAGTTATTTGACTATTTTTTTCCCAAATTTTCGCAGAATCTTAGATAATTATCTAAATAGTAAAATAAAAGCATGGTGACTACGTCATTTTTTTTTTAAATGGCACCATATGACGTGTCATATAATATTGGGCACCTCTATTTCTTACCATTACAACCGTACAACCGTAACACATTACCCCATACTCATAAGTTATAATAAATCAAACGTAAATAAAAAAAAACTCAAAATGATCACTAACGAGATTTTCATTTATTATTAGAAAAGAGCAATAAAAAACGCAAATGACAAATGTTTTGTTGTAGCAAGTCCAAATATATCTCGCTTGTCAGCGTTCCGTCTATACCATCGAGATGAAAATATATATATATATATAATCATATATTCATATATATATATTCATCTCGATGGTCTATACTAATTCCTTTCAAGGAAAGGAAGTAGTATAGACTACCACACCTGACCACACTTAACCTATCATGACACCTATCAAATGTCATCTAGACCAGCGTTTCCCAAACTTCTTCTGTGACGGAACCCTTCACTATTTGTAAATTTTAATGGAACCCGAACAATAGATAACATAAGAAAGTAAACATAAAAATTAAAGCAAAGATTTATTTCAAACTTTTTACCATATAAAGGCAGGTTTTCCTAGGAGCAGGTTTTTTACGCAGCGTACAACGCATTTCATGTCGACAGCTTATTACGCCGCGCGTTTCTGTCTTCCAAACGTTGTGCATCAGCTAGTCAGGTGGTCTACTAATAGTATAGTCAAGGGATCTTTGCGTGTTGTCAAAAGTGACTGTCGTCTGACAAAACGTACGTTACGTTGTACGCGGCGTAAAAACCTGCTCCTAGGAAAATCAGCCTTAAAACAAATAAAAGAAAAATTTTTCTCAAATTTAAACATTTTAAAACAAAACTAATAGTTATTCTAAAAGTTTAGTTCCGTATATAATACAAAACCAATGTAAATAATAAAATATACAAGCATGAAATAATGAAAATGCTACTCAATCTGACTTTGATGTTTTTGTAACTTTGAGTTACAAATTCTTTTGATATCAGGAACAATACTGGATGGCTGAATTCTCATATCCGGTGTAGAGTTGAGTCTGTTTCTGTACTTAGATTTGGTTGCAGCATAATAGGAAAATCCTGCTTCGGATAAATATGTAGTTGTAAAAGGAAGTAAAATATGAATAGCTTGTTTTGTTTCCTCAGGATATTCTTCTGTTAAACTAGTCCAGAAATCATTTAGTGGTAGTTCCTTATATTTTACTTTTAACTCAGAGTCTCTAATGAAATCAATGAAGTTTTCGTAGTCACTTACACTGAAGCTTGTTGGCTTAGCTGTGACCGCAAATCGATCAGAATCCAGTAATGGTCATCACCAGACTGTGCAAAATATTGGGAAAGGGATGTTTGCAAGTCGTGTAAGCGATCTAAAATTGCGCTGGAAACTGTATTGTCTACTTTAGAATTTGTTTCAACCCAACCCAATATGCACGATCAGAAACTCAAATGTAGCGCAGTAAACCACGCTAGATGCGGGTCTGTTTAAAGTTCGGATAGCGTTAAATCACAATGAGACATTTTACGAAATTTTCGCGGTACCCTTGTTGGCGCTCCACGGAACCCTAGGGTTCCACGGAACACTGTTTGGGAAACGCTGATCTAGACGGTGAGTTCACACCAGAAATGTAATTTAATAATTTAAATATAACTAAGATATGAATATACGGATATACCATATCAAACGGACTTACTGGAATGATGAAATAATCTATGTATAGTGTGTGTGTGTGTAACTATTTTTTGTGGTGACGATTCCGCAGAAACTACTAAAGCTTTCGGGACGAAACTTCATATTTAGAAGTTTCATGACCAAACTTAGAGCAGAATAGCTTTTTGTTCAAAAGGGTCCAAAGGAACTGGATATTTACTCAAAGCATTTTCACAGATATTGCAAGTGAGCTCCCATTTCTGTTTTTATGTCAAAACAGTAAAATAATAAATTAAAGTAGAGGAACTTTTGTATAATTTGTCTATTAAATTAATAGTTTAGCTGCTTGAGCAAATTGTATTTGATTGAGATCAGTCCTGTCTGCATTAATATAAAACCAGTATAAAACTAGTTAACCAGGATTTAACAGATATTTTCATTCTAATGACAGTAGGTAGTGTCAAACGCTGATCTTTTGACATTCCTGGCAAACTAGTTTTATTTTAATGCAGACACGACCAATCTCGATGACATAGAATCTCATGCAGCTAAACTATGAATTTCGTATATAGTATGATAAAGTCATGTGCCTGGCCACATCAGATTTTTACTTAATCATACTGGTAATAGTCTTGGGTCTTTTTAGGTACCCTGAACGTTTTTGACCAAGGTAGAAAAAAATGGCGGTGTGTGTGTCTGTGCATGTGTGTGTATGTGTGTACCCGATTCTTGTGGAGACGATTCCGGAGAAACTACTAAAGGTATCGGGACGAAAGTTCATATTTAGAAGTTTCATGACCAAACTTAGAGCTGAAAAGCTTTTGGTTCAAAAGGGTCCAAAGGAACTGGCTATTTACACTTAGCATTTTTCAACGATTTTGCAAATGAGCCGCCATTTCTGTAATTTCGTCAAAATAGATAAATAATAAATTAAAGTAGAGGAAATTTTGTATAATTTATGTCTTTAACATTTTTTGGTAAAATTAATAGTTTAGCTGGAGGAGCAAATTCTACTTGATCGAAATCGTGTCTGCATTAATAGTAGGTAGCCAGGATATTTTGAAACTTTTGACAGTATTCAGAACGTCAGCAGTTGCGAAGCGTCAATTCATGGTCAATTCAACATGCAAGTGCATGGAGAATGCCATGAGGAGGAGAAACACGCGCGCACGTACGCTATGTGAAACAATATTGAAACATCTTGGTGTTTACAAAGTCAATGTGTATTTTGAGTGCGTGTTTTGTTTTTGCGAATAAATAAAAGAAAGATTGTTAGAAGTATCATGACGAAACTTAAAGCTGAAAAGGGTCCAAAGAAACTGGAGGTTTAGTCTTAGCATTTTTGAAATATTTTGCAAATAAGCCGCTATTTCCAGAATTTTGTCGAAAAAGTTAAATAATAAATTAATGTAGAGGAAATTCTGAATAATTTATGACTATGAAATTTTTGGTAAAATAAATAGTTTAGCCGCATGAGCGCTTGATCGCTTGTACTGCATTAAAACACTATAGTATTAAAACTAGTTACCCAGGATTTGTCAGATATTGTGATTCTAATGACAGTAGGTAGTGTCAAATGCTGATGTTTTACATTACATACTGTAAATATAATCAAAATATCTGTCTAGTTCTAGTAGTTTTATTTTAATGCAGACGTGGCCGATCTCGATCAAATAGAATCTCATGCAGCTAAAGTCCAGGGATGGGGAAATAGATTTAGATGAGGGCCATATAAAACAATTAAAATATTCACACGGGCCAGATATACTGAATAATGAATACCTTATTAAATTGGTTTAAGACGCGTGGAATTTAGAGTAGAATTGATAGCGTAACGTCATATAAAATAGTATTTTTATTTATTTATATGTACGTAATAACTGTGAATATTATTACTGAGACTCGCACATGTTACTTGCAATATTACAGTAGACCATCGATAATCCGTACTAATTCGGACCGAAGGTGATTCGGATTATCAAATCGTCCCGATTATCAAATATGACAAATAAATAGTAGAAAATACGAGTATTGTTGGATAGAAGTTCAACTTAATAAAACTAAACACTATTCGATTTCGCTTTTCATAAACTATAAGAAAGCCAAAAAGTTAAAATCGAAAGGATATCGAAGGGATTTATTTATAATTTAATTATGATTTATTGTGATTTATTATGATTTATTATGATTTCTTTATGATTAATTTATGATTTATTTATATTTATTTATTTAATAGTGGAAAATACGAGTACCAAAGCAACATTTGTGTCTAAATAGGAAACTTCTTTTTTGGGCACTCGAATTAGCGAATGTTCGGATTATCGACGCTCTACTGTAATTAAGAGACCTAATATCCATGATGTTCAGAGTTTTGCCCCTCCCCCCCTACTAAATCGTGATAATGTTAGTTCCTATAGCGAACGTATTTCCCTTAGTTTCCACAGAAAAATGTTTATAACTTCTGGACAAATTTTTGCATAAATTTCTATCATACCTCTAATTGTAGGTAATTAAGAAACCTAATATCTCTATGATGTTCCGAGTTTTGCCCCCCTAAATCGCGATAATGTTCATTGCTATAGCTAACGTACTTCAATCAGTTTCGACAGAAAAATGTTTATAACTTCTGCAAAAATGTTTGCATAAGTTTCTATCATACCTCAAATTGTAGGTAATTAAGAAATCTATTATCCCTATGACGTTTAGAGTTTTGCCCCCCCCCTAAATTGCGATAATGTTCGTTCCTATAGCGAACGTATTTCAATTAGTTTCCACAGAAATTTTTTTATAACTTCTGCAAAAATTTTTGCATAGATTTCTATCATACCTCCTGTAGGTAATTAAGAGACCTAATATCCCTATGACGTTCCGAGTTTTGCCCCCTAAATCGCGATAATGTTCGTTGCTATAGCTAACTATTTCAATCAGTTTCGACAGAAAAATGTTTTTAACTTCTGCAAAAATGTTTGCATAAATTTGTACCTCAAATTGTAGGTACAGTAGAGCGTCGATAATTCGAACTAATTGGGACTAAAGGTGATTCGGATTATGAAATATGACAACAAAATAGTAGAAAATACAAGTATTAGATTCCGCTCTTCATAAACTATAAGAATGCCAAAAAGTCAAAATCGAAGGGATATCAAAAGGATATCGAACCGATATCGAAGCGATATCGAAGGGACATTGAAGGGATTTATTACTTTATCATACGCAGTATGTAAAGTAGGTATTGTAATCGTGCCGACATTTTTTTTTTGAGATTTTAGCGGAAATAGATCTTTTTGGGTCCCCTGAACATTTTTGACCAAGGTACAACAAAATGTCTGTGTGTGTGTGTGTCTGTGGATGTGTAAACGATTTTTGTGGCGACGATTCCCGAGAAACCTCAAAAGGTATCGGGACGAAAGTTCATATTTAGAAGTTTCATGACCTAACAGAGCTGAAAAGCTTTTGGTTCAAAAGGGTCCAAAGGAACTGGTAGTTTATTCTAAGCCTTTTTCAAGGATTTTGCAAATGAGCCGCCATTTCTGTAATTTCGTCAAAATAGTTAAATAATAAATTAAAGTAGAGTAAATTTTGAATAATTTAACGTTTCGTCAAAGTGGTACCAACCTAACATTTCCTATACAGAAATATAACAATTTTTTTATTTATTTATTTTTTTAAATACATATTTCTCAAAAAGCAACACAATAAACGTTGATGTCAGTCCTGCAAAAAACTAGATAGCGCGACTCGCTCACGTGTGACGGCGACGCTCCGTCTTCGGTGACGCGCCGCATCACCTCTCGTCGCACTATTCCGTACTTTGGGCACTTGTGACAGAAATAAATATTATTCTAATGACGTAGTATAGGTAGTGTCAAATGCTGATGCTTTGACAATACCTACGATTTATCTCAATAAAATAGTTCTCATGCAGCTAAACTATTAATTTTATCAGATTTTTTTTATTTTTGTTTATGCAGTCTCCGATACGCATGCTCGACTTCGGTGCAGCATCCACTACCGTCACGATATGGGAAGTACAGTGCTTAGCTGAATAATGAATGCGTACCTAATAACTACCTAATTTATGTATTTGAATAGACTGCTTTTCTCGATCGCGGGCCGGATAAAATTATAACGCGGGCCGGATTTGGCCCGCGGGCCGCCATTTCCCCATCCCTGAGCTAAACTATTAATATATGGTATGATAAAGTCATGTGCCTGGCCACATGAGATTTTTTCCTATGTAACCATTCTCATCTATATTATCAAATGGACAATGTACGTAACCATTTTCTATATTCTCAAATGAACAAAATCGCCAAACAAAAACTGGTATAATAAAAAAACACGAATCATTCAAAAATAGTTGTCTGATTAGAATTGGTGTAATTATAGATATTTGCAATTTCACCTATTTCTATTTTTGTTGTTGTCTTGGGGATCAAAATTGATGATCGATGATAGGTTTTTGTGTTCAAAATAGTATCGAGAAAATATTAAAGAAACGATTGTACATATAAGGTGCATTTCAAATTTTGCAATGGCATTACTTCCTATAAAATAGGAAATCATACTTCAACTCCTACTTGAATATTATCCTCCAATTTCATTCATGTGGTTTTATAAATAGAAGAAAAAAGGTTCCCTCCTAATTAATAGATTACCGTGTATGTTATTACATTGAAATTAAAAATACATATACAAAATAAACAAAAAATCAAAAAATTTTCACACCTCAAGTACCATACAAGAAGTCATAACCATCATCCATAGTCCATACGCTAACAAGTCAAAAAGCTACAGTGCCCTTATACAGCTTAAAACATAGCCAAAGGTCCATAGAACCATAATATGCTGATAAGATCTGGATAATTTTGACTTGATACCACTTTACTTGTACTAGTGCAAAATTTTGTTTTCCGACATCTGGTACCTTTTCTCGAATTGTATCACATAATAATTTTTGTCCATGTAAAGCTTTAAAAAAGTCCTACTGTTGCAGGTACGGCGACAAGGAGAAGTTGTACAGAAATTAGCGCACATGATTGGGAACAGTGTGAAATTATATGACATGGTATTGCAGTTTCTACGTACGTTATTCTTACGTACGAGAAACGTCCACTACTGCACCCTACGTGCCGAATTATTAATGGCACTACACGATCTTGAGGTGCAGGACATCATTTCAGTCGATCCATGTCACAAATTCACCTGGTGTTTGGATGCGTGCATTCGTGAGAAGAACGTCGACATCAAACGTTCCAGGGAACTTCAGGGTTTTCTTGATAACGTCAGGCGAGGTCAAGAACAAGTGTTGGGTGACTTATCGATGACTCTATGTGACCCATACGCGATAAACTTCTTAGCTACTTCGGCCATTAAGATTCTACAGGTGTTGATCAACAATGAAGGAATGCCCAGGGTACGTTTTGTAAAGTTATTTCCGTACCAAAAACAATGTTAACAAATGTATTATTTCAGGACAATACGATACTTATTTTGCTGTTACGTATGTTGGCTTTAGGTCTAAGTGCATGGGTGATGATTGATTCACAGGACTTTAAAGAACCTAAGCTCGACAGCCAAATTGTAACAAAGTTTTTGCCAGCGTTAATGTCCCTTATGGTGGACGATCAGGTTCGTCAATTGTCAACAAAACTTCCACCAGACGAGAGGGAAGCTGCCATCACCATTATCGAGCATGCAGGTCCGCTGCCTGATGCTGTAGAAGCGTACATACAGGAAAGTTCTGTTGCTAGTATCCTTGCAATGTACTATACTTTGCACGTCACTAGACATAAAGACAGAGTTGGCCTGCTGAGAATTTTGGCCGTCCTAGCAAATTGTAAAGATGATCGAGCATTTGAAGATCCATTTCTACATTCTTTGGTAAGTACTAAAATACTTAACTTTATCCATTATGGACACCCTAATAGTGTATTTTAACAAATGGTTTATCAATGTCAACTCATCAAAGTGTGAAACCAAAATATTTACTCTCAGACGACCGTCCCAACCTCATGAGATTACAATAGCAAACAAACGAATCGAATGGAATCCATCTGACTAAACAGTTAAATACCTTTGCGTTAGTTAATCTTGACAGAAAATTGTGTTGAAAGAAACATATCAGCATAAAATATGTATCCAATCATAAACCGAAACATACCATTGAGAAGCGATTGTACTGTACTACTATACAAATCAATACTTAGACCGGTACTAACTTATGCCTGCACAGTATGGGGAAGCCATCAAATCTCAAAGGACTACAAGTATTACAAAAAAAAAATCTTGGTATGGCAGTCAACGCCTGTGGTTTTGCCGTAATGATCAGCTCCACAAGAAATTAAATGTCCAGACAATAGAAAACTTTATTAAAGCATCATGAAAAAAGTACTATTCAAATATAAACACATGTGAGAGCGCAGCCCACTTTAACTTAGGTGCTAAGAGAATACACAACCGATGAAAAAGAAAGTTACCACGCGACCTTTTATCAGCGAGTAGCGACACAGATTAGCCATGAGGGACGATGACACCATTGCAACCCCACTACGTTACTTATTGACATAACTAACCCCATAACATTTCCATGCATAGCAAAGAATGCTGAACTGGAACTTAAAGAAAAAAAAATCCATTATGGACATTCATAACATTATGCTTTTACCAGACTCTTGTGTTATTAATTTCATCATTTAGTGGAGTTATTAAATTTTCAAAATCATTAAAGTTTTGTAAACAGCTTACATCTTAGTGAAACTTCTTTTAATATATAAAATATATAAAAAAATAATTGAAAATTTCAAATAATTAATAATAACAAATAAAAAAAAATCATTTATCTGAGCTGTTACAATGGATTTCGATGTAAAAACCCTTAATGGCACTAATTTTAAAGACTATGTTAACCCATAATTTTATATTTGGTTCTTTGTTTTTATAGGTAGCTTTATTGATTCATGTACCAGAAGAATTTGGGGCTGCAGACTTTTGCACAGGTCTCTTTGACGAGTTTTTCTTTGCTGGTCTGCAAAGAGATAACGTGGAAAGGCACCTGCTGAAGTTGTTGTGGTATGTTTACCCAAAGTTGCCAAGCAATCGACTGCATACCCTGATGAAGGCTTTGCAACCAACACATCAGCACAGCGAAAAGGTGCATGCCTTATACCAATCGTTACATGACAAAATTAACGTTCAACAGGAACCTGTGATAGCAACCGAGATGGACATTGACATAAACTCTCCACTGATGAGTGTACCAACTCCTGCACCATACCATCATACTTTGTAAACAGTATTAACATTGTTGGTTGTAGTTTTTACATCTTGAATAAGAATTAAATGAATATATAATTGATTAATATATGGATATTGCAATATAAATTGAGTTTTCTTTGAAATATCTCAAAACTGTTGGCCAAACCACCAAGTAAACCACTTTGATGTCAATTTGTGTGCTTTGGAAAACGAACAAACAAAATAAAAAAGTTAGTCTGATTGTTTTATGTCGATGAGTAATTGCGTATGAAGGGCTGCACTGGGCCCATTGTGCTTTATGCTGCTGGTATTTTTGTACATACACCTTTTTTCTATTGGGTGGTAGAATCAGGGCCGATTTATCCATTAGGCGAGTGAGGCAGCTGCCTAGGGCGGCAAGTTTTCTTTAAAAACAAAATTTATAAATTTTTATTATATTTTCTGTTTTTGTCGCCCAGAGTTGAAGTTTCTTTTTCTAATAAAGTTATACTATTCTGAAAATATCAATTTTTATTTATATAAGGGGCGGCAAAAAGAAAAATGCCTAGGGCGCTATCATGCCTTAATGCGGCCCTGGGTAGAATATTGATAGTATTAAGTATTGATAACATGTTAACCCCAATTTGACTAAACCCATTATCCAACCAGGCATGTTTGGCAGTCAATTTTGAGAATACCAACCACGATCACTAGTCGATTCAAAATTGACTGTGATGAACACACCTGGAGTGAGTTCAACAACTAATTTTAATTGAAATCAAGTCAAATGAGGCATATGAAGCTGAATGTACTAAAGTTATTAATATGCTATTGCCGCTATTTTATTTATTTTATTCCGCAACAAAAAATATAAAAATTAAAATATTGGACAGGATTTATTGTTTTCGTATAAATAAAGCACACTGTTTACTTCAATTCTTCCAAAGCCTCTTTGACTAGAGGTATAATTTGTTTCCTGGAAGGCTTGAAATGTTGCCTAAAATACCGAATTTCGGAAATATCACAGCTCCCTTGTTCTAAGTGTAACTCCTTGCAACTTTTTAATTTTTCTATAACATAGTCCAACAGAACACTTCCTTTGGTATGTGAGTAGAAAGCTATATCTCTAACTGTAACTCCACCCTTAGCTTCCAGTCCCATCAGGATCATGTAATTGCAATTCTTCTCCAAGCAAAATTGTTTTATGAATTCCATGACATCGCAATATGTCAAATAATCTTTGACCAACATTGGCAAGCCAGGTATTAGTATATTATCCACAATTTTCAAGTCTTTAGCTAGTAACTGATTGGCAGTTAAATGTGATACATCATTGTGAGCTGCCCATAGATCTTCAAAGAGTAGGCTATGGTTAGGAGAGATCTTTAAAAATTCTTCAAGTTGCATGCATAGTTGGATATCCATTTCTTGAACTTTTCCAGCTGCGTGGTTTAACCCAATTGTGTCGAAAACAATTGTTTCTGTAAATTAAGATGTAAAACGTGTAGAGAAATAGTGGAAAGTGTTTACCATAAAGAATTTTTCCTGCCGTTGCAGTTAGAATATCCTTTCTCATTGATAATATTTCATTTGCTATTAATGTACAACAAGATCCAACCAGTTGTAACTCAACCCTTACATCCTGACCCCAGTCAGCGTTAACATCCAAAGGGCGATGGTCAAATATTTGCTTGACATTGTCTTTCAAAAATCCTAAGTGTTCGGGCAATACATGATGGTCTACTAAAGTAATTTCCAGGTTTTTGTCAGTGGCTATTTCATTAAGCTGAATAGAGTCTCTTTAAAGTAAATTGAATTAAACTTTTATATTAGATAATTGTAAAAACTTTGTATCTAAGCATGTACCTGAAAAGTAACGATTCCTTCTTTACTCCGATATTATTAAGTACATAAACGTTTTCTGTACGTAATGGAAATTCATTTTCGAGCACATTTAAAATGGGTAATACAAGTACTGATAGATCGCTTCTAGTTTTATGAAGGAAATACCCAAGTATTAAAGATGATACTGTTGAATCTAAGTCACACGATTCGTTTCCCATAACTATATGTACTCTCTCAGCTGTGATAGGTAAATGCTAAAACAGAAAAACACCTTATCCAAGGTACGACCCATGACTTAGTCACTGCAGGGCTTACAGTCTTTAAACTATCTATGTATTCTCCAAATGCGTCCATGCTTGTCGATGTTGAAATTTTTTGAGTATCAATTCTTGCGGAATAAGCTAAAATTGGTAAAGGCCTTGTGATGATCTTAAAATTTCGTGCAAAGAATTTTGGTAAATAAGCCAGATTGACCAGGTTAGAATTTTGTAAATAAAGATAAGACAGCTGCCAACATTGCCGACACCCACCAGAAAACTGCCTTTACAGCCGAGTGGAAAAAGTTGCCTATACCAGTAAAGAGCGTTTACACGCTCCGCCTTTTTACTAATCTCTGTTTGCGCCATTGAGATGAGATGAATAAATATAGATATCAACTGGAGGTATAGTCGATTTTGCCAGTGCTGCAAATTATTCATCGCTTATAAGTGTATGAACCAAGATTTTGACGTATCGCGCAGCTTGATTGTTTTGCATAGGCAACCGAACATAGATCAGTGTACATACGTTGCCTACCGAGGCGGATATTATAGAAATTAAATTAATATTGCTATTATCTTTACTAATTAAATAACCTTTAAATAATCATCACTATAGATCTTTTATTAAGCGCCTTACCTTTCAACAAAAACATTATTGCTAAAATACGGTCACGTTCAATATTTACGTTCAGTATTAGAGGTTAGAAATGTCATTCTAAGAAAAGACGTACTTTTTCGCTTGGCGCATTTAATTTGTACAGCAGATGTATCAAAATCATTCTATTGCATTCTAACAGACGGCATTGTATAGGAATAAAATGTAGCGTATGTGGAAAATAACACCAGAAATCGGGTGAGATCGACTATAGCATGCAATCATCATGCAATACCCCACCACTGGTAAAATTGGTCAAAAAAGTCGTTTAGTTCTCTTAGGGCCATACAGAGGGCGACGCGCGGCAAATTCAAAGGCTACAATTTAATATTTAAATGATTCTGTTGTTTATAATCTGTTTTTAATCCGATAAATAAGTTGGAAGTAATTATCACTTTATAATGCATAATATGAGTTACAGAAGCAAAGGTACGGACACACATTCTTATTAGTAGCACGAAAGCATGCTTGTTTCGACCACTTGCTACTTAGTAGCATGTGTGTACATACATTGCTAGTAACAAGCATGATTATTTCGAGCATGCTCAAAAATCAACAGTCGTTTGACTTTCGAGCATGCTACCTGCGGTGCGGTGGAAGGGGGCATGCTCAGAGCACGTGTGAACAGAGTTGTAGTATGCTTATTTAGGGAGCATGCTTAAAACAAGCATGCTTATTGTTAGCAAATGTGAACAGCTGACAAGCGCGCTCGACAAGCATGCTCACTAGCATGCTTATAAATAAGCATGTGTGTCCGTACCTTTAAGGTATGCCATGCACACAAAAATCACCTACCTATGTATGCAATAAAATTTCTATAAAACAAACTTATGTGAACTTGGCCCCTCCTTTTTTGAAATTTGGAATTCTGTTTCTACAGATCGTTTGCAATTCGTTTGCAATTGTTTGCACCCTTTTTATTTTCGTTTGCACCCCCGCCGTTTTCGAGATAAAATTAAAACAAATTCGGAAGGGCCAGATTCACAGTAGCCCCTCCTTTTTCGAAATTTTAAATTCTATTTCTACAGATCGTTTGCAATTCGTTTGCAATTGTTTGTATCCTTTTTAGTTTCGTTTGCACTCCCGCCGTTTTCGAGATAAAATTAAAACAAATTCGGAGGGGCCAGATTTACAGTAGCCCCTCCTTTTTCGAAATTTTAAATTCTATTTCTACAGATCGTTTGCAATTGTTTGCACCCTTTTTAGTTTCGTTTGCACCCCTACCGTTATTGCAATAAAATTAAAACAATTTTGTGAAGCGTGAACCCGGCCCCTCTTTTTCAAAATTCAATTCTTTTCTGCAGGTCGTTTGCCTCTTTTTGCAATTTTCTATAGCTTTATTACCATTGTATTGCATTAGTTTGGCTCTCTTTGGTTTTGCACCTTTACAGTTTTGAAAATAACAAAAATTAAAATTAATAAGTGTGAACCAGCTGACACTTCTTAATTTAAACACAACTTTATTTACAAGTATCATTAATGGAGCAACACAGTTTGGATAGCAATACACTAAACTTATAAGAAAAATGACAAAATACAAATTACAATAAATTGAAGGGACAATAAATTAACCTGGGCATTAATCTAGAATTTGGGACTGAACTGCTATAAATTTAATACATATTCTGTTTCAAGTCTGTATGTATTTAAAAAAAAAGAAAAGCGCATGCACATATACAGCGAGGTATCCCAATTTCACTTCCTCAAAAATTTTCTTTTAGATAGTTATGTCATACTGAACAAAAAAGTCAATGGAGTTTTTGAATTTGTTTTTCAACTCCCTTGAAGCCGCTTGAAGAAGTAACACAATAAAGATATTTTTAAATAAAATACGTATAATTTCATTAATAAGAATTTTTGTATTTCTTTTTATTATCTGAGAGAATAATTTCTAATCATAAATCAATCTCTCCACTTAGAATAACAACTTCTATTGAATGATTTCAACAAATACCTCCACCCAACTTTAATTTAATTTTTCCAGCTATTCATCTAAATATAAGTAAATATAATCAATAGAATTAAATATTATTAAAAATATCAATCTATTAAATTTTTCCTTTAGAAGCAGCTTTTCAAAGGGCTTCGATGTCATTGGTAACAATAATGATGTTAAGCGATATGGTTTGGCCTCATTCGGTGGTTTGCCTAGTTTTGGTATCATGATAACTTCTTTTAGATAGGCCAGCATAACAATACCTTTTTTAGATTATTGTTCCCTGTGATAAGATCGTATCCAGGTGCCTTCTTTGGATTCAAGTTTCTTGATTTCTCTGGCAATTTCCTTTGGAGTAAGTAGCTGCATGCCTTCTTTTTCATAGGGTATATTGGCTCTGATTTGATTTTGTGGGACGGGCAGATTTCTGTTAGATGTGCCAAAATTTCAGCCTTCTGTTTTAGGTCTCTTGCCTAGCTGCAGTTTCTTCGTCTTATAGGTGGGACATGAGCCACTGGCCTCTTGTACTTCCTCACTGCTTTCCACAGCGAGTATTCTGTTAATTTATCGGGTGTCAATTTAGTTGAGAAGGGTTTTAATAAATAATAGATTCCTTAAAAGGAGTCCAACTTAAGACGTGCCACAGACGCGGGCCATAATAATGATAATTCGGGCCTGCCGAGGCCCCCGTAGTGGCGAAAGATGTTGGGGGGATGTTAAGGCGTGGATTATTATTATTATTATTATTATAAATAAAACTGAAACTTATTTCTTCTCGAAAGTTATTGTCATTCTGAGTAAGAAGTTTCTAATAGACTTATTGGTTTTTCGATTCCTTGAGAAAGTAGACCTATTTAGAACACGGTTTTGTTAATGTTTCAAACGGCTGTAACTTTTAAGGAGTTGGAAAAACAGTAACTCCCTGTGTCTTTTTTATGCAGTATGAAATTATAACTATCTAAAACTAACATTGTGCTGGAGAGAAAATGGGATAGCCTGTACATGGGTGTGCAATTCAGATTAATTTATTGTCCCTTCAATTTATT
The DNA here is from genome assembly GCA_964023965.1 of Melinopterus prodromus. NCBI lineage: Eukaryota > Metazoa > Arthropoda > Insecta > Coleoptera > Scarabaeidae > Melinopterus > Melinopterus prodromus. The sequence goes on from OZ030390.1 coordinate 35,906,497, forward strand.
GTAATTTGTATTTTGTTATTTTTTGTTTAAATTAATAAGTGTCGGCTGGTTCATACTTATTTACTTGTATTTTTTTTTTCAAAAACTGTAATGGTGCAAGAACAAAGAGAGTGCAAGCATATGCAATACAATGGTAATAAGTCTATAGAAAATGATTTTGATATTTGTAAAAAGGGTTTTTTTTATTTCAAACTTTATTTGAAATATATCTGAAAAACAGTAGGGGTGGAAACAAAACTAAAAAGAGTGCAAACCAGTGAAGAAAAAAAAAATTATATTTTAAAAAGAGGACCAAATTCTCACTTCACAAAATTGTTTTAATTTTTTCACGAAATCTGTAGGGGTGCAAACGAAACTAAAAAGGGTGCAAACAATTGCAAACGAATTGCAAACGATCTGTAGAAAAAAAATTGAAATTTTGAAAAGGAGGGGCCAAGTTCACGCTTCACAAAATTGTTTTAATTTTACCACGAAAACGGTAGGGGTGCAAACGAAACTAAAAAGGGTGCAAACAATTGCAAACGAATTGCAAACGATCTGTAGAAATAAAATTTGAAATTTTGAAAAAGGAGGGCCAAGTTCACGCTTCACAAAATTGTTTTAATTTTATCTCGGAAACGGTGAGGGTGCAAACGAAAATAAAAAGGGTGCAAACAATTGCAAACGAATTGCAAACGATCTGTAGAAACAGAATTCCAAATTTCGAAAAAGGAGGGGCCAAGTTCACAGAGGTATAAAACCACCCTTGTTTGGAAATCAATTGGAAGCAGAAAAAGCTATGATTTTTGTGCGGATTGTGTTGTTTGAACGAAGAGTGGGGATTCCTGTAGTTCACCGGTTTTCGAATATATGGCGCCAACACAAACATTCAAAATAAAATTGGCAGTTTCTATATTATTTCCCTCTCAAAGTTTTATCTTATCTTTGCGGTTATTATCCATTATTATCGGGTGAGCTCACCTCATACCAAGACAAGTCATACCCGGACAACTCATACCAGGACAACTCATACCAAGGGACAACTCATACCACGACAACTCATACCGGGACACCTCATACCAAGGGACAACTCATACCAGGACAATTCATACCAGGACAACTCATACCAGGACAACTCATACCAGGACAACTCATACCAGGACAACTCATACCAGGACAACTCATACCACGACAACTGATACCAGGACAACTCATACCAGGACAACTCGTACCAGGACAACTCATACCAGGACAACTCATGCCAGGACAATTCATACCAGGACAACTCATACCAGGACAACTCATACCAGGACAACTCATACCACGACAACTCATACCACGAAAATTCATACCAAAACGCCCATAACAAGCCGACAAATGATTGTTCTCTGGTACGGTATCATCTATTGTGATTAGGAAACTCTCTTTAACGAGTTATTATTAGGTAATTGAGTTTAACTTTCTACACTGTCGAGTATTGGCAAACATATCACATTTTATACAACGCGGAAGGCTATCTAGTGAAAGACTAATATAGCCTAATAATAAGGCATGACATGATATACAGGGTGTCTTGAATAACTTTGCTATTACAATAAATAGCAAGACGAAATGGTGTATCCTTACATATATACATTATACACCAGAGGCAGAAAAAAAAACGGTACAAATTTCTAATCATTGTAGTGTGAAGATTGCAACCACACCATACTCTACTCCATACACTCCATACACTACTATGCAACATTTCTGATAATATTGGGGCAATTTAATGTGAAATGAAAGGTGTAATAAAATTAGTAGGTAATGACATTTGTTTTCCTTTGATCAAAAGGGACCGTCGAGATTTCATACTATCGTATACATGGTGATTTTTTTGTATACAGGGTGAAGTGTTGAAACATCGTTTTTTGCTGTTTTTACTCAAAAAAGAAGTGGAATTGCGAATATTGTATGTTTTCAATCCTCACAACATAAGCAATTAGTTTTTCAAAGAAATGTTTGCTTGAATTTACGTAAAATTTTGGAAATATGAGTAATTGAACATTTGTACCGCTTTTTTGACCCACATTGTATAGCTTACGTATATTCTTACACTCAGAAGCCATTTTTGATATCATAAAATGTTTTTGTCCATCAACTTTGGCTGGGCAATATTCAACTTTTTTTTATTTCTTATGGACGCGTTATTGAATTTTTACAGATTATTGAATATAATATTATATAGTAAATATTATAAATAGAATATTGAATATTTTAAATAGAACTAATTTCAATAAACTTATTAATGAATTTTTAATGAAAATATGTTATCCCATAATTCCAAAACGGTTATACTTATGGTTATGTTAATTCTTATGGGTAATATTACCGAGTTTTTTGCGGTAATATTACCAATCAGAATTAACGTGCGCTCGGTAATGTTACCGGTAATTTAACGTCAGTAGACTAGACGGCGGTAGCCTTCCGCGTTGTGTAAAATGTGATATGTACTATGCGCGCCAAAAAAAAATCGTAGAGCTAATTTTTACATAATATAATTATGGCTTGTTTTTATTTTTCAACTTTACAGTTAATGCATGTATACCTACACTGTGGGCCAAAAAACACCGGTACAAATGTTCAATTACTTCTATTTCCAAAGATTTTAAGTAAATTAAAGCAAGCATTTCTTTGAAGAACTAATTGCTTATGTTGTGAGGATTGAAAACATACCATATTCGCAATTCCACTTCTTCTTTTTCAGTAAAAACAGCAAAAAACCATGTTTCAAAATTTCACCCTGTATGCAAAAAAAATCACCCTGTATTCGATGCAATAAAATCTCTGCTGTCCCTTTTGACCAAAGGAAAAAAAATCATTACCTACTAATTTTATTACAGCTTGCATTTCACATTAAATTGACACGATGTTATCAGAAATGTTGCATAGCCAAACACAAAGCAACATAACTGTGGAATGAAACGTCCTGTTATTGGGAATATGGTACGGTTTCAATCTTCACACTACAGGCAATTCGTTTTTAAAAGAAATATTTGAATTGACAAAATATTATAGGAAATATGAGTGATCAAAAATGTGTACCGTTTTTTTTTTGCCCACCGTGTATATTGTACTTATTAATGTCAGAATGACAGCGCATATGTTATAAAAGAACCATTTACAAAGATAACAATAGTATATTATTCGATGAGCAAGTAATGTAAGCAATTTCTCACGAGAACGAAGTTTGCAGCACGAGCCGTAGGCGAGTGCTGCAAAGCGTTCGAGTGAGAAATTGCCATTACTTGCGAATGGAATACTATACTTTTTCTACGACCATGCAACGAAATTTTATAAATTAATTTTTATGCATATAGGGACAGCTGTATGTCACTATGACGGTTTACAGGATTTTGACAGATTAAAATTGTTTGGTGCGCCTTGTCACTTAGCGACGTTGGCAATGCCTTGACAATGTCGCTAAGCAGTGTATCAACAATTTGGAAATGAAAAATCCAGAGCTGTGATTGGTTCTAAAGCCGTGAGGAATGAAATATTTCTCACTACTGGCGGGGTATGAGGAGCCAGGAATGAAATATTTGTCATGTGTATGAAGAATGGTTAGTATTACTTATCATAAATTGCCATGATAATGAATGCATTCCTCAATAGGAGTAGAAAAAAACATTTTCAGTATATTTGGTTGCATATGTAGTGTACGACTTTTTTGGTGCGCGTAGTACATATAAAATGGCAGTACTCGGTAATTTTCAAATACCTAATACGGCATTACAGAGTATGTAGAGAACATCCACACATTGACCAAAATTTGTTAATCACACTAGATGACACCGTACGTGACAACAATTGACACTTGTCGGCTTGTAACGGGTGTTTTGGTATGAATTGTCGTGGTATGAGTTGTCGTGGTATGAGTTGTCGTGGTATGAGTTGTCCTGGTATGAGTTGTCGTGGTATGAGTTGTCGTGGTATGAGTTGTCCTGGTATGAGTTGTCGTGGTATGAGTTGTCCTGGTATGAGTTGTCTTGGTATGAGTTGTACTGGTATGAGTTGTCCTGGTATGAGTTGTCCTGGTATGAATTGTCCTGGTATGAGTTGTCCTGGTATGAGTTGTCCTGGTATGACTTGTCCTGGTATGACTTGTCCTGGTATGAGTTGTCCTGGTATGAGTTGTCCTGGAATGAGTTGTCCCTTGGTATGAGATGTCCCTTGGTATGACTTGTCTTGGTATGAGTTGTCCCGGTATGAGTTGTCGTGGTATGAGGTGTCCGGGTATGAGGTGCACCCGACCCCATTATTATATATTATGTATTGTTATTATTATATTATTATTATTACACATATTGTGCAATGGGAAATATGCATTTGTGTAGAAATTAATATTCAAAACTGGTTATTGATAATAAATGTTCACTAATTTAACCCGGCCCCTCTTTTTCAATATTCAATTCTTTTCTGCAGGTCGTTTGCCTCTTTTTGCAATTTTCTATAGCTTTATTACCATTGTATTGCATTAGTTTGGCTCTCTTTGGTTTTGCACCCTTACAGTTTTGAAAATAACAAAAATTAAAATTAATAAGTGTGAACCAGCTGACACTTCTTAATTTAAACACAACTTTATTTACAAGTATCATTAATGGAGCAACACAGTTTGGATAGCAATACACTAACTTATAAGAAAAATGACAAAATACAAATTACAATAAATTGAAGGGACAATAAATTAACCTGGGCATTAATCTAGAATTTGGGACTGAACTGCTATAAATTTAATACATATTCTGTTTCAAGTCTGTATGTATTAAAAAAAATCTGATGTGGCCAGGCACATGACTTTATCATACAATATATAAAATTAATAGTTTAGCTGCATGAGAATCTATTCTATTGAGATAAATCGTAGGTATTGTCAAAGCATCAGCATTTGACACTACCTACACTACGTCATCAGAATAATAGTTATTTATGTCACAAATGCCGAAAGAACGGAATAGCGCGACGAGCGGTGATGCGGCGCGTCACCGAAGGCGGAGTGTCGCCGTCGCATATGAGCGAGTCGGCTATCTAGTTTTTGGCAGGAGCGACATCAACGTCTATAGTGTTGCTTTTTAAGAAATACGTATTTAAAAAAATAAATGATGTCTGTATAGTAAATGCTAGGTTGGTACCACTTAGACGAAACGTCAAGTTTAAAGGTGCGTTCCGATTGGTAGGTAATGGTAGCTAATGGCGGTGGTAGAATACGAAATTATAGTATTTCTTACATATCGTGATAATGACACATATTAGTTTGCATGTACATAAACATGAGTCACTATCAATTTTCTATTGGAAATACTATAACGGCGTCGGCTACCACTGCCATCGTCACTAATGAAAACGCACCTTAAAAAGGTAATTCAAATTGTGACAGATTTATATTTGTTCATGACACATCCCTACCAACATACTAAAATAAAACTACACTCATCGCTATACTTTATTTATAATTTTCTCAATGTATCGTTTTTAGAATTAGATATAAAGACGGGTTGATATTTCTTATCAACAAACAGTCAAATTGGTGATCTTACTTTATTTGAAATTTGTATTTTATAATTTGCCGTACTACAGCGGCAACGTTCCATAGTGGTTTTCCAACCTCTGATGAGATCAGCTGTTTTCGAATGTGACAACACAAAAAAATATTTGTCAAAATCCTGGCTACTATGTAATTTCATATCAATGCAGATGCGACCGATCTCGATCAAATAGAATTTGCTCTTGAAGCTAAACTATTAATTTTACCAAAAAATTTCATAGGCATAAATTATTCAAAATTTCCTGTGCTTTAATTTATTAATTAACTAATTTGTCGAAATTACAGAAATGGCGGCTCATTTCCAAAATCCTTCAAATAGGCTTAGAATAAACTGAAAGGCTAAACTATTAATTTTACCAAAAAATGTGATAGGCATAAATTATTCAAAAATTACTCTACTTTAATTTATTTATTAACTATTTTGTCGAAATTACAGAAATGGCGGCTCATTTGCAAAATCCTTCAAAAAGGCTTAGAATAAACTACCAGTTCCTTTGGACCCTTTTCAACCAAAAGCTTTTCAGCTCTAAGTTAGGTCATGAAACTTCTAAATATGAACTTTCGTCCCGATACCTTTAGTAGTTTCTCCGGAATCGTCGTCACAAAAATCGTTTACACACGCACACACACACACACACACACACACACACACATACAGACATTTTTTTGTACCTTGGTCAAAAATGTTCAGGGGACCCAAAAAGACCTATTTCCGCTAAAATCTAAATTTTTTTTTTCGGCATGATTACAATACTTTATCTTACTGCGTATGATAAAGTAAAAATCTGATGTGGCCAGGCACATGACTTTATCATACAATATATAAAATTAATAGTTTAGCTGCATGAGAATCTATTTGACTGAGATAAATCGTGTCTGCATTAAAATTAAACTAGTTACCCAGGATTTGACAGATATTTTGATAGTCAATAGTATCAATCGAAGGTATTGTCAAAGCATCAGCATTTGACACTACCTACTGTCATCAGAATAATAGTTGTTTATCTCACAAGTGCCGAAAGTACGGAATAGCACAACGAGCGGTGATGCGGCGCGTCACCGATGGCGGAGCGTCGTCGTCGCATGTGAGCGAGTCGCGCTATATAGTTTTCGGCAGGAGTGACATCAACGTTTTTTGTATTGCTTTTTGAGAAATACGTATTTAAAAGAAAATCAAAAATGGTTATATTTCGGTATAGAAAATGTTAGGTTGATACCACTTCTACGAAATGTCAAGTTTAAAAAGCTAATTCAAATTCTGACAGATTTATAGTCGAGGGTTCTCCGAGTGTGACAGCGTGGTGACAGCCATAGACATTTCTGTGGTGACAGCACAAAAAAAATATTTGTCAAAATCCTGGCTACTATGTAGCATATCAATGCAGATGCGACCGATCTCGATCAAATAGAATTTGCTCTTGCAGCTAAACTATTAATTTTACCAAAAAATGTCATAGGCATAAATTATTCAAAATTTCCTCTGCTTTAATTTATTATTTAACTATTTTGACGAAATTACAGAAATGGCGGCTCATTTCTAAAATCCTTGAAAAAGGCTTAGAATAAACTACCAGTTCCTTTGGACCCTTTTGAACCAAAAGCTTTTCAGCTCTAAGTTCGGTCATAAAACTTCTAAATATGAACTTTCGTCCCGATACCTTTAGTAGTTTCTCCGGAATCGTCTCCACAAAAATCGAGTACACACATACGCACACACACACACACACACACACACACACACACACACACACACACACACACACACATACACACACACAGACATTTTTTTGTACCTTGGTCAAAAATGTTCAGGGGACCCAAAAAGACCTATTTCCGCTAAAATCTCAATTTTTTTTTTTCGGCATGATTACAATACTTTACCATACTGCGTATGATGAAGTAAAAAAGAAAAGCGCATGCACATATACAGCGAGGTATCCCAATTTCACTTCCTCAAAAATTTTCTTTTAGATAGTTATGTCATACTGAACAAAAAAGTCAATGGAGTTTTTGAATTTGGTTTTCAACTCCCTTGAAGCCGCTTGAAGAAGTAACACAATAAAGATATTTTTAAATAAAATACGTATAATTTCATTAATAAGAATTTTTGTATTTCTTTTTATTATCTGAGATAGAATAATTTCTAATCATAAATCAATCTCTCCACTTAGAATAACAACTTCTATTGAAAGATTTCAACAAATACCTCCACCCAACTTTAATTTAATTTTTCCAGCTATTCATCTAAATATAAGTAAATATAATATCAATAGAATTAAATATTATTAAAAATATCAATCTATTAAATTTTTCCTTTAGAAGCAGCTTTTCAAAGGGCTTCGATGTCATTGGTAACAATGATGTTAAGCGATATGGTTTGGCCTCATTCGGTGGTTTGCCTAGTTTTGGTATCATGATACTTCTTTTAGATACGCCAGCATAACAATACCTTTTTTAGATTATTGTTCCCTGTGATAAGATCGTATCCAGGTGCCTTCTTTGGATTCAAGTTTCTTGATTTCTCTGGCAATTTCCTTTGGAGTAAGTAGCTGCATGCCTTCTTTTTCATAGGGTATATTGGCTCTGATTTGATTTTGTGGGACGGGCAGATTTCTGTTAGATGTGCCAAAATTTCAGCCTTCTGTTTTAGGTCTCTTGCCTAGCTGCAGTTTCTTCGTCTTATAGGTGGGACATGAGCCACTGGCCTCTTGTACTTCCTCACTGCTTTCCACAGCGAGTATTCTGTTAATTTATCGGGTGTCAATTTAGTTGAGAAGGGTTTTAATAAATAATAGATTCCTTAAAAGGAGTCCAACTTAAGACGTGCCACAGACGCGGGCCATAATAATGATAATTCGGGCCTGCCGAGGCCCCCGTAGTGGCGAAAGATGTTGGGGGGATGTTAAGGCGTGGATTATTATTATTATTATTATTATAAATAAAACTGAAACTTATTTCTTCTCGAAAGTTATTGTCATTCTGAGTAAGAAGTTTCTAATAGACTTATTGGTTTTTCGATTCCTTGAGAAAGTAGAGCTATTTAGAACACGGTTTTGTTAATGTTTCAAACGGCTGTAACTTTTAAGGAGTTGGAAAAACAGTAACTCCCTGTGTCTTTTTTATGCAGTATGAAATTATAACTATCTAAAACTAACATTGTGCTGGAGAGAAAATGGGATAGCCTGTACTATCGTGGCCATATATTATGTCCCTTCTTTTGACGTTCATTTTCGCGGAAACCTAGGGGCGAAAAAATTTGAAAAAATTCTTGTCCTGTCCTTGATTAATATGCTACAACTCATAAAAATTAGAAAGCTGTATATATTGGGGCGTTTTCCCGATTTTTCCAAACTAAGAAGAATTGGCGCTGTTTTTTGCCACGTAAATTTTATTCGTTTAACTTTAGCAATTAATTACTCCGGAAATAATACATAGATTTGAACGAATTAAAAAGTAAAATCACCTGCGGAATGCTAGCTTTCAATGTGCATTTTTGTAAAATCATTGGATTAGTGGTTGACTTACAAAAAGCTATATTATGCAATGCCAGCCATTCCGTTATTAGAAGAGCTAGAATAATGAAATATAGACAATAGGCTACCCAATAATTCATAGGTTTAAAGTTTATTACATAATCATTGTTTATCTTGCATTTTTCATACAAACGATCGTGCTGAAACTTCGCGTGAATTCCGACGCTCTACGGTCTTTGGGGTACTGCGGGGAAAGGAGGCGTTAGCGGTGCAGTCATGTCGGAGAGAACCGACACAGCTGGGAGAACCGGGGCAGCTTATTATCAATACACCAAAAGAACCATAACTTGACAAGGTAGTAATTTTAACTAACAATTAAATTCTTAATCGTATCAAACCCCAATCAAATTCTTAATATTTGCATACTTTTGATTATAATATTGTGGTACGAGAGAAATCTCTTCTATCGATTGGCGCTTATGTTTTCTTCAGTTTTTATACAATAAGGTTGTAAACAAGATTTTAATGGAAGCGGATAGATCTAATAATATGGAGTTAGCAGATTTTCCGATTAGTGGTGAATACTAAATTAAGCTTGCTTGATAAACCCAAAAAATATTTAAAAGGTATGCCCGATTTTGTTATATAAATATTCAAACTATTATAACAGTTTCAACAGCTTATTTATTAATAATATTTAAATACATGCAGAAACAATATAAAATAAATACCAACTCTTGATATATTACATATATTACAAACGTCAGCTCTGACCGTATAAAACTTAAAAATATCAAAAAACTTTTAGAAATTTAGCATCGTAAATTTGTAGACACATAGAATATTTTGCAGATCACTCATTAATTTTAAATGCTAAACCCGAAACCCGATTTAAATTGCCACGAATTCCTATGTAACTTTCAAATGCCTGTTCGTGGTTCTGTTATCTTATTGACTTATTTTGCCATTACTTTTCAATTCGGTAATCTTTCGCCGGATATCCAAATTTCTTTGGCGCGGCATAATCGCCGTGTCGTTTTATGTATTGTGTCCGTCGCTCTCGATCCCTTTCCCCGCTCGCCCCTAGGACCGTAGAGCGCCGCGTCAACTGCAGCAATCATGAGATGCTTCAACTCAATCTTTCGTAGGGAAAATGCAAGATAAACCATGATTATGTAATAAACTTTAAACCTATGAATTAGTGGGTAGCCAATAGTCTATATTTCATTATTCTAGCTCTTCTAGTAAAGGAATTGCTGGCATTGCATAATATAGCTTTTTGTGGGTCAAGCACTAATCCAATGATTTTACAAAAATGCACATTGAAAGCTAGCATTCCGCAGGTGATTCTACTTTTTAATTCGTTCAAATCCATGTATTATTTCCGGAGTAATTAATGGCTAAAATTAAAGGAACAAAAATTACGTGGCAAAAACAGCCCCAATTCTTCTTAATTTGGAAAAATCACATACAGCTTTCTAATTTTTATGAGTTGTAGCATATTAATGAAGGACAGAACCAGAATTTTTTCAAATTTTTTCGCCCCTAGGTTTCCGAGAAAATGGGCGTCAAAAGAAGGGACATAATATATGGCCACGATAGTACATGGGGATGGGTGTGCAATTCAGATTAATTTATTGTCCCTTCAATTTATTGTAATTTGTATTTTGTTATTTTTGTTTAAATTAATAAGTGTCGGCTGGTTCACACTTATTTACTTGTATTTTTTTTTTCAAAAACTGTAATGGTGCAAGAACAAAGAGAGTGCAAGCATATGCAATACAATGGTAATAAGTCTATAGAAAATGATTTTGATATTTGTAAAAAGGTTTTTTTTTTTTATTTCAAACTTTATTTGAAATATATTTGAAAAACAGTAGGGGTGGAAACAAAACTAAAAAGAGTGCAAACCAGTGAAGAAAAAAAAATTATATTTTAAAAAGAGGACCAAATTCTCACTTCACAAAATTGTTTTAATTTTACCACGAAAACGGTAGGGGTGCAAACGAAACTAAAAAGGGTGCAAACAATTGCAAACGAATTGCAAACGATCTGTAGAAATAAAATTTGAAACTTTGAAAAAGGAGGGGCCAAGTTCACGCTTCACAAAATTGTTTTAATTTTATCTCGGAAACGGTGAGGGTGCACACGAAAATAAAAAGGGTGCAAACAATTGCAAACGAATTGCAAACGATCTGTAGAAACAGAATTCCAAATTTCGAAAAAGGAGGGGCCAAGTTCACAGAGGTATAAAACCACCCTTGTTTGGAAATCAATTGGAAGCAGAAAAAGCTATGATTTTTGTGCGGATTGTGTTGTTTGAACGAAGAGTGGGAATTCGTGTAGTTCACCGGTTTTCGAATAGATGGCGCCACCGCTATTTATAACAAACATTCAAAATAAAATTGGCAGTTTCTATATTATATTATATTATTGATAATAAATGTTCACTAATTTAATTATCGTTTTGGTTCAAACGAATATTATGTGTGTGTACTACTCATCAGGTCTCAAACTATTTCATGTAAATCTCTATACATATAATTTGAAGAAGCAGGCATACTGGGGGTGCAGCCAGTGTGGCAGTTAATAAATGAAACACTTACCATTGCAAGCCCCTAAGCTTTCAACAATTTATTTAAGTGTTCATCAGAGGGAAACCTAAAAAAACATAACGTGCACAATTTTCACAATAACCGAAACGAGTCAACTAACGATGTTTGCTTCCGGCTGTGAGTTGACTCGTTTAACATTGGTCATTGTGAAAATTGTGTACGTTATGTTTTTTAGATTACCCTCTGATGAAGACATAAATAAATTGTCGAAAGCTTATAGAGCCTTGCAAAGGAAATGGTTTAATTTATTAACCGTCCCACTGGCTGCACCGCAGTCGTGTAAGCGATCTAAAATTGCGCTGGAAACTGTATTGTCTACTCTAGAATTTGTTTCAACCCAACCCAATATGCACGATCAGAAACTCAAATGTAACGCAGTAAACCACGCTAGATGCGGGTCTGTTTAAAGTTCGGATAGCGTTAAATAACGATGAGACATTTTACGAAATTTTCACGGTACCTTTGTTGGCGCTCCACGGAACCCCAGGCTTCCGCGGAACTCAGTTTGGGAAACGCTGATCTAGACGGTGAGTTCACACCAGAAATGTAATTTAATAATTTAAATATAACTAGATATGAATATACGGATATACCATATCAAACGGACTTACTGGAATGATGAAATAATCTATGTATAGTGTGTGTGTGTGTGTAACTATTTTTTGTGGTGACGATTCTGCAGAAACTACTAAAGGTATCGGGACGAAAGTTCATATTTAGAAGTTTCATGACCTAACTTAGAGCCGAAAAGCTTTTGGTTCAAAAAGGTCTAAAGGAACTGGTAGTTTATTCTGAGCCTTTTTCAAGGATTTTGTAAATGAGCCGCCATTTCTGTAATTTCGTCAAAATAGTTAAATAATAAATTAAAGTAGAGGAAATTTTGAACAATTTATGCCTATGATATTTTTTGGTAAAATTAATAGTTTAGCTTCAAGAGCAAATTCTATTTGATCGAGATCGTTCGCATCTGCATTGATGTGAAACTACATACTAGCCTGGATTTGACAAATATTTTTTGTGCTGTCACCACAGAAATGTCTATGGCTGTCGCACTCCAAAACAGCTGATTTCATCAGAGGTTGGAGAACCGCTATGGAACGTTGCCGCTCTAGTGTGGCAAAGAACAAAATACAAAATTCAAATAAAATAAGATCACCAATTTGATTGTTTGTTGATAAGAAATATCAACCCGTTGTTATATCTAATTGTAAAAGCGATAAATTGAGAAAATTGTAAATAAAGTATAGCGATGAGTGTAGTTATATTTTAGTATGTTGGTACGGATGTGACAACTACAGTATCATGAACTAATATAAATCTGTTGGGGGGGGGGGGGGGGGTCGATGGCGTATAGGATAGAGCAGAGCGGCTGCTATCTACGCGGTGGCCCCGTGTGCTGTAATTATGCGACGTGCACGTTAAAGAACTCTTACTGGAGGTTGGAATTCCTTCAGTAGGACAAAATTCCTGGGTGTGTGTAGCCTGCCCTCAGCGTCGGTGATTGGCCTAAGTTGCGGAAATAGACCGCCGTAAAATAAACAATTAAAAAAAATATAAATTTGTCAGAATATGAATTAACTTTTTAAACTTGACGTTTCCTAGAAGTAGTATCAACATTTCCTATACAGAAATATAACTAACCATTTTTGATTTTTTTTAAATACGCATTTCTCAAAAAGCTTCACAAAAAACGTTGAACGTCACTCCTGCCGAAAAATACATAGCGCGACTCGCTCACATACGACGGCGACGCTCCGCCATCGGTGACGCGCCGCATCACCGCTCGTCGCGCTATTCCGTACTTTCGGCACTTGTGAGATAAATAACTATTATTCTGATGACAGTAAGTAGTGTCAAATGCTGATGCTTTGACAATACCTACTATTGATACTATTGACTATCAAAATATCTGTCATCTCCTGGCTAACTAGTTTAACTTTAATGCAGACACGATTTATCTCAATCAAATAGATTCTCACGCAGCTAAACTATTAACTTTATATTTTGTATGATAAAGTCATGTGCCTAGCCACATTAGATTTTTTATTTCTATATATATATATATATATATATATATATATATATATATATATATATATATATATATATATATATATATATATATATATATATATATATATATATATATATATACATCCTGCTATACATACGGCGTCCTTCAATTGACCGATTCCATTACATGTGGCGCCCGGTTTCGATATGGCGCCCGTATACGGGCGCCATATCGCCAAACTGTGCTAAATGTGATCGTAAGCGTGAACATGAACCATAGGCAAATTTTTGGAGGACGCCACAAATATGAATATGTGGAGCAAATTCGTATACTTTAGTTCCGTGCTTGACCGTCGCCGCGGGCGGCGCTGCAACGTGTATACTGACGGCGTATACCTTCATACCAAGCCATCGATGATACGACCCCCAGTTGATTTGGCATCATCGGTAACAGGTGTCTAAACCGGTTTTGTTTGTTTCACCCTCATTTGTACGGTGTTGAGATGGAATAGTATCGACCGTACACGGTGTTTTCGACTGACCTCAGCGTTCGTTTAATGCAATGTATCAACATAGTGCGGTTGCCGGTTAGGTGGTATATTTAGGTGGTAAATTAAACTGTTCGATTTTATTTAAATGTTAAATTAATTTTTTCTAGTACACAGCACCATTATTGCGAAGCAAAAAACGCACTATTGAAAAAAATATCTCCGCTGCCATGTGCTTGCGATCGGATACTGAAAGTTTGAGTTAATATCTTCAGTTTTTTATTAAATGTAGGTTGTAATAACTCAACCAAATTAAGTAATACTACCATAGGTGCGACTGATATCAGCGAGTTATTTTTCTTTAATTGTCGCTTTCATGTATTGCGTATTTCATGTTACACTCATGTTTTGTATCATTTTGGTATAATGTTAATTGCTTGGTAGTTTGTTAACTTGTTTAGCCGTTTTAATTTTGTTAAATTGTTGTAAATATTGGCAATTTATGACTACTATCGGTTGCAAAAGCATTGCGCCCTGTGTTTGAATGCTTATAACTCAGCAATGACTAAACAAAAAACATGCGTTTAACCCCCCTTTTATTTCCATATATCATGAAGACCATTTGAAGCCGTTCACACAGTATTTATATGCGTTTTATTGCGATTTTTAAATCGATCACCGTTTGCGACAATTAAGAACCAGTTATCCACTGATTAGCCGGAGTTTAATCTATGTTGTATTTTTGTTCTTTTTTTGGTATTTTTAAAATAGCAGACGTATTGTTATTAATTTTTGGGAAAATGTATTATTTTAATAGTTTTCATATTATTTCTTATGAAAACATTGGTTAATCACGATAATGTTCATAGATGTTGCTGTTTTTTTTTGTCTATGTAACAACTTTTTATCAGTTTGCTCGATGCGTACCAACGTCAACAATATTTTAACTGTATTTCCTAATTAAATTTTAAATAAGAAAGTGTTAATCAGTACCGATATAAAACCGGTAAGGATCACAACACAAATTAATAAGTTTTACCATATTTCAAAACCGTGCAGTTTAAATTTTATAACAATAGTAAAAATACTTTAATTATTGTATTTTCTACAATTAAACAGTACAAATTTGTCCGTTGCGATAAATAAAAAATCTGTACGTATTTCGTAGCAGGTTTCGTGTCATGAAATGAACTTTTATTGCTTATTGATGGATATAAAACAATCGAAAGCACGTTTCATAGAAACCCTCCATTCTTTAAGTTTTTTTACGACTTAAGATGCTAATGTGTATTTTGACAAATCGCAATTTATTACACATCTATTGTCTATTGTGCAGTTAAAGCTTTTGTCTGAAATAGTAAAAAATGATGTCCAATCTTGACTACTTCAACTGTTATGACACCAATTGACGTGTACTTACGTACGTATATAAATAATTACCTAAAGATTTATATACCTACTGGTATACATATGATAATATTATGAGCTGCCTTGGGTGGCAATTTGGAATATTTTTTCATTTAAAAATTGTTATGTTTTCATAAACATATGTACATTCATATAAAACAATAACTATTAATGTAATATAATTACCAAAAACAGCTAATCGGCTGTTGTTTTTCGCTCGCTAATGGTCCCCTTAACTAACAACTCAATTGTGATGCTATTCCAATATACGTATTAAGTAAAATAAGACGATTCTTTTCGTCCTTATCGGTACTAAGATATTTGTTTCTTTAATAACATTGTTTGCCCCTTTATAGAAATTTACTAATGCATAAAATCCAATCTGTAGACTGGTTGTTAAGTTAACTTACATTAGGGGCAAAGTTTGAATTTTTTTGGCCAGTTGGGAAAAAAGTCGAAATGACGAGCGTATCTTTAAATTTGATAAAATTGGGTACATTTTTTCAGTTGTCTCGTGCTCTTGTAGCCCGCAGGCAAATTATTTTGAAAGTTATGTTATGTAGAAATTATTTGGAAGAAGAACAAACTTTATTTCAAATTTGTTTGTTAGTTGCTTTAGGGTTACGACTTATGACCTTTCAAAACCAGGGTTCAATACTTTTTCGACCGATAGTAAAAGTTGCGACTGTTATTTGGTATGTTTGATCCGCTTTTAATGTATTGCTATCACGTTGATGCCTTTTGTAATTTTAATACCTTAGGCAGTCTACTTTTACTGTCAAAATAATTGAATGAATAACATGGTCAGCTAATTGACACTGGATCCCCGACAACCCAAAAAGTATCGTTTTTCGGTTTAATAATTTTAATGATAACGGTTTCCGAAATCTATCGGTTTTTAGAATATCGCAAAAACTCTTCTTTAATCCCCTATTCAAAAAAAACTGTGAGATAATCAGGACAGTAGTTTTACATATAAAAAATAACAGCAATAATAATTACTATTTTGTATGTGAAAGCTAATAAAATAAAGTAACAAATGATGAAATATTTATCGTAGGATACGAAATTTTGTAGATTACCGACCGAAGATGATGTCTCGTAGAGTAGTAGAGCTCCCAATCCCGGATTATAATGATCCCGGGATTAAAGGTTCTGTAATCCGGGGATTCCGAGAATCACGGAAACAAAACTTGCCGGACCAAAACGCCTGGAATGCCAAAAGTTAGCAAATCCAGTCAGTAAATACACTACACCTAAAATATACTTGATTGGACAATATCTTTTACCCCGAAACATGATCAACGTTTTCAAATTTTACTTATTTTAAGTAGAAAACCAAAACTGGCTGTTTAAAAGGTGTTAAAGTGCGCGTATTGACATCAATAATAAACAAAATTTAAACTCTAATAGATAATAACTTGCTCTTCTATCTTAAATTAGTACAAACATTTTACGTTTTCCGTAAAATGTTTAAAGAATTGTCACCGCAAAAGAATTTTATTTAAATTTTCATATTAACGACAATAAATATTTTGATGATTTTTTATTTTCTTCTTTAAGACAAAATTTGAAAACTTTAGAATTCATTCGTCATGGCTGCTTATTATGCAAATAGACAACCTGCTTGCATTTTAAATAAAACAATCATTGCTTACAAAAAAAAATACGTATAATGACTTTTATACCCGTTAACGCGTCTTAAAGTAAAGTGCTATTTATTGTTAAAAATTGATGAAACATTTAGTGCAACTTCTTACAACTTCTTAAAATATTAAATATCCAATTCCTTGTCATGAATAAAATGAATATTACTTGTATGTCTTTCGATTTGGTTAAATATAGTTCAAAAGCCAATATACATTTTATCTAAGTGCACTTTTTGACAAAACTTGTTACTAAAAAAGCGAAAAATTCGCTAAATGTGCAATAAAAATTTTTAAAAATGACAATACTACCGCTATGACAGCTCATTACAAACTCGATGTGTTTTGAACCATGACAGAGAAACGTACCTAAATATTTTGTTTTTTAGTTTAAAGTAAAATCCTTAAACTGGAAGTAAGTTTCAAATTCAAACAAGAAATAACATCGTTCGTTCGATTGGAGTGAACCATCGAAAGATTAATAACAATGATTAATAGCAAATTATTTTTGGTACAATTTGGGTTTCATTTTACAGTTAAATATATTCATTGGTATCTTTATTTTATACTTATTTTAATTTTTTGTTCGCTGCTTTTTATACCTATCTGGTATTTACTAATTTAATATTCTGTAGTACATCATTGAATACAGGAAAGTAACAGCCACTAATTTTATTTGTGTATTATGTTTATGTTTTTGTTTCTGTTTTACGTACAGCCTAGGTAACTAAACGGACTTAACCAAGCTGAACAGGTTTATTCTTGCCTCCATATTCAAGTATATCTACTTCTTGCAATATCTGCTCCTCCTATCATAGCAACATGTTGGTGTAAATGAACAACTTATGCTTGATAATTTATCTAATCAGAAAGGGTACTGTTATAGATTGAAGTTTCATTCAGTGTCCACATTTCACCAATAAAAAAATAAGAGAATAATTTAGATTGAACTTTTTCGTGATCCCGGTATTTTGATTTATAATCCCGGGATCCCGAACAAATTCAATATTTAACGGGATACCGGGATTGGAATAATGCCTAGGCATCGAAACACGTCTCGATAAAATTAAAAACTGTGTAAAGAACAAGAGATCTTGTTTTCTTTCAACAATAATAATTAGTTATCAAAATAATGTTTCAAAACATCATTAGGTAACACTCCCCGTGTTCGTAATCTACATATTACAAAATGTGTTTATATATTTTTTACCAAAAAGCAATGTGTTACAAGTATCTTATTGGTTTTCAACGAGAACGAATTCACGACAAATTTCTACTCGAAGTCGAGGGGAGACAAGCGCGTCGCAGGTCATGAACCGTTTGACCTTGTACCAGTCTCATTAAAACCGTTTAGACATATGTACTATTTATGCGGCAACACTGTCGGCTGTTGCATACATTGCGGCTTGAAAGTAACATACACTGTGGACGCCATATACGCGGCGCAATGAAGTGAACCTATACACGGACGGAGTCCAGATAATCGGCGATTTGAAAGGACGCCACATGCATTGCAAAATGAAAGTATGTGATTAAAAATCAAGAAACAAATGTGGTTACCTACCACTGAAAGTCATAGGAAACAGTATATTTGAACGAAAATATTGTATACACGACTCCTTCTGGTAGACGCCATAAGTATGTTTTTTGAAAGGACGCCACATGTATAGCAGGATGTATATATATATATATATATATATATATATATATATATATATATATATATATATATATATATATATATATATATATATATATATATATATATATATATATATATATATATATATATATATATATAGGAAACTAGTTTAATCGGTTTAAATATACTATATAGGGAATATGACGTAAATAGAATCCAAGTGAGAAGTAATTTTTAAAATTAATTAAAAGGATACGGTCTCAGCCCGGATTCGAACCGGGGCCTTCTTCCTTGCCGGGGAATTGCTCTACCGCTGAACTACTGAGCCCTGTACAGGATATAGATTTAATTCGTCATTTCAAACGATAGTAACAGTACGGGTTGCTGTCTAACTACTATTATCATGACATCTATTGGACACTGGTGGAAATTGGTTCATGGTATGTCAAGGTTTATCGCAAATCTTGCTAGTGGAAAGTAGGAAACTAGTTTAATCGGTTTAAATATACTAGGCTGAGACCGTATCCTTTTAATTAATTTTAAAAATTACTTCTCACTTGGATTCTATTTACGTCATATTCCCTATATAGTATATTTAAACCGATTAAACTAGTTTCCTACTTTCCACTAGCAAGATTTGCGATAAACCTTGACATACCATGAACCAATTTCCACCAGTGTCCAATAGATGTCATGATAATAGTAGTTAGACAGTAGTTCAGCGGCAGAGCAATTCCCCGGCAAGGAAGAAGGCCCCGGTTCGAATCCGGGCTGAGACCGTATCCTTTTAATTAATTTTAAAAATTACTTCTCACTTGGATTCTATTTACGTCATATTCCCTATATATATATATATATATATATATATATATATATATATATATATATATCGGCTTCCGAAGATATATAGCAGGCTAGACCTGCTTGTTATAAAATTTACATAACTTGGACATGTATTCGTTTCATAGTTTTTCGTTGTTCTTAATATTCACAAGATGGAGTGGTTGGTTATCGTTTATATAAACTATTAAATACCACCTTTACCTTCCCGTTATTTTAGCAGTACTTGCAACCATAAAATAAAATTTATATGCGTTATTTTTATGCAGATCCCAGTTCTAACGAACGGGGTTTGATATCTGAATTATCGGTTTTACGACAAAAAACAGAAATCCTGCAGAGAAGGTACTTTGCAGAAGCGCTTGTGGAGTGTAACATTAGATGTAGTACTAGCCCTTGCTGGTGTCCTTAGGAACTGCTACTTAAAACCCACTGTAGTGTAGACTCGGAGAGTCACCAGAAGTTTTTAACAGGTGAAACAGCATGTTTTTTTAAAAAATAAACATTATTTAACACAAAAACATACAACAAAAACTGAACTTACATATATGATGGACATTGTATACTCATATACATACTATATCAATCGAGATAAAACCAAGCAAAGTTTCTTTTGCTAGTCGAAATCGCTAATTTCTTCACCATCACCGAATCCGCAAGGATCATCCAAAAGATTCATATCTATAGTAAATAAATAAAATCTTACAACATATGTACGTAAGGTTGTGACTTGTGACAGCAACCGATAGTCCCGAAAAGCACAACGTAAATACAGTATGTTTTCTGATATTTGGAAATACACGATGTAGTCTATCTCTCTCAGCGCTGTAGGAATAGTCCTGCTGGCTCTGTTTAGCATATCGGATACCATCAAAGCAAAAAATGGTATTATGCTTACGGATAGCCGCAAGTGGTATTATTGTATATCGCAAGCAAATCAAGAATCGAGAGGGGTGGTGAGGGTTTTTTTTGTGAAAAAGATTTATAAAATTGTTACGTGAATTTAGGCAAGGCTGCTTGAAAGTTCCATGTGTTGAGTGGAGCTTTTCATTACCAATATTCTCAACAATTAATTCCCCACAAGACCACAAATAAGAATGTGTTAGTATTTAGCACAGATGTGTATTTACTATCTACGTAATGTGTATTATACATAAATAATAAATACCTAAATAATCAATAAATATCGGTTGAAAAAAATATGGATAACTTTTTTACGCCGTGCCGCGGCGCGCCAAGCCTACGACCGCAAATTGCTGTGAAATATGAAATAACAAGGAATAGGTGTCAAAATGCACAGGCTCGGTATGGAGAAGCCAGCAGGGGAAGGGCGAACACGTGACAAACACGGCATCCGAAGTGGCGCGCTGGCCGCTGGCGTTCATCGGTAAGTATAATAAAACAGAAAAATCAGCCTGTAGGGTGGGTGGCGCCATCACGCGGCCCAAGTTAAAACTTGCCCGGTTTACACACCCTTAACCTGACTTCTTATTGAATTTTTGTTCTCTAAAATCATGTATTTCGTTAACATCGTGACGTTCACATCAAAAGTTATTCACTCCTACAATTAGGGACAGTCCGTTAACATAGTAGAAAATACTATTTCAATTCTAAAAATACAAGGTGTTTCGGAAATAACGGCTAACATTGAAGGCGCATATGCCCAAGGACGTAATCAGCATATTTTGTCAAATAACGTTTGGTCTAACATCGCATTCTTAAGAAAATTAATCAAGACGGAGTCCGTCCCTGTTTAGCGCAAGAAAATCGACAACACTTCGCCACAGTTGTGTTGCAACTGGTGATAAATCAACGCCACCGGCAAAATATCGGCCTCCCTCCACTTCGGCGTTTCTCGCTCTGAGCGACAATGACCTACATTCGACAGGTTCGTACGTATGTACGTCCAATAGTGATCAGCTGTCAATGTTAAAATTACTTCTTTGTCCTTGGCGGATATGCTGCTTTAAGGTTAGCCGTTATTTCTGAAACATCCTGTATACTACTTTTAATGCTGTTTATTTTGTTGGGTTTATTATGTTTATAAAAAATGACCAGAAGGAATTTGTTTTTCTTTTTACACAACGAGGGACAGGAAACCAGATAGGACAGTTCTCCGTTAAAATATTAATGAAGTACCTACTCGAGTAATTTAATTACTAAAGTGCAGCCTTTTCATTGCTCCTTCAATTAACAACTTGTTGCTAATTTAAATCTCTGTTCGCGTAGTTCAGATTGTTTCCTTGCTTTGGATTCAACAATTTCTGAAATACCTATTTGAATAACACATTTAATTTATTTTGTTTTGGCCCGTGTACACGTGCAACCTCACTTTACCATTAGTCAATTTTGGCGGAGGTGCAAGGAAGACGTAAATGTGCCAGATACATTCCTAAAGGACTTGTCTATTTTTTTTCTGATTCTTTGTAGTTCATTTTGTGGTTAAAGTGACACATACAGTTCAACGTTTGAAAATAAAAATTATGTTTGCAAAGTGCAATATTTTCCTTTCTCTTCAGCCATTCTATTACAAACATTTTCATGATAAAAGGAAAATTAATAAATTAATATAATTAATATATCGATGGCCTAGCTGCAATGCCACGTATCACTTTGGTTGAAGCATAGGTAATACGTGCTAGGCCATCGATATAAAGGCATTAATGGCAGTGGTGTTGATGGACGATATTGAAGAGAAATTTTTTAATTCCTAAAATACAAATTTTTATGCAAAATTCAATTTCCTATCGTTAATTTGTGCTTAGGTAGCTATGACATCATCGACACTTTCTCTTGAATGGCGACCACATATATTTCTTACTGATTTTGGTATATTACTTAACTGTCTTAACGGTGGCAAAAACATTTTATGGTCTTTCATACACAGCCGTTTTACACTACACAATTCTTCGCAAGAAGTTGCACATGAATTTTTTAAGCAACTGAAATCTGCAAACAGAAAATGGTTCTACTTCTACACAACCTAGTTTAGCATAAGACCAATCATCACAATTTCTGTTTAAGATGTTGTTGTACCCACTTACTACACACATTGTACACTAAATTGCACAATAAATTGTGTAATGTAACAGCTTTAACAAAGGTTTTGGGACAAATATAATCGAAAGTCTCTACAAAACATGGATTTTGTGAATGGAATATGAAATTGACGTACCCGAAACATTACATATTTTATCGCGTAAAATTTTCGGTTAAAGTGGAGTCAAAATGTAAACAACAGCACCTTAAGTTGTGTACTGGTACCTTTAAAGAAACAAACAACCAAAAAGCAAAACGTTTCGTGATATGCGACTTTCAAGCCCACACTTGTATTCAGCGCAAAGAAATCAATCTCACACATAATAAAATGTTTAATTAAGTTTTCTTGATCAACTACTCCGATTAGTTATTCATAAAAGTCGCTGAAAGAATATATCCCAACGAAATGAAAAAAACAAAGGTTGCCTACTTTCCCCTCTGCGCAACTATGGAGTTGCCAGGTATAAAAAAAACGAATTGAAAAAATAAAGGTTGCCTACTTTCCCCTCTGCGCAACTATGGAGTTGCCAGGTATATAAAAAAATACAAAAAACAGGTAAGTAAGCGTTATTAATATACTCTCATAAGTTATTTTATCGAATTACATATCAAATGAAAGGTTATGTTATTCCTAATCCAACTGTATTAGGTTGCCCTATCAAAAAGTTTGTTGAATCCATGGTTGCCTAGATTTAGGATGGCAAATTTTCTGCGCGAGCGTTGAAAGTGACTGAGAAACTTTGCCAGCTTTCCACGTTTTACGAACTGTGAGTACACCGCGGCTTTTTATAACAAAGGGACAGTCAAACCTTTTAAAATATTTTCAAGACGAGCGGATTTTCAGGAGTCATTCGCATCACTGACGGATCCAGTAGGATCAAGAGTTCACTGCCCTTCTTTATGGGATCAATTAATGTTGTAACCACCCGGGTTACGGATCATGATCTTTGTTCACAAATTAAATTTGTTATAATATATTTAATTTAATTTGAACTTTGCCTTAGTTGCTTTATTTTATTATTTCAAGTTTAATTGCCTATTTACCCACTGAACAAAAATTAGCTCTAAATACTGAGTGTGATAGACACAAATAACGGTAAGTGCAGTCAATTATCTCGAATATTATCACCAACGTTTGCATGAGATCAAACTTCCAACCCCAATTGCTCCACTTTAAGTCACCTGTTTATTTAACATAAAAAGTTAGCTAACCGTGCGGCTAACCACACCTACCCAGTATCCTGTTAATGTTAACGTAATAATATCATATCAACGTCGCTAATTGTAGCTGTTCTAAAAACATATTCAACGAACAAAGACAAATGCATTTTATAAATAAGATTAAAGCCATTAACTACAATTTGATTCCACCCTGGATCTCGCTGAAACAGAAAATGTTGCGCACGCCGCACACTATATGCTAATTCAATGTGGGCTTAATGTTACCGATGCATGCTGCGTTAAAATCAAACCTGAAGATTGTGGTTGGTTTTTGGATGGCTATTTGAAGCCTAACGGGTTTGAAGGAGACCCGACACAGTTAACGATATATTAACAAAATCAAGAAACAACGAAGACGATGACGAATTAAAATTTGTTTTAGACATCATCTGACGAATCAGAATTATTCTGATTCTGTTTCCTATATACAAATTTTGTATTTTGCTATTGATAAATTTATGTTTTAATAAAAAAATATTTATATCATTTGACTTTTACCAGTATTTAGTCCGCGCTTACACGATCGGAAACATCTCCTTTTGAAATACGTTTATTTTGAACGAAAAACTTATTATTTCATAATTATGTATTGTCGCTGATAAATGAATGTGTGAGTGAAAAAATTCATATCGTTCTTAATATTTAAATTATCGCAGAAATCTTTAAAAATAACTCGCTGCATCTTTGTCAAATGGAATTGGGCGCGCAATGCTTCTCTGTCACTCTCAAACCTCGCAAAGAAAATTTTACATTTTAAATTTAGGCGACCATGGATTCAACAAACTTTTTGATAAAGCAACCGAATACAGTTGGATTAGGAATTAACCAACCTTTCATATGATATGTAATTCGCTAAAATAACTTCAGAGTATATTAATCACGCTTACTCATCTGTTTATACCTGACAACTCCATAGTTGCGCAGAGGGGAAAGTAGGCAATCTTTATTTTTCAGTTCCTTGCGGTATATTTTCTCTGCTGATGACTTTCATAAATAACTAATAGAAGTTGTTGATCGAAACAAAATTTAATTAAACATTTTATTATATAATATCATCGGCACGTGATTTACCTAGGCAACCTATTTGTGATGTAAACAAGCCACGACGCTGGGTGTGATGCGGCGTATTTTTTACTTTTTGTGGGCAAACTCCTTATGGCAGGTGCAAGTAGTTATTGTAGCTCCAGGAGGAAATATTGCGTCCCAGTACCTAACTCCTTCACGAATAACGAAAACTTTTGTAAAACCTAAAATGCGATATTTCTGAGTCCTTGTAAATTATTGTAAATGGACAATGTATCTATTGAATAGTTAGCTTTAAATTTACATCCAGGTATTCAGTAGTAGCAATTTCAAGTATTCTCGTCTTTGTTGAATGCAGCAATAATTGAGCTTGAATTGTTCGTACCGCGAAATGAAGAAATCTAATTAACAGTTGGCACCAAGATACGACGAGTCCAGTTCACGTAGAATTACACTAACTGTTAAACGCACATTAAATGCGCGGAAAGGTGCAGCTAGCAAATACGTCCCACGTATTATGTCCGCATGTGCATCGAGCATCCTATGCACGGTGTAATTATTTTACTAATGGGATTTAGTTGCGTGCATGCGGTTATCCTGTGCAAATTGTAAACTTCACGTTTGTCGCATTTCATGACCGCGGAACATTATATGTATATTAGACATTCCAATTGCTAACTTGCAAATGTTGATTGCCAAAGTGTCAAATTCTGTTGTTGTTATAGTTACAAAGTTAGAACTCTTCTGATTTGACGCTTGTATAAATAATAACACCAAAAATCATTTTTATTTAACATTAAAATCATCATAAATATGCTCACCACAATTTCACAGAATTTAACCACTGATTTCCAATAACTTGATTATCAACATAAAATTATTAAAGAAATAATTACACTGGCTAGCAATTATGGGCCTTCCTTTTTACGTAGGTAGTAGTTGGATCTGA
The DNA here is from genome assembly GCA_964023965.1 of Melinopterus prodromus. Classification (NCBI taxonomy): domain Eukaryota; kingdom Metazoa; phylum Arthropoda; class Insecta; order Coleoptera; family Scarabaeidae; genus Melinopterus; species Melinopterus prodromus. The sequence continues at coordinate 35,932,416 of OZ030390.1, forward strand.
ATACCGAAGTTGTGAATTAAGTTGAGAAAAAAATCAAAGCAATACGTTTTTACTTTATCATACGCAGTAAGATAAAGTATTGTAATCATGCCGAAAAAAAAAATTGAGATTTTAGCGGAAATAGGTCTTTTTGGGTCCCCTGAACATTTTTGACCAAGGTACAAAAAAATGTCTGTGTGTGTGTGTGTGTGTGTGTCTGTGCGTATGTATGTCTGTGTGTAAATGATTTTTGTGGCGACGATTCCGGAGAAACTACTAAAGGTATCGGAACGAAAATTCATATTTAGAAGTTATGTTACCAAACTTAGAGCTGAAAAGCTTTTGGTTGAAAGGGGTCCAAAGGAACTGGTAGTTTATTCTAAGCCTTTTTGAAAGATTTTGCAAATGAGCCGCCATTTCTGTAATTTCGACAAAATAGTTAAATAATAAATTAAAGTAGAGGAAATTTTGAACAATTTATGCCTATGATATTTTTTGGTAAAATTAATAGTTTAGCTTTAAGAGCAAATTCTATTTGATCGAGATCGGTCGCATCTGCATTGATATGAAACTTCAAAGTAGCCTGGATTTGACAAATATTTTTTTGTGCTGTCACCACAGAAATGTCTATGGCTGTCACACTCGAAAACAGCTGATTTCATCAGAGGTTGGAGAACCGCTATGGAACGTTGCCGCTCTACTGCGGCAAAGTAGAAAATACAAAATTCAAATAAAATAAGATCGCCAATTTGATTGTTTGTTGATAAGAAATATCAACCCGTTGTTATCTAATTGTAAAAACGATAATTGAGAAAATTGTAAATAAAGTATAGCGATGAGTATAGTTACGTTTTAGTATGTTGGTACGGATGTGACATCTACAGTGTCATGAACGAATATAAATCTGTCAGAATTTGATTTAGCTTTTTAAACTTGACGTTTCGTAGAAGTGGTATCAACCTAACATTTCCTATCTAGAAATATAACCATTTTTAATTTTTTGTAAGAACGTATTTCTCAAAAAGCAACACAAAAAACGTTGATGTCACTCCTGCCGAAAACTACATAGCGCGACTCGCTCACATGCGACGGCGACGCTTCGCCTTCGGTGACGCGCCGCATCACCGGTCGCCGCGCTATTCCGTACTTTCGGCACTTGTGACATAAATAACTATTATTCTAATGACGTAGTGTAGGTAGTGTCAAGTGCTGATGCTTTGACAATACCTACGATTTATCTCAATAAAATAGATTCTCATTCAGCTAAACTATTAATTTTATATATTGTATGATAAAGTCATGTGCCTGGCCACATCAGATTTTTTATTTTTCCTTAAAAACTAGGCACTCCTCGTTATGTCTGCTTGCAGAGTCAGATTACGGAAAAATGCATAGTAGAATCTGCATTAAAAGTACTACATTTGTGAGATTGATGAATTTCGCCGCACCATCTGGATATTTAATATAATATTAGTTTATGAATTATTATTGTGCATAAGTTACAAATGTCAAATTTGATACTTAATAACTATTTAGCTGCTGACGATAGACACTACCGTGTTACACATTTTAGGAATGCTTATTTATCGATCTTTCGAAGTATGTCAGTATATACAGGCTGTTCCATTTAACATTCCTACGTTGTTTGATAATTAGCAAATCTCCAGTTATTCGGGATAAGTCATATTAGAATTTCAAATCAACATTAACTATCGAAAAGTGTGATAGTTTCACTATCCAAAACAAGTTCACTTCTTGCCTAGCCCTTAGTTACCTGAATATGATTTTCTAAATGTCCGTTTTTTGGCCTTGATTTCACAGTATTTCAGAAACAGTTGACAATAAATAGCCTAATATAAGTGGATGTTAAAATAATGAAGATAATGATGATCTCAATCAAAAACTGCAATAATATACATAGTGTTCCAATTAAAAAACATAAGTTTGTGTTGGTACGTTGTTGTTCGACATCCTGTAAGCATAAAAATATTTTCTGGCTGCAGAGCGAATAATTGTTAACTACTTTTATATATGGAAGAAACGTATATTTCGATTTCTTCTGGCCATTAATTTACTAGCGTGGGACACCTTGTATAAGTATATGTATCGTGAATTTTGCGCAATTATTATAATGTATAAAACTGAAGATGAACTCGATATCAAAGAGGCGCATTGCGTTTGCTGCACATGGGCCCAAGTATTTCTTCCTAGATCTCTGTACCTCTTATTTACTTGGGTTTGAGGATTACGTTTCTTAGGGTGTACACCACCGCCCAACAATCACTTTGTAAGCTATCCGTATTTGTTCAATAATGGCGTAAGAATACTATAGTGCGGTTTCGCAAACACAAAAGCTCATAAGTGAACTAGGTCAAGTTTATTTTTGCCCTTTGTGGAAACGTAGTCTACAATGTTAAACTTGCAACATTCACGGTATTAGATGCTAAATTGTAACACCTACCGTGGCTACGCGGTACAATAATATTTACCTTGGCTATATTTGCAACTGGCGTATTTATAGTTCCTGTAACTCAAATTCGGTTTTACCTTGATTTTGAATGTTTATTACATTTCACTCTAGTACAACATACGCCGGGGTTTGTGTCGGCTATTAGTCAAAGAACGGTTACTATACAGGGTATCCCAAAACCATTGTCATACTGAGAGAGATAATGTGCACAATAAAAAGCAACCAGTATTTTATATGGAATATGTTGTTAAAAATACGATAAACTGTCCATCATTATTATTTACAATGGAATAAAATTAAACTTGGGTAGGGGACGTATAGATATTTATTTCAAGCACTAAAGCTCTTTGTTTGGTTGTGATGGCGACATGGTATTTATAAAAAAAAAACTCATTAGTACATGCAAATTATGAGATTTTTGTTGTTGTTGTGATAGGCTTATATAATAATTATTACTATATATAGGTAATTAATTGATTAATACAGGAAAGTAACCGAAATCCTAAATGAAGAGAAAATCACCTGGTATACTTAAGTAAATAAAACAAACAAGGCCAATAAAAGTGATGGACAGACAAATAATTGACGCTACCAATAATATAGTGAAATGAAGAGAGAAACCTCCACTACGCAGTTTGTGATTACGTTTAGTAACCAGGAAGACATTCAGAAAATCTACAATATTAAATCCATTCTAGTAATGAAAGTAGAAATAGAGGCGGTAAGTAAGTCTACACTGGTATTCGCAGTGCTAAACGTGTCAGGCGTTTGGATACACCCAGCGTTTAGCAAGAAAGATCCCCGACGTGTTAAATGCACAGGATTTTTTCGGCAGAATGCAAGAAGCAAAGAGATGTACCACCAAAATGCTGTAATTACGGAGGCGCCCACGCTGTTACTTATAGAAGCTGCATGGTGGTAAAAGAAATACAAAGAATCAGAGACAAGAAAGGGCAGCTAAATCTACCAAAAAAAAAAACAAAACTGTGTCAACAACAGAATTAGCATCCCACGTAGAAAATGAAATGTAATTAAAACTTATAATAAAATCAATACAAGCACATCATATGCTCATGCCACATCTTGACAACAAAGATAACCAATCAACCTCAGGTGATTCCACTATTCCACTATGTGCAATTGCTTAAAAAAACTAGAAAGCCAGAATAATAAAAAAGTCACTAACATTAGATGGCCTACGAATTGCAAATTGGGACCACAAGGGTGTTGGAAAATTGGAAATTGATGTGTTTCTTTCCGAATATAAAATAGATGTATGACTGGTTTTTGAAACACATTCAACAAATCAAACATATCTTAGGGTAAACGGATATTAGGTATATAAAACATGTCATCCGGATAACCAAGCAAGAAAGTAAAATGCAGCAATAATAGAAACTTACTGTCGTTAGTATAAAATCAGCCAAACATAATTTTACTTAATGACGATATATATTTATGTAATGATTGGCATTATTTTTGTAATAATTACTTTATTTAACGGGGGAGGAGTGTGATGATTGCTGTTACTCTGTGTATGGGCACCAACGTCATCGCGCCTTGGTCTGCGAGAGACAATCTTATCGAAATACAATTCGGTACCATAGTCTTAACTGTCGATTGCGCCGCTGTAATCTGTATGTTTTTTATAACATAAATTATTCTACACGAGCTCCATGTGAAACTTTTTAATGATGTTCATTCCCATGCATTTAAGGGCTTTCTTTGGTAATAGATCTATGACTTTTGTCATCAACTGTATAATATACTGCTGAGCGAGATTATTATGCTTTTGGGGCAACTTGTCGTGTTGTCCTTTCTATCCTTATATGAAGTTAAGGAGGGGGAACTTTTAATAAATAGGTGAGGTGTAGATCCAGAAGATCCAGAAGACAGAAAGGGTGGTTTGAGATGTAAAACAAACCAGTTCGCAAGCTTCCCGCTTGCTTAATATTAAATTGTAGTTTTTTAGTGTGTGCTTTTGTAAATGGGAAGCCGATCATTACTTCTTTACCTTGTGTTTAATTTTAATTTAATGTGTTTTGTATAATCTGACAACTCCTCAAAAAGATTTGGTAGATTTAGAGTTTTAGTTCATTGTTTTAATTCTTTTGTTTTTAATTGTAAATAATATTTGTTATTCTTTTATTGAGTTTTGAGTTTTTCTTATGAGCAAGTTTCTTTTAGTATTTAAAGTCAGCAAACCAACTACAATTTAATGGTAGACATTGTGGTTACATATTTTATTGAGTTCAAATAGTGATTATCATGGTAAGAGTGATGAGCTTTGTCTGATAAAATACTGCATGGGTCCTATTGCAAGCACTTACGTGCTGAGCGTGTTTAGAGACAAATTTTTATAATGGTTAAGGTTGTGGAGTACCAGAACCTTAACCATTATAAAATTACAACCTTAACCATTATAAAATTTGTTGTGGAGTACCACAAGTTGTGGAGTACCACAACCTTAACCATTATAAAATTTGTCTCTAAACACGCTCAGCACGTAAGTTATAAAATAACCATACTTTTTAGTTTTGAGAACCTTATCTAAGTATAGATAAGGTTCTTAAAACTAAAAAGTATGGTTATTTTATAACCAGATTATACCCAACCGACGAACTATTACATTTATTCGGGTTACCAGGGCTTAAACACAGATGTTGGTTGTTTGACCTTTTTAATTATCCAATATTTCGCTAAAAATTTTACCTTCTTCAATTTTATTACTGGTGCAATATAGCGGGGGACCCACGCCATAGGTACGTCCGTTTATTTTTTGTATGACGCTGGACGAATGAAATTTTCAGAAGTGCTGGCGCCCTCTAGCGTCATTTTTTCTAGTCTACTTTATAGAAAACATTTTTGCGATTACAGTGACAACAAGTACATAATGATATTTTGGTGAAAATTTTAGCGTGCAAATGTAATTTCAAGCTATGAAATAGAGGACAAAAATAGATTAATGATGAAGTCGACGAACTATGGATGAATGCGAACATCCGAATTTGACAGTTCTCTGTATAGCACGTCACCGCTTTGATGAAACATAGTGTTGTATTTAGGAAATGCAATCATAAAACTGCACAACAAACAACAATAATCGCGATGTAAACAAAACAATTAATAACGGACACTAATTAAATTAATTATCGAAAATACTGGGCAATAGCAGCAAACAATATAGCACCTTTCATCATTAACGAATTATTTTTTCTTTTTCCCTGGTTTAAACGACATTTTCACTATAAGATTTTCAGCAAAATTTCAATTATTTGGTGGCAATGTAATCGAAAAAATTTTATCTAACGAATAATCTCGAATTGCTATTCAATTTTTTTGACGACTCACCGCAATCCGGGATAAAGTTGGCATCTGCTTTTGCAACCAGAATTGATGGTCCCCATTTTTAAATTTAAATTTCAATTATTCAATGATTGATATCTCACTTAATTCTTCCTGCAGTTGTAAGGACTCCTCGGAATTTGTGGAAACTCAATCCGGATTTTTCATTTGGATAATATAATCAAACGGTTGTTGGAAGTCTTCCTGGAGTGTCTCCAAATGCTGACAGTAACTCACCTTCACTACCTAAACTCATAATGTACACGGAAAAAAAAAATCTCACCGCCCAAAAAGCAATTAAATAACGCGGTCTATTTAATTAGTGTCTATTTGACAATTTTCGACAATTTTCACCAATTTTCACCTAGATTAAAAAACAAAAAAATATGTTTTGTTGCCTTTGCGATAAAAATTGACGATCAGTGTGTGTTGGTATTCAGAAAGGTACAATCTCAAGAAATCAGATTATAATAAATTCTGAGAGCATCTTGGAGACACCCACACTGGGTATCCAGATTGATAACCACAGAAGTAAGAGAGCTCAGAAAAGTACAAGTTATACACCTAGTTACTCCGAAGGATTGTTGCCTACGAAATCAATACAAACGTGAATACAAAGAACGCACCTGAATATGATCTCATCATAGGGGAATTGCCATGTATGGGCACAAAGCCTCGTAGCTTGTCTACGCCGCAGTGGTTAGAATTGAACCTACTTTATGATTCTTGGGTTTGATCGTAACTATACGGGACACCACATATAATCAGAAAAACAATTACTTAGGGGTTGTGGATGGCTGTTTTTTGTTTTTAGTACAATTAATTTTCATACCGCAATTACTAACTAATAAAACGTAGTTAATCAAAAAATAATAAAAAACTTTAATGTGTAGATATCTGAAAATTTCACAGATATCCAATTACTTAATTTGTTTACCTTAGTTTCCCTCCATATTTTAAATTCCATATTATATTTTACAAAACTTCATTAAAAACATCAAAATGTAGGATATATACTTGTTTTCGCGACCGTGCGATGCTGCAATGCATTGATATCATCCATTAGTAACCTTTCTTATTCTCCTTATTCTTTAATAAGTTTATTGTAAGATTTTTATGGGAATATATCTTACGGGTCTTACGGCTAAATTATCGATTTTGGGGTTTTGGCATATTCGAAATGCTGGAATACTACCTTTGCGCGGGAGGAATCAGTAACCTTTCGATTATCTCGCAAAACCACGTACTTACACGTTCCCAGTGGTGTTTTATGGAAAATTAAGTGATACACCAGAATAAAGGTAGATAACAATATATATTTTTGGTAACTGTAGTCTTAAATATTTTTTTTTTTGCAAAAATAAAGGTACTGAATAATAGAAGGACCTTCTTCTAAACGTGTACAAAACACTACAAATTATGTCAATATTTTATGTTTTTTGTTTGTTATGGTATTTTGGCGAAATTGCCACAGACGAGGTGGGTAATACTAAGAAATACTTTCTCAGCAACATATTTTTTACAGCCAAATATGTTCTTACTAAAATGTAATATTGAAGTTTTGACGGTATGCTGAAATCAGTATGCTGAAATCTTATCATTTTGTAGTGCATAAACAACCGTGGAACATTCAGAACGCTTGACTTGATTACCAATATTAACTGTGACCTAAAACATACTCAAACATCACCTCAACGATGCTCATATCTGTAAAATGACTCTAAAACAAACAAAAAATCAAATAAACTGCTTCATAATCCTGAAACATTTCTATATAATATGTAAAAATATAACAATGTTCAAGATATCAAATTATTGTATTAAGAGATTACGCAGAATAAAAAATTGGAAAGACGACTGTTAATTTATAACTGCAAAAACCGGGTACTATCTTACACTTACTTCTCTTGCGCTCATGTTTAAACCAAAGCGCAAAAATTTTGATAGTGATACTTTTCATATAGAAATGATTCATGAACCTATCACACTTTATTTCAACTGTTTTTGAAAAGTAGTTCTAGAGTTATGCGTTTCAAACACAGAGGTCAATATGAATTAATATGGAACAGAGGGCAGCTCTAGAGTCTGTAATATACAGGATATTTTATCCTCACGTAAAAGCAACATCCTGTATATAAAAGAAAACTTGGAGTCGTAGATAATGAAGTATAACTCTCACAATAACTCATCATCGTTATAAGTCACTTATAACATTTTCAATAAATTTAAAATTCAGCGCAACTTGGTCCTAGATTAGCAACTTTGGTGCGTGTTTGAAATATGTCCAATCACGGGCTTTCCTAAATTATTCGCAGATTTGCGTTGCTAATTTTCCAAGATTTGCTAGATTTCCATGGCAACTCTTTGAGATGTAAAAATGTCATCGATTTTATCATAATAATCAGAGGGTGTGTGCTACTACATCAATACTGTATTAGTATTTCAATGACTCATGAGAATTCGACAACAAACTTGTATTTCATCCACTATCAATTCGCAAACATTGCCATGTTTACTACGCTTATATTAACTTCACTTCACGTTTGTTACGCTTAAATCGTGTGCCTAATCTAGATTTAACTTACCAATGTCCAATCGTGTTGAAATTATGCAAGTGAGCTGATTTCCGGTGACAATGCATGAATAAAAAGAAAATGGAAAATTTCCTAACTTCAATTGTCAAAATTAGGAAAATTTGTCAAACCGAGTTGAAATTTTGCATGTGGGCAGATTTACGATGGTAATGCATGACTCGAAGTAATGCATGACTCGGAAAATTTACCAAACTTATTTTTTTTACAAAGCGTTTTTGCAGTTTTTACATAAATTTATTTACGTTCCGATCTGTTTCGGTTTCAAAAACCTGACCTGACGGGTAATTCTCAGCGCACTCATTACAGAAATTTGACAGTAATCTATTTAAATGTTTAATAATGGAATACATAAAAAAACTATAATAGACGGCAATGTGGATGTACACAAAGAAATAACACGACGGGTATGTGTTGCGAGCTATGCCTGATTACTGATTACATCTAATATAATTGACAACAATTTTCTTTTGTCATATATACTTAGCATTATAACACCTTAAGACATTTTTTGTTCGTTTTTATACGATTTCAGTCTTTTTTTAATTTTCACCACCAGGTAGCGATGGGCAATTTCCCCGGTATTTATTTTTGGGATATTTATTTAATCAGCTATATTTTGGACTAAATTTACAGGGTGTTAGTAAATAAGTTGTACAAACTTCAGGGGGTGATTCTGCATGACAAAATAATGACAGTTTGCTATATAAACGTATGTCCGCAAATGCTTCGTTTTCTGAGATACGGGGTGTTAAAGTTTTTCTTCAGAACTGACGATTGAAGTGTTGTGTCACGTCTGAGGGAGGTCATTTTCAGCAGTTTTTGTAGCTATGCACCTGCCTAAAAATTTTATTAGTGTCATTTTCTGGTATTGTTTTAGTTTAATGTTATTGCATTAAACAGTTCTTTAAAAAAAACTGAGATCATTAAGATGTTTTATTTTTTGACATAAAAACTGTGCCTGTTACAAAAAAAAGGCAGAGAGAAATTTTTTGTCATAAATTGAACGAGGAATTCCAGAATGATTTGTAATTTGAAATATCCCAGTGGTGTACCATTTTTTTCTTTAAAAAAATTGATATCATTACCCGTATGCGCGCCAATGATGAACATAAAATTCTAAATTGCAAGTCAAAAGATGCGCAATGACTACCTCTTAAAACCCACTAAATTTCATTTGCATATCTCGACCGGTTTCGCAGCAATAAATAAATAGTCAGTTTTTAATAAAAACTCTCAGAAAACGAAGCATTTGCGGGCACACGTTTATATAGCAAACTGTCATTATTTTGTCATGCAGAATCACCCCCTGAAGTTTGTACAACTAATTTACTAACACCCTGTATGTATGTGTGTGTGTGTGTGTATGTGTATGTGTGTGTGTATGTGTATGTGTGTGTGTGTGTACCCGGTTTTTGTGGCGACGATTCCCGAGAACCTACTAAAGGTATCGCGACGAAACTTCGTCATGAATCTTCTAAATATTCATGACCAAACTTAGACCTGAAAGGCCAAAAGATTCCAAAGGAACTGGAGGCTTACTCTTAGTATTTTCCAATGATTTAACAAATGGGCCGCCATTTCTGTTGTAACGAAATGCCGCTTTCGTTAAATAAAAATACGAACCTTCTCAGACCGGAAAGCTAGGTACCTGATCTAGGGAAAGCTTTTGATTCAAAAGTTATTATTGTGACGTCACGTCTCACGACCATCAGGTCGTTACACTGTAATATCGTCAAAATAGTTAAATAATAAATAAAGTAGAGGACATTTTGCTTAACTTAGGTCTTGCTTAGCTGCATAAGCAAATTCTATTTGATCGAGGTCGATCGTACTGCGTTAAAACTAGTTAGCCAGGATTTAACAGATATTTTGATACTGTTGACAGTATTGACACATCAGCGTTTGCGTTGGGAAACACTGCTAAATACATAGTAGGCCCACGACAATAATTGTACACTGACCAATCAGAACACAGCTTTCGATTGGTTTGACGTTTGCGATTAAAACGTCAACGTCTTTTATTTGTCAAAAGCCAATATGTCAGTGATTAGTCTTTAGAAACGGGTGATTTTATTGATATTGTTGTATAGGATAAAATATGTGTGCACCACGCCCAGAAACTGGGTTTCCGAGCCTCAAGAAGTGCCCAGGTTCGATACGCTCGCCTGTGCAACCCTTCTCTCGGCCCAGAAAAAAAACACTTTCTCAGCTTGGTTCATAATATACTATTTTATCCTACACAACAATATCGTAATAAAATCACCCGTTTCTAGAGACTAATCTCTGACATCTCTAACTCGCCTACGGCTCGTGCTGCAAAACTTTCGAGTGAGAAATAGCCATTACTTGCGAATTGACTTTTTCTACGACCATGCAACGAAGTTTTATAAATTAATTTTTTTCTACTTTGCGTTCGTTATAAGCTCATAATGAAACCGCTTTCGGTGTCGTTATGAAAACACTACATCACAAACTTTCAGTAACTTTTAGTTTTCCAAGATTGATGAAATTGATGTCAAGTGTCAAGTAAGGCTGACATCTGAATCGCTATTGGCTCGCCTCAATCGTATTTGTGAATTTTAATACAGCTACAAACTGTTGAAGAAAAAAATTACACTAGATTGTAAGATGACAACCGCAATTTTTGACATTTATGTAAAATTAATGTCGCAAAGTAGAAAAAATAGTATATAACACTCGTTTTATAAGACGCCTTGGCGCACTCGTTCCATTTGGGCACTCCTCGCTACGCTCGTCGTGCCCAAAACAACTCGTGCGCCAATTTTTGTCTTATAAAACTTGTATTATAATATACTATTGTGCATATAGGGACGGCTGTATGTCACTATGACGGTTTACAGGATTTGGACAGATTAAAATTGTTTGGTGCGCTTGTCACTTAGCGACGTTGTCAATGCAGTGTATCAAAACAAATACAGAGCTGTGATTGGTTATAAAGCCGTGAGGAATGAAATATTTCTCAGTACTCGCGGGGTATGAAGAGCCAAGAATGAAATATTTGCCATGTGTGTGGGGAATGGTTAGTATTACTTATCATAAATTGCCATGATAATGAACGCATTCCTCAATAGGAGTAGAAAATTAGTATTACTATGAGCAAGTAATGTAAGCAATTTCGCACGAGAACGAAGTTCGAGTGACAAATTGCCATTACTTGCGAATGGAATACTATACTTTTTCTACGACCATGCAACGAAATTTTATAAATAAATTTTTGTGCAGATAGGGACAGCTGTATGTTACTATGACGGTTTACAGGATTTTGACAAATTAAATTCTTTGGTGCGCTTGTTACTCAGCGACGTTGTCAATGGCTGGACAATGTCGCTAAGCAATGTATCAAAACAATATGGAAATGAAAAATCCAGAGCTGTGATTGGTTCTACAGCCGTGAAGAATTAAATATTTCTAACTACTCACGGTGTATGAGGAGCCAGGAATGAAATATTTGCCATGTGTGTGGGGAATGTGTGGGGAATATTGAATGTATTCCTCAATAGGAGTAGAAAATAGTATATTATTCTATGAGCAAGTAATGTCAGCAATTTCTCACGAGAACGAAGTTTGCAGCACGAGCCGTAGGCGAGTGCTGCAAAATGTTCGACCATGCAACGAAATTTTATAAATTAGTTTTTGTTCATATAGGAACGGCTGTATGTCACTATGACGGTTTACAGGATTTTGACAGATTAAAATTGTTTGGTGCGCTTGTCACTTAGCGACGTTGTCAATGCTTTGCCAATGTCGCTAACCAGTGTATCAAAACAATATGGAAATGAAAAATCCAGAGCTGCGATTGGTTCTAAAGCTGTGAGGAATGAAATATTTCTCACTACTCGCGGGGTATGAGGAGCCAGGAATGAAATATTTGCCATGTGTGTGGGGAATGGCTAGTATTACTTATTATAAATTGCCAGGATAATAAATGCATTCCTCAAAAGGAGTAAAAAAAATAGTTATTTATGTACCAAGGGCATTAATCGGATGTTTATGTCCCGAGGGTGGCCGGCTCTCGGGCCTGGCCTATAGGCCCTCAATTAAAGTCGCCCGAGGGTATAAACATCAAGTGTTGACCGTGGTCCATACAAAGTTTTATGCCCTACAATGGTTTTATCCCTCCGTTTGAATAATATTAATACATTTATTGACGCAATCAAGTGACATGACGGAGTTGAATAACAATATAAACAATTCGGAGTTGAGTGCCAAGTAGACAATTAATTGTCAAACGGAATAACCTTTATCGCCAATAATTAACATTGACGATTTAAAATTTACAATTTGAGTGTCAAATAGTGGTCAAATATTTGATGTATCTGACATATAAACGATGGCAACGCTTAATGCCCGCGCGGGCGTTAAGAATCCTAATGACCGAGCCGGCATAAGGTAGCTGTTTTCGCCCCGGTATCTAAGATATAAAATGTCAGTTTCCGATCATGTAGGACATACATTTTAGTATATTATTTTACGAGCACATAATTTAGGATATAAATCGCGAGCATGAAGTTTCCACGCGAGCCGTAGGCCAGCGTATAATCTTGCGGCGATTTATATCCGTTATGTGCGAGTCAAATACGACGTTTTATCTACGACTCATAAATTCCATTTAATGCAAAATATTTTAAATATTTTTGTCAATGATGGCGAGGCGAACTGTCAAATAACTGTCATCCATGTAGGTTTTGTCAGACTTTGAGACTAGCGTTGTATAATGATGACAGTTAGTTCAAATAATGAGGTCATTAATCGAACAAACTCATTATTATACAATGCTCGTGTTATTATAATCATTGGCGCGTATAATGATGGGGATTATGTAGTCATAAATACGTATGCAATGAACTTATTATATGTGAGTCGAAGATAATAGTTATTTATTATACAAGGGAAAAAGTATTAGCTCGAGGTTGTTGTTGTTTCTCGACGCGAAGCGGAGGGAGACAAGAAACCGAAACATTTTTTTCCCGTGTATAATACAGTATTTTTTTCTGTGATCGGGAAAAGTGGCGATATTATATTGAAAAACATATTACTACAATATATTAAAGTCAACCGATTTGATACTTGAATTTTTAAACTGGTAGGCTGTTGTACACAATTAGACCTGCGTTGCTAAACCTGCGTAAAGGAAATCACTACCTTTACTTATGTGTATAATGTAGGTATATATCTATATCATAGAAAAAGTACTCATTTTTTTCCCGGGGAGAAAGTTATTTCACAAAAAGTGACAGTTTATTACCTATTAACATATTACCTATTAACAGAGATAAAATGTCAAACGTTTTTCCCGTTACAGATAAAAATATTTTTTTTTGTTATAACGTAGTTTCTAAATATCTTCTAAAATATGTACGCCTAGCTTATCATATTTACGTGGAAAGTCGACTGTCAACTTAAGAATTTTTTCAGGTACGATAATTTCTAAATATCTTCTTAAACAGGTGCACCTAGCTCATCATACGAACGTGGCTTCAGTGCGTAGTTTGAACGAATAAATAAACTTGTATATGGTTGGATATTTTTAGGAGATTTTTGTGATGAAGTGTTGAAACATTGAAAACGAGACAAGTTTTAGTTGACTTATGATCTTAGTATATTCTCGAGTAGTTCAAAGACTATATATTACATTTTTATGAGGTGCACATAAATTCATGAAACCTACTTTCTGAGACTGTTGAAAGATACTTTCCAATTTATTTTCATTTAAATTAATTTCCATCTCATCGATTATTTGTCTAAAAAGCTGTTAATAAACTGTGTATATTTATGCTATTTCAGAAAATATGGTTTTCAAGGAAACAGTTCCGCGATGTGTGCGAAACCGACTGGATAATTGTATCTGTGTGAATAGTTAACGTAAATTAATTACTTGGTTTTTATAGGGAAATTGCGATGAAATGTAGGTGACTGTAGACACCACCACACTCCATAGTTCAGTGTTCAGTATTTAGAATATTAAGATTATGTCATACGTGCCATATTGATATAGTGTAGGGTGATGATAGGGTTCAAAATAGGCTTTGTTTCAAAGGCCGTTATAGAGGGGGATTGGTGAGTAAACGTATTCCTTTAAACATAACATATACTTTGATAGATAGCTATTGAAACAGAGTAGCTTTTAGTGCCTAGCAAATGTTTATCATTCTTTTAGGAAGAATGGCCTGAATCCGATACATGTATTTGAATTTCTGAAATAATTCTAAGTATTTAGCCCATTATAGGTTAGTAGATGATTTTTTAGGAAATTTTGATTTATCAACAATCGTTACGCCTTAAAGACACCATTGACAACGGAAAAAACTTTTGACAATATTATATATTTTTAGTGTGGCCGTTATGACTTCATAGGCATCGTATTCTTCAAAAATCGTAAGAATTAAAATACCTCGAAAACTGTTAACATTTGGATCATGCATTTTTGGTGAAATAACTTGCAAATGACCTCTACTATAACGTGTTTAAAGGAATACGCTTACTCTCAAATAGTATAGATAGCGTAAAGATTCGATTTTTACGTTCACTAAGGCACGGAAGAGAATCGATCAGAACACGAAGTTTTGTTTGCGATGAATCGTCAAAACGGCATTTTTAAGTTACAAAAAGTTGCCTCATAAACTTTTCAATAAATATATTAAAACTCCTGTGGTGTTCTTCGCAGTTCTTTATTAGATTTTTCTTAGTTACGCGTTTCGCCCGCAAGGCATGCAGACTAACATGTCAAAGGGGAATTTCTTTCGCAAGGGGTTATCTTTGAACGGGACAGCTTGGTGGTACGTTTTATGACTCATAACTTTTACAAATCTGAGACCCAATGTCAAAGAGGGTAAACATTCGCAAGGAGCAATCGTTGACAAGAAAACTGGGTTGTAAGTAGACCGCATGGTGAAGGTATTCTTTTAAATGTGCAAAAAAACGATAATTCGTTGCTGTTTTTGTTTATATATATGATCGCCATTTTGTATATACACGAAATTAAAAAAATATATAGTACTAAAGTTGTAGTTTATACCTCAGCGTTAAAATGGCGTTATTTTTTGTTTCAGCCCAACTGTTTCGGCGGTTGCTCACTGTAAGAAATAACTTTTCTTTGACTACCTTTCATGAGTGGCTATAATGAATATTTAAAAACATTTTAAAAACAAAGTTATTATGTACAGAGTGATCTAAAATGATTGAGGACAGGTTGAATTTCCCGCCAATTTGAATAATTGTCATGTTGGCAATGGTTGCAAATGACAGCTGTTATATTGGTCCAGTGGCGTAGGTGTTCCTTCTTGTAAAGGGATTCATTCTCTGATTATAATTAGGTATATTAAATTGAAACTATTAAGGGTTTGGAAATTTAGTTAGTCTTGGTAAAGACATTGTACATGAATAAAACGTTAGCAAGACAGAATATTTTAAAATCTAAAAATACATTTTCAAACATAATATCAAAATAATATAAAAAATAATACAATTCTCGTCGTCATCTCTCATATCTTAAATCAAATAAAATAAATATAGTATTTATAATGAATTAAATCTCGTACAGATAAAATATTGGTGCAGAGGAACGAACGTAACCCTTACTGACGAGTCCATTATGGTATCTCAACGTATAGATATCCAAATAAAGTGTCGGCTCCTTTGATGTCGGCGTCCCAACTTTTCAGAAATGTGGAAGGGATGCGTGGTGGTCACATGATAAAGTCCAGCCTTGGTTCGTTAAAGGTTACTAGATGGCGCCACATAAAACGACAGCGTTTAAAAACATTAAAATTGAATTGATTGAGAATAAAGTGATTTTTCATTCAATTATGATATTGTTTGATATTATTCCTCTAATATTGTGAATCACGATGTAATACGGGTTTAAATATTCTCTCTCGATAATTCAGTGTCGCCCTTCTGGATTTGGTTCGTGAAAATGATACTGGATGGCGCCACTACCAGAACGCCAGCACAATTCAGATATGAAATAAATACCTTAAAAATTGTGATATTCGATGTAATGCCGTTTTAAAGATTCCCTCTCCATAATTGAGTGCGAAATTCACTAATATTGTGTTTGAGCACAAAACAGGCAAGCAGAAAAAGCTAGCGCCATCTTACGGGAAAATGGTGAACACAGGCTGTATATTGGTATGTACATGGTATGTTCAATAGTATGTTTGTTATGTCACATTAATGTCATTTTGAATTATGACGTAAGGAATAAAAATGCCACAATTGAAAGAATTTCAGAAGGCAATACATAATTCAAATTTGACTACATGATGGCATCAGAATTCTAGAAATTGCTATTGAATAACGTGTAGGCAAGAATACCACAAAGAATAAAATTGTTGAAACCGGAACAAGTTCCTAGGTTGACAGATACTGTAAAAGTTTAGAAGTTTAGGGAATCAATACAAATAAAAGAAACTCTAGGACTCATTCCAGAAACGTGTAACTGCTTGGTGGGAGAGGAATTGAAAACCATTTTGAAGAACTACAAATATTTCTGTTTTAAGTATATTCAAAGCGGAAAAAAGGACATTATTATAACGGTATACCGACATCAAACAATCCACAACAATACCTTTAGAAAATAATCCACAAAGAAACAAAATCAGAACAAAAATACGATCTTCATCAGCCTTCGAGAGACGAACTTAACACCTTCTTCGCCACAGCAGGGGATGAACTTAATTTGGGACCAACTTCAAATCAAGCACTCTGTCCTACGCAAGTAAGTCTTTCTTTCTAACGCCAGTGATACCTCAAGAAATCAAAAGTATCATCAACAACTTAAAAGCAAAGTCGGCAACGGATATACACAACCTAATGCTCTTACAACTTAGTGCCCAATTTATTGCACGACCATTGGCGGAAACTATCAACGGTTCGTTTGAATATGCTCTAATACCAATAAAAATAAAAATTTCTAAGATAACGCCAATCTACAAAAAAGGTGACCCCACAAATTGTTCTAACCACAGACCAATCACAATACGGCCAGCTTTTTAAAAAATTCTTGAATCTGCTTTATTGACGAGACTATCTGCGTTCTTGCAAACACAGAACGCTGTAACCGACCACCAATAGGCTTGACAAAAGGAAAAATTACCGTAGATGCAGTCATTCTATGGTAGTCAAATGAAGAGGGAGAAGAATCAGAGGCTATAATGTGTGATCTATCTAAAGCAGTCGACTGCATTCAACATTCCCGACTCCTGGAAAAGATGGAATCATACGGCATTCGAGGACAGCCGCTGAAGGTATTCAAATCGTACCTGGACGATAGGACGCAGACAGTCTGCACTGACGGAATGCTCAGTAAAGTTGTGAGTACTAGGAATGGAGTACCTCTGGGCTCAATGAGTCATGAGTCATACTGCGTATGATAAAGTGAAAATGAGATTTGAGCGGAAATAGGTCTTTTTGGGTCCCCTGATCATTTTTGACCAAGGTACATAAAAATGTCTGTGTGTGTGTATGTCTGTGTGTATATCTGTGTGTATGGATGTGTGTATGTGTGTATGTGTGTATGTGTGTATGTGTGCATGTGTGTATGTGTGTATGTGTGTATGTGTGTATGTGTGTATGTGTGTATGTGTGTATGTGTGTATGTGTGTATGTGTGTATGTACACGATTTTTGTGGCAATGATTCTGGAGGAACTACTAAAGGTATCGGGACGAAAGTTCATATTCAGTTTTAGTAGTTTTATGACCAACCTTAGAGCTGAAAAGCTTTTGGTTCAAAAGGGCCCAAAGAAACTGGATGTTTCCTCTAAACATTTTTCAATGATTGTGGTGTGGTTTTTCGATTCAGAGTTATACTTATAAGCAATTATATGAAGGTGGCTGGGGATATGCCAGTCCGCCTCGCTCATTCTAATTTCGGACTTTTTCTAATACCAAAGTTTTGTACTCGTTCTGTGTTGGTTTATGCTGCAAGCTATAAGTTTTGTGCAATTTTTGCAGGAGGGACTGTGAATATGCCAGCCGCACAACTTTCTATTGTCGATGCCAAGGTTTTGTGCTATTTTTTAAACAATTTTGCTGAATCCTGATAGAAATGTGTATAATTGTGTTTTAGTTATATAACCACAAAGAGTGACGTTAAACTACCTTAGGTATGGATTATCAACACGCGCGCTGTCTGCGACAGCCGCCCGGGCGAAAACCGGACTCACTGACTCACTGATGCCCAACGAATATGGACAGCGGACACAATAAACGCATAGCTACTAAATAGAAAAATGCCTTTCAGACAGCGACTCAGACAGCAGAGATAACCAGCAAAAGGTTGAAAGGTCTATGAATAGAACATAAAGGACGGAGGCAGCGCAGAAACAACGCAAGGAGACTAAAGATATGACAATAAAGGTATAAGTATACCGGTATACGGAATGAAAATTTTATCATTAATGAAAATATGAGGTGATTTTTATAACGATAACATTGAAGTTGCCCCTGTAGATCCAACGTGTAACATTTTTATTGTTTTGTTATATAAATAAAACCTTTGTAACAAAAAAAATTATATTAATGTTGATTTTCGAAATAAGTCGTGTTATACTTTTTATCTTTTGCAGATTGCACTGATGCGGCAATTGCGGAAACATGACTGTAGTACATTAAGGGGGGTCCTCCGCTTTGTTGGCCGCTTTTCGAGCCTATTTTAAGGCATTGATAATGAAAGAGCCACACAAGATTTATAGACAAAATTCTATTTATTCTTTTGTGTTACTATCGTAGTATAAAATTAACAATTTCAAAATTATTGTGATGATCTCGGTAACCTTGTAGATTACTTTGTGCGTGCTTTTGTGCAAACATTAATGTGTAACGGTAACCACGATTACACGTGTGCAGGTCATCTGATACAAAAAAACTTAAACCTTTTCTTAATTGTTATTTCGTTGGCTATTATTCGATCGTTCAGCTTCTCAATATTTTGGTTTTTACCAAAATGTCGGTCTTATGCCCAAGGAAGGTCTGTTTTCGCCGCTCTTCACGTGATATAGAAAGCTGTAAAAATGAAAAAAAAAAAAAATTTAAAAAATGAACGATCTAACGAATACTACATGTGTGGTGAACATAAAAAACAAAGAATTGTCGCAATATATGAAATACATTTTCCAAAAACGTGGTTACCAGTTGGAAAAACACATCTTTTGAGAAATCGCCACCGAAATTACAAGAACTTTGTAAATACCGCAACGGCCGAGATGATCACGTGATCATCGGTTTAAAACTGAACGAATTCATTACAAAAGGTATAAATACCAGTGGTGGGAGATCTATGACTTGGTCGAGTCATATGCAATACGTATATAAGTACGCATTTCGCGCGGTCGGAGGCATTTCTTCCTCCCTTATCACAACACTGATCGGCGCACACACGAATCACCGGCTACAACTCCAGAACTATGGCGAATTTTACTAAACCCTCACTCAGGAACAATTCTAAGACCTTAGACCTAGACTAGAATTAAACAAAAAAAAAGAAAAATTGTTTTTTTAAAACCACCAAGCGGAAGGCCCCCTTTATAGTAAAAGCTTCAGCAAAGTCAATGACACTGTTATTTACATTATCACGTCATCACTCATCATTGAACGATTTGGTAAAATTTGATCTTGTCAAATATACGATCGACCAACACCGTCATTACTTTCCATTGTTGAAATGCACAAATTGGAGCAAAGTTAACCTAACAAAACTTTTATTGATTTGAAAACGATATATTAGATTTTTAATGAAAACCCAATAAAGCAACGTTTGTATCCTATAACATTATCAAGTTTCGTTTTATCAATCCAATAGTTGTAAAAAGAAATATAACCTAACATTTTTAGTACCTAAAGCCTCTATACATTGAGCGAGTTTACAAGCTGCTAGTTAGCGAGTTTAGAAGAGAGCGCGTCGGCTAGTGGGATAGTGTTGATGGACAAGATTTTTTGTAGTTAAAGGATGGCATAGTGTGAATGACTATGCTAATTATCTTGTAGCGTTTTCGTCTTGTGTTAGTTGTTGTAAATGATATTGATAATTAGAGACATTATTCGTATTTGCTAGTATTCTAAAATGAGACACAACAAACATGAAAGTAAAACAAATATAAAAAACACAGCCCATAATGTTCGTTTGAATTTTAAATTGTATTCACTCTCAAAAAATCTCCGTTGCTTTTATGGTTGTGTCATTTTTGCATGTTATTTTATGTTATTAGCCACGGGCGCGACGAGGGGCGTTTAGCCATATACCAGTTACATACAAAACACGGGCGCATAAAAAGCAGATCGGAGTCAAAACTATTGCACTGATCTGTAAAAGTAAGGTACTGTTGGAATGTGTAAGCATGGGGCATTGTTCTGGGATAAATATAAAGTTCAACCGCGCTTGCTTTAATAGAGTGAACTTAGTTAGAGAAAAGAAGCTAATTTTTTACACAATATACTGGTTGATTTAACATGCTTTCATGGTGATTAAGCCAATGGCATTAATCCCAGAACAGGAGTTAATTTATGGGTGACATTTTAAGACATAGCTCTTTAAATTTGACCCATCCGTTGTCAAGTTGATCTGCTTTTTATGCAATTCTGCATATCGGCTATCGGTCAACGGTGTAAAGAAGGTTTCTGTAATATAATCCCCATGAATACGACGGGCAGAGAAAAATAATAGTGTAGCAATTATTTCACAGATGGCGCAGAAACTTGCCCTATAGTGAGTGTGTACAATGTACATGTTCTTCGGAACTCTGTTTTGGTATGTTTATATGATATAAGGAATTATATCATATTTAGACCGCTCGCTCGCCTAAAAACTGAATGCTGGAGGAGAGTTTTTATGATCAATTGTAGTAGCGTGTTTCGGTGGCCGTTATTAATTATTTAAATGCGTTTACATACCTAAATGGTGTGTACTTACATGCTTAGTACCACGAGTACCATATAATTATAATTATGCGAGTTTTATAAGATGTCAATTTGCACAAAAGTAGTTTGTGCGGAGTTTCCCAAAGGAACGAGTGCGACCTGTGAGTGCGATAATAAGATATAAAACGAGTATGGTATTTTTCCACTTTGGATCTATGCCTACGTTTACGCCGGGCGCTCGTATCCGGTCGATTTGTAATTTATTGTCGTTTGGAGATAAATTGAGACATTCAAAATGTAACACGTATCAACTGATGTACTGACAGGCATTTACGTGTAGGTATAGACCATTTTTAATATCAATTTGTCTGATTAATTGCATTTATAAGTTCATGGGCTTATCCAGCTCAAATCGGTAGGGGGCAGTTTTCTAAATTTAGCTTGCTGTAGGTATGGGTAAGGTAAACAGAATTTGAAGAAGAAGAATTTCGCAAAGCGGGACCGTAATTAAAACCTGCGTTATTATTATCAATATGATTTTGAGTTGGGTTGGATACATAGATATAGTTTTACAGTTTTTGTGATGCTGATCAAAACATAATTATTTTACTAAATTTAGTTCAACTAGATAAATGTTTGTTGTTTTTTTTTTTAAATAATATTGTAAATTTCATTCATCTTGCGATAGACCGTTTTTTTTTCAATTGTTTATGTATTTCTGTCATATATTAGGCTCATTTAGGCAACTTTATATCAACTCTATGATAACTCATTTGATTTGAAAAAAAAAAAAACAAAACAATTTGTAACTCATCAGAGTTTCAAATTTTTATTTAAAAAAAAAATGATAAACTGTAGTGTATTTTTATTTAGCTTATTCAATCTTTTAAATAATTCATGTTGTAAATTTTAACCCTTTTCCTTACCATATTTTGTCAAATATACGGTTTTTGTTCCAAATAGATTTAGTAAATATGTAAATATACTTTCATCCAGAAATAAATATATTGTTGTCTCTAATGAAGTAACTTATTTATTTGAATTATACAATTTTTCGCTCCAGTGTGTTTGACTATTAATGAAACAGCTTATTTCTAAATTTGGTAGAGGTATGACGAAAGACTAATAAATATTTTAGGTTTCAAGAAGATGCTAAACAAATGTTCTAATTTACTGGATTTGAATAATACAACAAAATATGCCAAGTTGAGAGGAACGGTTTCAAAATCAAGACTAATTAGGTTTTCAGATTCCGTTACAGACAAAAAAAAGAAAATATCAAAGCTTCTAGAAAAAAGTTAAAAAATATTACATATCACTGCAATTTTAATTGGGATTTGATCTATGACAGGAAAAGTTATAAAGAAATCAATTAATTGTTAGTTCATGAGTACAATATTATAACTGTAGATTTTCAATTTAATCCATCAAGAAAATTGACAGAAAAACTGTTGTAGCTAGACTGAGAAATTTATTTACAGTAGAGCGCCAATAATCCGAACTAATTGGGACCGAAGATGATTCGGATTATCAAATATTGCAGCTAAATAGTGGAAAATACGGGTACTGGATACAAGATATAAACAAAAGATGGTTCGGATTATCAAATATTGCAGCTAAATCGTGGAAAATACGGGTGTTGGATACAAGATATAAAACAAAAGCAACATTGTTCTCTAAACAGGAATCGACAAAAATGGCTTTTCATTTGGTTAGTCAGTGATTTATTTTAATATTATTTCTTTTTGTGCGTTCGGTCTCGGATTAGCGAATGTTCGGATTACCGAGGTTCGGATTACCGAGGTTCGGATTATCGACGTTCTACTGTACCACTGACCGCTATCTATTTCATAATCATAAATACTACTAAAGCAAAGCAGTGAAAAACAACGGAGTCGGATGTGTTTTTTGTGAGATAAGAAAAAACATTGCGCAAATTGCAAAAAGAAAATTGTTATTATTTTTATTAATTATTAACGTCATAGTAACTAAAATCTGCTAAGTTGTACGAATTATAATGTTAATTTAAAAATTGTAAACCGTATTCTTGGAATACTGTGTATTATTACAGTTTTGTTTAGTTATTGCTAATTTGGCTTTGTTTAAATTAAAGATACTGACTTTACGACGAAATCATCTTCACCTGCAAATGTAACATGAACTTTATATTCATTGAGCCGACAGAACTGATGTTGACAAATTAATTAATATTAACCTATTATTATTATTAATATTAATATTTATTATAATTTATAATTATTATTGTAAGTACCTGGGGGATGAGTAATTTAAGATTTTGTTTGGGAAATGTTTTAACTACATCAATAAAAATACTGTTACTGCTATCATCAAACGCTTTGAAAAAGAATGTTGGACAAAAAACAAGAAATATGTACTAATAGACAAAAGACAATGTATATCGTAACAACAAAAAAATTCATAAAAAGCCATTTGTAAACACCGCGGGGCGCGCGTCAAAATGCGAAAAAGCGGGATGTCTTCTGTTATTCCTACTACTATTGCGAAAGCAGAACGAGAACAAGGACGACATTCGGCGGAAGCGAGAGGCAGTGTATGCGCAATGGAACATCGCACAGTAATATCGATCCATGCAACGAAGACTATAGTAACTACATAGGGATTCCACTTGAGTTACGATAGTCTTCGTTGCATGGGTCGAATTATTTCGTATTTTAATATGAAATTAATACTTTCAAATAACATAGCTAATAGTAAGACATTGGGTAAATTAATGTATCACAAAACGCATTAAAATCGAGCAATTGGGAGCCGATATATCTATACAAATAATAGAAGAGCTGCGAGCGCTTTTGATATGAACGTTCGTTGACAAAGTAACTCCCTCCACTAAATGTCGTAAACGAATGTTTATACTTCTCACCGTTAGATGGAACCACATCCCGGGCGTTGTGCAAACTCAAGGCCGATGGCTCGATTTTTCTGACATAAACGCCCCTCTTTGCCTTTCTATCGTTTATTAATGTGTCATTAATAATATTTATTAAGAATTGCTTGTAATTATATATTTTTTGAGAATCATTATTTATCTTAGAATTTAAGATTTGGTCTCATTGCCAAGCAAGATTATAGAATTTTTATTACTTATTAACTACTGGAGTAAGTATTGCTAATTTCCTATAAGAATTTCCAGCTCGTGTTCATCGAGCAAGGCCTAATGCCACACAATAGTCTCCTTTCTTTCCATAAGCACGATTATAGAGTTTTCATGTTGTTCATTTTGTCTATATTTTCGGTTTTAAACATTACCTCTCAAAAATTCGACTGGTTGTCAACCAATATTATTGTCTTGGTCCTGCTTTTGATGAACTCGAGCAAGAATTCTTATAGCAAATAAATAAACGATGCGAAGGCATAGTTAGTTGGAATTCACTCAATTGTAGAGAAAAGATTGGAGAAAAGAGAATAAACAACCAAAAATACAGGCACAAAATGAACACAATTGATAATGTAATTCTATAATCGTGTCAATCGAGCATCCGATAAAAAGCCTTAATAACAAATTGGTAAATAATAAAAAGCCGACAAAATTATTTTAAAATTTAACCGCATTAACGAGAAACAATGACCAAATATAAAAAAAGTTACAAATTCTGTGATAACGATCATCGGCAACGGAATTGTTATTACTACTATTATAGGCACGTAAACAGTTGAAAAACGACAATATTAAGTTAACTAATTATGAAACTTGAAACTAATTATAACTTATATGTATAACGGGATATTGAAAAACACCTCTTAATTCTTTTTCTCTTCTGTCGCCCCGGAAAAGAACCACTTTCTCGGCTTGGTACACAATATACTATTACAGGCTTCAAAAAGTGCCCAGCCTCGATAAATAATCACTTTCTTGGTTTGCTACACAAAATATACTAAAGGTACGTAAAATGTCAGTAGGTTTTTTTTTTTTAATTCAAGGCGCGGCAGCGCCGACAACGCCGAATCGTTTGCGGGGGCAATCCCTTCCCCAAATGTAACGGCCCCTGTATGTGATCTAAAATTACGAAGGAAAGTTTGAATTTTCGATAACATTTTGATAAAATTTATCGGAAAGTATTGGAAGTTAACAAGCAAGAAGGATAGACAAAAATTGGTTCAAGGTAGGCAACTTAAAAATTATAATTTTTATTGTATAGTAAACATGGACAATGGTTTTTGTTGGAATTCCAATTGATCATTTAATAAAGTTATGTTGTGTTTTCTTTTGTTTTTCAATCTCGAGTTGTTCTAATGAATTTGTAGTTTTTATTACATTTGTGAAGAAGTGTAGGTTCAGTGTATTTTATACAATGACCTGTTTAAATTTTCTGAACGAGCATTCGAGTGAGTAGACTCCAGAGTCATCCATAACTGATTTAGGGTTTTTGACATTTGAAAATAATTTGTAAATAGCATTATTGTTTTTAAAAACAAAATTAAAATTTATGTTATCGGATCCGCTGTATCGATCTCCATGGCCAAATCCCGTTTCCATCTCCTATGCATTGAACATAAAAATATTAGCTAGGTATGCTTTCTCAATTAATATCATTTGGCAGGTGAATTGAGGAGCCAAATAAAAAAGAGTTATGTTTGGTTAATGTTACGCAATATTTGAATACGAATTAAATCTCAATTCATTAAAATTCAAAATTATATTTGATCAATAATAGATAATTCAACCAATACACATAGAATAAGTATTAGTTAAATAATAATAAATACACAACAACAATTCAAAATAATACCCAACAGGTACCTGGCTTCACCTTTTATTCAAGCAACGCACTAATAATACGCACCTCACCACTTGTGTCAATATGCGTTTGCAATCCGTGCGTGTTTTTTGTTTCCGTTCGTGCTAAACCGTTAGTTAACCCCGGTACGTAGTAAACGGATAGCATCTTACGATTTTTACGCTTTTCTCTATGTTTGCTATCAAAGCTATTGGTATATTGACTTTAAAACGTGATAAATGTGTGATATTTGGTGTAAGTTGTGCTCCCATTGACTTTTTGTTCATTCTTCGTCGAGTTTGAAGAGACAAATTGATTTTCGATAAATACATGCCAAAGAAATTCCTTAAAAAATACTTATATTACATTTAAAATATGTATATCGACTGCGAAATAAAAAGAGTTATGTTGGGTTAATGTTACGCAATCTTTATTTTAATTTTAAGAATCAACGTGTGTTTGTTGTGTGGTATTTAATAAAATAAAAGTACTTATATTTTATTGCGGTACCCACTCGTACCCACTTCACAGTGATAATGTAATTTACCTACTCATTATAGTACACAAACTCATAACAAAACCATTACCGCGCACAGAGCTAATAAATAAACATTTGCGGTAAGTTTTGGTTTGGTGAATTATTAAAACTAACTTACACCAATACCATGAGGTAAATCCTATGATTAACCGCTATGTCTTCTTGGTAAAAGCCCCAAATTATCATGATAAATAGCATTTTTCGGACATTTACCAATTCATATTGGTCAAACCGAAGATTAAAACGTTAATCCTAGGTTTGACAGTATTTCGGGTTTTACAGTAACAATTATACTATATCATACTATACATATAGTATGATAAAGTCATGTGCCTGGCCACATCAGACTTTTTTAGCTTAATAATTGATTTGACTGCATTGTCTGATATCTATTGTCTTATGTGTTTCTTCCTAAGTTCATATTTTAAGCTGGTGCAACTGTCACAGCGAAAAGTGTGCGTAAAGTTCCTGAAAATGAATGTAATAAACTACAGCAAAGATGCTGTAAAAGTAACTGTACTCTGTAATACTGTTAAAATAATAAATAGTAATGCTGTAAAGTAAATTACCTGTAATATAATGCTGCAAAATTTTATAAACGAACAATTCGTAGTTATTTGCGTTTTCCTTTCCACTGCGTCTGCGCTGGTATGTTTCTATAATACGGCCCTGTGATATAGAGATGTTCCTGTGATATTACTTCATTATCAGAGGAATTTTACAGGACATTTTTGCATCTTCACAGGACATACGGTAATTTTACTTTAGAAATGATTTTTGGGCATTGTTTCTTGAATTGATAGTGTCTTGCACAGTTGCTTTAAAATGTATAAAACTTTTTACTCAGAATGACATATGATACTTTCTAAAACAATTTATAAAAGTACACGTTGTATAATATTTTTACTTTATCATACGCAGTATGATGAAGCATAGTAATCGTGCCGAAAAAAATTGAGATTTTAACGGAAATAGGTCTTTATGGGTCCCCTGAACATTTTTCACTAAGGTACAAAAAAATGTCTGTGTGTGTGTGTCTGTGTGTATGTATGTCTGTGTGTCTGTAAACGATTTTTGTGGCGACGATTCCGGAGAAACTACTAAAGGTATCGGGACGAAAGTTCATATTTAGAAGTTTTATGACCAAACTTAGAGCTGAAAAGCTTTTGATTCAAAAGGGTCCAAAGGAACTGGTAGTTTATTCAGCTTTTTTCGTCTGTAATTTCGTCAAAATAGTTAAATAATAAATTAAAGTAGAGGAAATTTTGAATAATTTATGCCTATGACATTTATTGGTAAAATTATTGCCGCAATAGCAAATTCTATTTGATCGAGATCGGTTGCATCTGCATTGATATGAAACTACATAGTAGCCAGGATATGACAAACATTTTTTATGCTCACACTCGAAAACAGCAGATTTCATCAGAGGTTGGAGGACCGCTATGGAACGTCGCCGCGCAAGTGCGGCAAAGTACAAAATTCAAATTTCTAATAAAATAAGATCACCAATTTGATTGTTTGTTGATAAATCTAATTCTAAAAACGATAAATTGAGAAAATTGTAAACAAAGTATAGCGATGAGTGTAGTTTTATTTTAGTACGTTGGTACGGATGTGACATCTACAGTGTTATGAACATATATAAATCTGTCAGAACTTGAATTAGATTTTTAAACTTGACAACATTTCCTATACAGAAAAAGAACCACTTTTTAATAATTTTTTTAAATACTTATTTCTCAAAGAAGCAACAAAAAAACGTCGATGTCACTCCTGCCGAAAACTACATAGCGCGACTCGCTCACATGCGACGGCGACGCTCCGCCTTCAGTGACGCGCCGCATCACCGCTCATCGCGCTATGCCGTATTTTCGGCATTTGTGACATAAATAACTATTATTCTAATGACAGTAGGTAGTGTCAAAAGCTGATGCTTTGACAATACCTACTGTCAATGGTATCAAAATATCTGTCAAATGCTGGCTAACTAGATTAATTTTAATGCAGACACGATTTATCTCAATCAAATAGATTGAGATTGCAGCTAAACTATTAATTTTATATATTGAATGATAAAGTCATGTGCCTGGCCACATAAGATTTTGTTTGGTTGACTTTTCTCATTTTCCAACCGAATTTCAGGGGTGCCGTAAAGCTAAAAACGTTGAGAAACGCTGTTTTACGTATTACCTGATCATATTCTTTATCCAGGCTATACCGAAAAGAAGACCCTTTGAGAAAACTTTATTAGGACGTCATCTTACCACTATGGTGGAGGCGATGGATCACGCTCGTGGGCAACTAGGTCGACAATTTAATATACTATTTTGGTCAAAATGTATTAAAAGCGGAATTAAAATGCCTGTTATGTGAGGCAAATAAAACGTGTTTGCTGTATACGAAGTATTGTCATTTGCTTCAATCCGTGGCTTGAATATCTGTGTGGTGCTTTTCTCGGTTGGGTCGTTTCTTTCTGTCTATTGGGTCAACTGATATCTAAATGTTTTCGGTAGAGCAAAGACATTGCGTCCCAAATTGTTCTACTTCTCCTCTTATCTTGATTATTCGCATTCTAACGGTTTGTTCTGCAATTTACTTTGATTATTTTTTTTGCGTCGCGTCGTGGTCGAAACTTATGTGTGTTCAAGCCTTCTTTTTCGGTGTAGATTATATGATAGCTATTGCAAAACGAACATTCTGTAAGAGAAAAGGAGATGCGGATGCTGAGCGAAGGGCTTATTTACACGAACGATATTCTTTGTAAGGAAAATCGCAATCAATCATATTCTTGCAAAATTTACTAATGGGCAAACATAACTTGTACTGACGAAATAGACATTAGAAAATTGTCTGCGTCTTCTATCTTTCTCAAATTTTGTATAAAATAACCAAACTTCATCTACCATTTAATACAATGTGCCGAGTGTATTTTTTTTGCTGTCTCCGCTTTCTTTTTAATCACTCCAGCAGCGATTCAGTTCAGTGATGTAGTGCAAATACAGTGCACCCGCTTTAGTTATTAATGGGTTATTGTTAACAATGTTGGCAAGAATGGTGCGTCCGTATAATACCATACAGCAGGCATGGCCAACCTTAGTCTACTTAAGATCTACCGTTTATCTTTAAAATGTGCCGCGATCGTCATGTTGTCATAGGCGTAGTACTCCCGCGAACTATGGGTAGCAGATACGCAACATATACGTTAAAAGCTACTTATTTATTATTTTTTAGTTCCCCTATTAAGATGTCGATATAAAGCCATAAAGAAAAGTATAGCTTGATTTTAAGATTTATCGACTCTTTTTGTCAGGAAAATTAATCATGGAATATTTTTAGACTTATTATCTAAAAATTTTAGACTTTTGTAAATCTATCAATAGATCGTGAGAGTTCTCTGGTATTGAAGCAACTTGTTTACCTACCTACGTAAAAAAAGATGAGTAATATTAACATATTTGATTGGGTTTGAGCTGAAAGGACAGCCATTTGCTAATATTTTTAATTTGCTGAGTTGAAAAGTTAGTCCTTCGCCAATATTTGTATATCTTGTCGAGCTGAAGGTCAGTTCTTTACTCAACTGTTAATTTATTTTGTTTGGCTGAAAGGTTAGGCCTTTTCTAAAAATTAGTTATTTTGTTCAGCTAAAAGGTTAGCTTTATGCGAATACATATTTGTGTCAGCCCTTTACTAGCGCGGTAGGTAATTTATTTTTTCTACTCCTATTGAGGAATGCAATCATTATCTTGGTAATTTATGATAAGTAATAGTAACCATTCCCCACACACATGGCAAATATTTCATTCCTGCGTCCTCATACCCCACGAGTAGTGAGAAATATTTCATTCCTCACGGCTTTAGAGCCAATCATAACTCTGGATTTTTCATTTCCATATTGTTTTGATACACTGCTTAGCGACATTGTCAAGGCATTGACAACGTCGCCAAGTGACAACCGCACCAAACAATTTTAATCTGTCAAAATCCTGTAAACCGTCATAGTGACATACAGCCGTCCCTATATGCACAATAGTATATTATAATACAAGTTTTATAAGACAAAATTTGGCGCACGAGTCGTTTTGGGCACGACGAGCGTAGCGAGGAGTGCCCAAATGGAACGAGTGCGCCAATGCGTCTTATAAAACGAGTGTTATATACTATTTTTTCTACTTTGCGACATTAATTTTACATAAATGTCAAAAATTGCGGTTGTCATCTTACAATCTAGTGTAATTTTTTTCTTCAACAGTTGGTAGTTGTACTAAAATTCACAAATACGATTGAGGCGAGCCAATAGCGATTCAGATGTCAGCCTTACTTGACACTTGACGTCAATTTCATCAATCTTGGAAAACTAAAAGTTACTGAAAGTTTGTGATCTAGTGTTTTCATAACGACACCGAAAGCGGTTTCGTTATGAGTTTATAACGAACGCAAAGTAGAAAATAGTATATTATAATACAAGTTTTATAAGACAAAAATTGGCGCACGACTTGTTTTCCCAAATGGAACGAGTGCGCCAAGGCGTCTTATAAAACGAGTGTTATATACTATTTTTTCTACTTTGCGACATTAATTTCGTCCCTATATGCACAAAAATTAATTTATAAAATTTCGTTGCATGGTCGTAGAAAAAGTATAGTATTCCATTCGCAAGTAATGGCAATTTCTCACTCGAACGTTTTGCAGCACTCGCCTACGGCTCGTGCTGCAAACTTCGTTCTCGTGAGAAATTGCTTACATTACTTGCTCATAGAATAATATACTATTGTTGAGCTGAAAGGTTAGCTCTTCGCTAATATTTTTATCTTCTTGAGCTAAAAATAAGCCCTTTGTTAATATCTGAATGGTTTTGAGCTGAAAGGTTAGCCCTTTGCTAATTTTTGTTTAATTTTTGAGATGAAAGATGAGCCCTTTGCTAATATTTGTTTATCATGTTGAGATGAAATGTTAGTAATTTGAGAATATTGGTTTATGTTGATTTGAGATGAAAGGTCGGCCCTTTGTTAATATTTGTTTATATTGTTGAGCTGAATGTTTAGTCGTTTGCTTATTTTCTTATATTCATGAGCTGAAAGGATGAGCCCTTGCGAATATTTGTTTATTTTGTTGAGCTGAAAGGTTATAAGTGAACATGCTAATATATGTTGTTGAGCTGAAAGGTGGTTTGCTTTTTGTAGTTATTTGACTGTGTTGAGTTAAAAATGTTGGGACTTTGAACGCAAAAGGGAGAAGAAATACATGTTGGTAACTTGGTTATTGTTGAATGAGTAACACCTTTGAATTTCGGCAAATTATGAATTGTCGAATGTAAATTTCAATGAGTTACTGAGTTACTAAGTTTATCATTGAGGACAATGGCTCTGGAAACTGGCTTTGAGAGCATGCTATAGTCAGGATTGGCCCTATTAGAAATTATTTTATTTGTTGGATTATTTCAGATAATGGGCCACTGATAGAAGATGATAAATACGCTTATTTGTAAATACTCACTTGTTACTGTTTTTAGTTTTTAGTAACGTGTTTAGTGCGATAATGCGATAAGCAAAAAACCGGTCAGTAAACGGACAGTTTTGTGGGATCAGTCATGTCAGTCTGTGGGTCATTGCTCCATTCCTTTTGGAATGTGAAATGTTTTCTATAAAAGAAGACTAATGTATAAATCTGCTGTTTTGGGAATCTTTGCCACGTTGCTATCATTCTCCTTTAGTATCGTTGTGGACGCACGGAAGCTTCTTTTCCACTCTCAGGTGTATTGGTGGCAGGTCCGCGACCACTTCAGTTACCTCCGTGGAGACACTCCGATCCGCCCCGACCACCCAAATCCTGTAAATTCCATCAGCATTGTTCTGTTCTGTAGTTCTTCAGTCCACATATGCCTCAGCTATTCACCGCACTCATTCATTGGCAAGAAACAAACAACACCGCTCTAACAAATGGATGATTGCAGGTAGATTAAATTCCGCTCTCTGATTATAACCATAGTTATTAGCTAAGAAAATACGGTGATGCCTTTTACGCCAACTTGTATAAACAAAGTCGAGGACATCGAGATTGCTCAAATTCACTCCTACGTTACTCTTCTTGGAAATATTTACCGATTAATATTATCTAACTAATTATTTACCGATTGGATTGTTTTTACGTAATGCAATTTGCAATTTGTACGTAAAGCAACATCTAATTGCATATCCAGTCTGTTTATGAAGTTACATGAGCCCATTATGACTTGGTATGCCTGTAAGCTCTAAGATATAGAAAATAATTAATATATTAATAGTTAATGAACTATTAAGAACTATTTTAATTCGTATAATAACTTTAACGATGAATTAAATAGCAAACCGTGCAAGAAATAGTCTTATAATTAATTAGGTTATGAATCTGTGGGTTATGTTTATCACGTTATTTACATTTCAAATCATCGACTTTTTGTTTGATGAAGTATTGGCTGATTCGTATAATAACTGTAACGAACTGTGCAGGAAATTGTACTATAATTAGTTATGTATCTGTAGGTTATGTTGGTTATGTTTACTACGATATTTGCATTTTATGTCATCGACTTATTCTTCTTTAAAACAGGGAATGAGGTGGTGCTTTTGACACTTTTATCCTTATTAGGTTACCAAGTTTCGCGGCTAACTTCTCTTGGTAAGAGTTTGATAAATCCCATTCAGGTTCAGTATCGATCGTTTGGGCATACGAAAAGTATAATGGTAATCGCGGCGGATTACGCTACTCGACGGACTTGAAGCTGGAGGTTTACCAAACGACAAAGCGGAACGAATAGTTCTTGATATGACACATCATTTGCCTCCACCATGGCTTTCCCAGGAGAATTTTAAACGATCGGCACCACACGTGCTGGGTTTCAGTATCCGTATGTTAATGTTACTAAACTCCGAGAATTAAGGGTTATTAAAGTGATCTAGTTACAAGCTATTCTCTAATGGCGTAACAGAACGCCCCAATAAAACACTCATATGTATATATTTATTTCGCCCAGGAGGTCTTGGAGTAGTTAGTTATCTGGAAGTTGAGCTTCATGCCTATAATAGGAGAAAGGATATGAAGTCACAGATGTAATAGAGCGCACTATGTGCTTCAGCAGATGCTGATGAGAAGTATTTGCAAATATATACAAAATAGACACTAATAATGATGAAGAAGTTGAAGAAGATCAGTTGATACGTTGCACAAGGTGGGCGAGAGCAGGGTGAGCAGGGTGAGCTCTGTGAAGAGTGAGTGAGTTTGGCGAAGTCCATAGACATAAAATAACACTGTGTCAATTTTTTTACATTATAATTATCAATCATTATCATTTCTTTTGAAAGGTAACATAGTAAGTAGTATAATGGTCAAGGGCAAGGGGATCATCACGTCACATTTCTGAATTAGACGGAGTCAAACACCCAAAAACGTTCATATCTTCGAAAACTTAATTCTTAACAAAATTGGTGATTCCTCTAAAACAAAAATTGTAACCGTGAAATTGTTTAATTTGTGTACCGTTTACGAAGCAATTCTGAAAATATTAATTTGAATTAAGTACATTTACATTACCAAACATTGTTATTTGGAAATACAGTAAAATTCATTATAAAATATAAAATCAAAGTCACCTGCGTTGAAAATATAGTACTCACTGATTAAGGGGGCATTCTTGTCTAGAATTAAAAAAAAATGTTTTTTATTTTTTGCATTTTCTCAAGATTACAGGTTTGAAAACATACCTTTTAAATATTAGCTTAAATAATCCGAATATTGACAGACTTACAGAGGTTTAAACAAGACGGCGCTCGGTGTGGCGCCTCCGATCCAGCTAAACGCGAATACATCGCGAGTTGCGACCGATTTTGAAGGCGATATATTTGGAAATTATTGTAAAAAAGAAAGAATGCGTTGGACATGTTGAGAAAAGAATAGACACCATGGCACCTGCGGAATAGAAAAAAAAAATAAGTGTATTGGAGGCAAAGGTGTGTGGTAGTGATGGGACATCGAGGCAAAATATCGATGTTGACCATCGATGTTACCATCGATACCAACTATCGATGGTATAAAAACATCGGCTATAAAACATCGATGTTTGAAAACATCGATGTTTTCAGCGGACAGCGTTTTCGTCTATAATTTTCTATAATAATACATCATAATATCATCTGTTTATTGAGCTTATTTTATTTCGCTTTGTTTTATTTTCTAATTGTAAACACAAAATGAGAAGGAATAGAAAAAAACTAAAACACGCCTAGATTTCCTTTTTTGATAGTTCCATATTAATATTCAACATAAAATGTATTTTACTTCAAAGCGGTATCTAATCTAACTAACTAATCGCTATACAATTTTTACATTTAGTGTTTTGTTCTTTTTTTACTTATATAAAGGGTAAATCAATGTGCTTAGTATATACATAACACTGAATTTTTCAACAAGATAATTGTAGCACCTAAATTTTCACCCTTACACAACGGTACGCCTTACACAACTAATGTATTTCTAAATTTGCAGAGTAAAGTAAAAAATCACTAGTCTAAGTAAACACGAACAGCAGCAACTCATGTCAGCGCGACCTAAACGCCCGGATCCTATATCTCATTTTTGCTCGATGTTTTGCTGCACGATGTTTGCAAAACATCGATGTCAGCATCGATGTTTAAAAATAATAACATCGATGGCAAAAACATCGACCATCGATCCATAACATCGATGTTTCAAAAACATCGATAAACATCGCCCACCACTAGTGTGTGGGCATCATTCTGTCCTCCTGGTCAAACCAGTTGGTGTAAGTGGCGTAAACCAGAGGCTGATGGAAAACTGGATCAGTTAAAACACGATAACGCTGCCCTTGACAA
This sequence comes from Melinopterus prodromus, assembly GCA_964023965.1. NCBI lineage: Eukaryota > Metazoa > Arthropoda > Insecta > Coleoptera > Scarabaeidae > Melinopterus > Melinopterus prodromus. Next base: position 35,967,843 of record OZ030390.1, read on the forward strand.
CAAAGTGTTAGCACTTATAAAGCCCATTTACGAAGAACTGACATCAGAGGATTTATTGGAAAGATGTTTACGAGCAAATACGCAGCATAACAATGAATAACTAAATTCATTGATTTTGACTTTTGTTCCGAAACAATTGGTTAGAAACAATTGGTTAGAAACAATTGAAATTGCCACATCTTCGATAAAGCATTTTAATCTGTTTTGGAAATGTTATTGATGATGGGAATTATCATTGGAAACACCGCTGAAATATCATTGTCAACGTAAAACATGAATAAAGATGAGTAAAAAATATAAAATACATAAAAACTGAGGTTTCTTTGTGATAAAAACTCCTAAAAACAGACACATATATGCCGTCCTAGAGTAGAATACCCCCTTAAAGTGAAGGCGCTTCTAACAAATCAGAATCTGAGTACGGAATACGGATTCTCTTGAGTACGGATCTGTATTCATAGCGGCGCGCATGGCTTCTGACATCGCAGTCTGGTACCAAAGTTCTATTCATGTTCATGTTCCCCGTGTAATCATAACATTCCTTATTTCAATGTCTTTCAATATTTTTTTGTTAGACATTTTTCATGACATAGGGCCATAACATAATATAACCATAACCAGCCATAACAATCAATAAACATTTAAAATAATATAAATTCGATAGCGTCATAAAATATTTGAAATTTCCTTCACAGATATGGATATCAAATAAACTAGACGTATCCCCGGTATCCATTTTTATAAATATTCCACACGTTTGCAGCTCACTATACCTATATGGAGAAAAGGGGTTTAGTCAGAACAAGATTCATAGTCACGTTACCTTGCCGTTTCATAGGGTGCGTCCGGCTTTAGACTAGAAAATATTTTCCGTGAACCCTCATAATGTGTAGTCAAAGATAAGTTACTTGGTCAGTTAACAGGGTTTACATATTGATTTGCTATTAAGTGATAATTAATGACAATTAAGTGATGACATCGTTCTATGACCGAATAGTTCAGAGGAGTGTGGGGTTTTTGAGGAACTTGTTCAATGATGAGGTGGACTGTTCGTTCTTACTTTCGCGGGTACATTTTCTAGTGCCGCGTTTTGGTGCTAGGTATGCCCTTTTACATTCTTCCCAGTAGAACGAATATTCTCAGGAAGGTGCCGATAGTCCACATATGTAACAGTACTACAATCAAAACAATGGTAATTCGGGAACGGTCTGAGTAAAATCAATGAAACACTTAGTTGATCCATTAACGTTTCGCTTCTTATTGGTATGTCAAAGACAATAATCTATATAACGAAACTCGCAAAACACACAAAGAAAATAAAACGTGTCTATGTATAAGTGATAAAAATTACTTACAGTGTTTTCGGGAACTATTAAGGGAGAACATCAACGGTCAGTTGTCTCTTAAGCACATTCTAGCGACAGTCATTTGTAGTAAAAAGCACAATAATTAAAATGTTACGTAACTAAATAATGCGGCCTGTCACATGGCATTCTTAGGTTAACAGTAAAAATATATGGTAAAAATTCAGAACACTTTTGGAAAGTCGGTATGGTAGAACACTATGTTATTGTGCTTTTTACTACAAATGACTGTCGCTAGAATGTGCTTAAGAGACAACTAACCGTTGATGTTCTCCCTTAATAGTTTCCGAAAACACTGTAAGTAATTTTGGTCACTTCTAGTCGTTTAGACATAGACACGTTTTATTTTCTTTGTGTGTTTTATTATATTGATTATTGTCTTTGACATTGTAGAATTAACCCGTTCTGATGAAGCTTTACTAATAAAACGTGAAACGGATGAACCAAGTGTTTCATTGATTTTACTCAGACCGTTCCCGAAATATCCATTGTTTGAGTGCCAACAAGTATCGGTCGATATTTCTTTGATAATTAAGAACTATAATGACACTGACCAGAATTGGTATTTTTCATATTCTCGATGTGTATATGTATATATAGTCAACTTTACAAAGATGAAATGAACTATTTCTTTCTTTAACTTTATCACCTTGGGATTTGATGATATATCGTCCGTAAACATTGCATAACTTGTGAATTATAATACCTGATATGTATTTACCTATTTGGGTTGGTAGCGATACTTGTTTGTAAAAGTGGCAGAAATGTAGTAACATAGACATGGCCTTCTTGGACTGCAACCATTTATAATGACCCTCTATCTAGTCTATAGAATGATGTCGACCCATGCACCGAACCAGTGGCGGACTGGGTCCAAAAATATTGGTTGCCAGGAACCTAGGGGGGGGGGCACTTTTTTTTGTTCATGCTGACGGTATATACATATACAGGTGTCCACTTTTTTCCCCGCACAATTATTTTTAGAAAGCAAATGTCATATTGAATAAATTTTGTATAAGGGCTTATTTGGTTTCTCAATTCCTTGAAAAGTTTCAACCGTTTGAACACGCACCCACAACGCGTTACAACGATAGAAAGAAAATCAATGTAATGAAAATTATTTAAAACAAAATCAACAAATTGAATAAGTTAATGAACAAAATGATTTATATGAAGCTTCTTATTATTTTTTTTCTTTGAAAACTGTTCAATTCATTTGGAGGAAAAAGTGTCATTATGGACTTTTTGGTTTTCTCAATTGCTTAAAAGTTTGAGCCGGTTAAAATGCGGTTTTGTTAATAACTCAAACGGTTGTAACTTTGTTCTAAATTGAAAACACAATAGGTCTATATGATACGTTATACTCTGTGTGTCATTTACTATACTGGATAAAAATTGCGGGGAAAAAAGTGAAAAATGCAAAAATTACAAAGAAAAACTTGAATGTTCGAATAAATATTAAAAATAAGTGTTTTTGGTGTAAACAAATTTTAATAGAAAAATGCCGTTTACCAATAACGAAAGACGTGATATGTTAAGGGTTTATTATTGTTCTCACAAAAATGCCCCATCGTACAATATTGCTAACATAGGACAGAAATGTAGCGGAGCATGGATCGTTTAGTAAACCCAGCAATCCTTATAATCCTCATGGAAATGTTGAAAACGATAAACGTTAGATTACTATAATTTGCAATGCTTCAACTACTGGTTTTTAGATAAATGAAGATCTTCGGATTTTTACGCGGGAAGTAGCCTCTAATTTGGAGTTGCCGCAAACACGTGTTTGGAGATCATTACAAATAAAGAAATTGAAACCGTACAAACCCCACACAAGTCATACTTTGCATCGTGAGAATAACATCAGACGTGCGAAATTTTACATCTGGCTACTAAATAAAATAGACCAAGGACAAAATTTCTTAAATCACATCATTTGGTCAGATGGGTCGAAATTTATAAATTTAAAATGTTTAATCGAAACAAGGAGCATTATTGAGCTGAGCGACAGAAAATCCTAGGCACAACAGACCAATGAGGACATGTACAAAAACGGGTACGGGTTTATCCCTTTAAGAAAATGGTGACCATTTGAACATTTACTTAAAAAAATAAGCTTTTTGTTGTATAAACTAGCTTCTTTTACAATCTGTATGTTCTTAATCCAAAGCACTCTTGTTCAGTCCGGCGATCGGTAATCAAGCTCCGGTTGGGTACCTGATAACCACGACAAACAACAAGAAAAATAAGAAAGTTTGTTTTATGATTAAACAATTGTTTAAAAAAATAATGCCAACATGTTATACATTGCGGAAATAAGAAAACACAGGACTATCGGATAATGCCAAAACTCAACATGACGCCCATAAGAAAAGCGAAACTTGGCCATGGTTACGCCGCCATTCTTAATGCTATTTCAAATTAAAAAACAACACTGCATTCTTTGTTAAAACGTCGCTAAAAAATGTTTGTGTCTCAAATGTCTAGCTACATTTGGTTTTGAATAAAAAATTAAAAACGATATGTTAACATTTCAGCTTTTTGCGGATATCTTCAAAATGATACCACAAATTTCTTTACAGATAATTGATCAGCTCAAAAATACGTATCATTGCCAAATTTAAACATATGCTCTATCTCCACTAATAAGCGAGATCTCCATGGGAAGCCTCGAAATTGAATCACCCTGTATATTCGATCGATAAATCAGTTTTCCTAAAATGTCCTAAAACTCGGTGGTCTATCGTCAACAGCTAAAAGGTTATTAAGCATCTAATGTGACATTTGTAACTTATGCACAATATTCATAAATTAATATTAAATATCCAGATTGTTCGATGAAATTCAACAAGCCCTCAATTATATATTTCTTCTTTTCATGCAGCTTTTAGTAATAACTTCAATTTTGATTTATACAAACGTATAATTTGTGATATTTATTTTCGTCAAAGTTAAAGAATTAGTAATTTATGTATAAACCTAAAATTCTTTAAATAATATTTATCAAAGGCATTATATTGTTCATGGTGGTCCATTATGGTAGAGAGTTTTTAAAAAATCCTTTTCAAGTTTTGCAAGCGCGATGAGGATTTACTCCGAAAGTGTACCGCGCAAATAAATTTTTGCCAGCTTAAAATAGAAAATGGACCCTCGGCAGTGCTGACTGGTCGTATTAGAAAAAAATCTTAAAATTATTTCAACATTAAGTAAAGGTAGATTAAAATTTGTTATCTAAAATAAAATTTAACTTCTCTGAAGCAAATCCTATTCTCTGCGATTTCTAATAATAAATAAAACTGTTCTATTTATATTTTTTGTTCATCGACATTTAAATCTTTGTCAGAAGTCTATAAAATTTGGGTAAATTTGGGTAATTTGCAATAAAATATGTTTTGCTATTTCTATAAATAAGTGGAACAATAACTTACTAAAATTATTTTATTCAAACTATAAACAGTGGCTTTATAAGCGAGTTTGGTCAACTAAATAGTTTGGCACTTCTAAAAGCAACAAATCTCTTCTTTTGTCATTTTCAGTTTTTTATACTCTCTCCAGAGTGTTATGGATTCTGCAGTTTACGTTACAGTTTTCCTTATTTTTTCTCCTTAGATAAAACGCAATTAAACGTAAATCTTAAATAATGGATGGTCGCTTTTTGCTCGTTTATTTGAAGAGATACAAGAGTTACATTGGGGCAAACGCATTTTTTGCTGATCAAAACAATTTCCACATATAACAATAAACAGGATTTTGAATTTTCGTTATTAATTTTGTGCACACATGAATATTGTTGAATGTACGTTTGTCTACAAATGTATGAAAAGTCCCAAAACTGGGTTTTATATATTATTTTATTTTCTTTACGAAAGTTTTAAGAATTATTTTCATTGACATCATGTGAATTCCCCAAAATATATAAAAGCCTGCTGTTTGTCACATTAAAAATAAAGCGTTTGGTACATTGCGGTGCGGTTTTGAGAATACTCGACATTGTTCGAGCATTTTTGTGTCTCGCAAGGAAAAACAGATCATTACGATAGTTTTTTTTATACTTAGCCAAAAATCTCATAAATTGTACCAAATATCAGCAACCTCTTTTTTTGCGCTGCATTCTTTAGGTAGCCTGAAATATAATCTTGAATTTTGGAACTTCATTGCAAAGGAGACGGCAATCACTGATTAAATGAAGTGTTATTTCATTACTGTTGACTACTCCGTGTCTTACTAAAAAAATTGGCATACACAAATTAACAGAATTCTATCAAGTGCAATTATTTTTTTTACGGAAGTTACGCTAAACTTATTTTTTTAAATATTTAACTTAGTTTTTCAAAAATGTGATGTTACGGAGGTTCGTTTACTAAAGACATTGGAAAAATAATCCACGAAAAAAAAAACTACCGAAATCATCCATAGAGGTCCGCCGACTTCCTGGACCTATTCCTGAACACTGCCCCGAAGTATCGATATGGGCGATATGCAATTGAATTTGGGTTGTAATAAATTGTATTATTATTGGTATAAAGTATTATTGTTATATAATTTTCGAAAATTGTATATAACTTCGACTTCTAATTCTAAGTCCATTTATTTATTATACAATTAGTGGGCCCTAGCCCCTACAGTATTTAGGTCGAATGGGGCCGTTTAGGGGCCCCCCTTTCGCCGGGCCCTAGGCACATGCCTATTTTGCCTACTGGTAAACACGGCCCTGCCTTAGAATGATTTTCGGAAAATGCCAATCATTTCACAATATCTCAGAAACAGTTCATAATAGCCTAATACAAGTTGATGTCAAAGCAATTAGGTTAAAAATCTTCATTAAAAATTGCAATAATATACCTAGTGTTCCTATAAATAAATATTAGTTTGTTGGTACGTTGTTGTGGGACACCCTGTAAGTAAGCATGAAAATATTTTCTGGCTGTAGGGCGAATGATTATAACTTTTATAGTACCCTGTACATCGATGTTATATCTTCGAAAGTGAAATCAACTATCACTATCACTTTTTATATAATTGATAAACACAAAACTGCGCAACTTTATTTCTAATATTTTTTTGTATTTTTATATTTTTTTTAGATTATTTTGTTTTAAATTACATATTTTAATTTATAAATAAATTTTATTTTACTTTGATTGCATTATGTATAACGAACATTCTGTATAAGTGATTCATTTTGGTACCCAAGTAAAATTTTATTCATTTTACACAATGTTTTCCTGTATATCAATTATTCGCTTTAAGCTTTAAACTTAATTGTTCATCACAGCATTCGACTTTTTAATTTTATTGATAAAAATACTACCACGTGATGCCGTAACAATTCTGTACTTTGTAACGTATTGGTATTGCAATTACGGACGAATAATATTTTTGCCAGAACCTGGCCAATCAAAGTGAAATAGTAACAAAATTCTTTTCTGACAGGAACGGCGCGACGCGCGAGATGCCACCGCACCGGCACCAATAGCGTGCAAAGGGTTTGTTTTTACTCTGTTAATATGCAAATAGGTGGGGGCCCTCTTATTGCCTGATATTTTTTTATATTTCGTGCGGCGTTCCCGTCCCAGTTGCAGTATTATAAATAAATATATTAATAATGTTTTCAACATGTTGTCTTCAGGGGGGCCCACTCAAGGGGGGCCCACTTGCCATCGGGCAACCTGGCACCACCTGGCCAGTCCGCCACTGCACCGAACTCTATCATAACTAACTAACTAACTAAATGTACTGACTATAGTATTCGTTGCATAAGTCGATATAAACTACGTATATCAGGCAGCAAAGATTTGGCTTTATAAGTTGGACTGACTCTTTTGTCATTCGAAGTATACTTCTACTCATAGATTGATTTATTGATCTAAAATTTCGTTAATATTTACAGTGATTCGACAATAATATTATTATAAAGAAAACATTGCATAACTATTTAGAGGTACTCTTATATTACTACCAGGCATTTATAATAAATATGTTTTTGTAAATATAATCATTTAAATAAAGCTGGATGTTACATATCTTGTCACATTTTAAGGGAACGCTTGTAATCCTCTCAAGGTGAACAGGAAACTTTATTATGTGGTCCATTTTCACTCCGCCTTGATGTAAGATATCATCGTCTTTTTACGGAGGAAGGAAGTCTTCTAATAGCAGTACCTACGCATCGTTCGTGCCTTCAAAGAAAAAGTTTGGTTAGTGGTAATATAATTTCTACTCGAGTTGGCATTGGCAAAAGCATCATTCGTATTTCGTATAAAGTTATTTTGGGTTTCTTTGATACATACCTACATGACATCAGAAAGATAGAATACGATATTGCGAATATATCCTTAATACCGGATCGATCCTTTATAAGTTGTTTAAACAGATTAAACCCACATATACAGAATACCTTAATTAATATAATTTCGTTCCGTATTTTTTGTTAAATTTATCAAATTTCATGTTTAATGGATTTAGAGACGCTGAGTTATGAAGTTCAGCTTAATTACCGTAAGTTAAATGCGTTTGTTTGCATTCACAAATAATAATTATAACCCTGTATCTCCGCAACAAGACGTATATAATAAATTTGTATTTTTATGCTCCGGTATTTCTGTTCTAGTTATAGCCGTAGTTTAATGGTAGGTGACGTTTATCTTCATTAGTGAGTAGTGGGTACTGCAATAGGTAATCTTTTTGGCATGACTCAATAAGCGGCGTTTTAGGACAAACAATACCAAATTGTTGGTTTATTGTTGCGTTTCTCAACGTACTCTTGTGGAACCCTTGAAATAAGGCTAATTGTCGAGGGCATCCCAACAAGAAAAATTATACAGGGTGAGTAAAAAGTAAAAAAAAAATGTTTTAAGTAACTTGCAACATGTCTGTAGAGAAACGCAACTTAAGACCCAGTTCTACCTCTCTAAAACGCGTTTTCAAATAAAACCGTTATTTATTGTTCAAAGTTCATGAAATTTTCAGTGTAACTTCTTTGATAAATAACGAATTGGGCTATTTGAATTTTTTTTTTTTTTAAAGATAAATATGAATTTTACTTCTAAATGTTTGGCTGTTTTTAAATATAAAGCATCTAGCCCAACTCATGATACAAAAATAGATTTTTTTTAAGTACAATTCCAACATAAACAGTATAAAACTAGAAGTGAATAAAAGCCTCCTTGTCCTTGCAAAGTACAAGGTAAAGACTTTGCAAGGACAAGGAGGCTTTTATTCACTTTTAGTTTTGTATACTCTCTTGCACAATGGACACTCATTCATATAAACATTATAATTGCTATAATAAAGCGTAATTGCCAGAAATTTGTTTATTTGCCCATATAACTACTGTCCGGTGTAGACAGCAGACGTTAGGAGCTTTAAACACCGTTTATAACTGGTGACTACGGATTGACGTTGGTGGGGGACAGGCTGATCACCCCAATAAAATAAATATCGTAATGAAATATTTCGTTTCGGAGTTGCGAGAAATAATTGCAAGAAATGTACTTATTTGCCCATATTTCTGCTGTCCGGTGTAGACAGCAGACGTCAAGAGCTTTACCCACCGCCTATGACTGGTGACTACCGATTTACGTTGGTAGGGGACAGCCTGACCACTCCCAGCAAAAAAAAACGTCGAAACGAAATATTTCGTGTCGCAGTTGCGAAGTTTTCCGAACTTGTAATAAATCAATTCTACTGTAACATTGCCCTATTTCTTCCCTTAAATTGCAAAGTTGTCCTGTCTAATTACTGCGATAATACACACAGAAAAGTGATCTCTTGAACGAAGAGAGAATTACTTGGATGAAGTAGTTGGTAGGTTCGTATATACGCGAGAATAATAAATCTTGGAATAATTACTAGATTTAAGAAAGTTGTTATTCTGGTGAAGTAAGTAAACAGTTTCCGGTAAATATTTTTAGCTTCTTAATGTAAGAATTATAAAGATTTGCCAAATTACGTTTTCTATTGCAAATTAACAAGATAGGTATGTTTTAGTTACTCGTTCTAAACTGCTGCGTGTCTACATCAAACTATTCCGTGTTGAAACGTTTATTGTACACTAATCACAAGGAAAATCCCCTACGCTACGGGTACTTCGTTGTTGTTTTCGTACTAGGTTTCGGCCCTTTACGGCGCCAGCTCTACGCGCGGGCGCGTGAGCCTTGACAAAATCACGTTACGCATATTTATTCCAGAGAAAGGGATTACTTGAAAGAAGTGAGAATCACTTCAGTTAAATAATTGGTGGGTTTTTATTTTGTAAACAATACTTACTTATATTAAATGTCTTATATTTTCTTGGATCAATAACTACTCACTTGGATGGATTTAGGTACTATTACTTCGTTGGTGAAATTGACATTTTTGGGGCCAAAAAGTCAATTACTTCTTTCAATACAATATTGGTTCTTTATAAAGAAAGAATTAATTTGTCGACAGCATATATATGAGAAATTATTTTACTTAGATTGAGTATGTCGCATTTCTTGTATATACTTAACTTTCTACATCCAACTTTCTACAAGTAAATATGCGTTTGTATCTAGTAAATAAATTCAAGAAATTATGTTTTCTCATTCCAAATAATCAACTCCGAAACGAAATATTTTTACTTTATCATACGCAGTATGTAAAGTATTGTAATCATGCCGAAAAAAAAAATTGAGATTTTAGCGGAAATAGGTCTTTATGGGTCCCCTGAACATTTTTGACCAAGGTACAAAAAAATGTCTGTGTGTGTGTGTGTGTGTGCGTGTGTGTGTACCCGTTTTTTTGTGGAGACGTTTCCGGAGAAACTACTAAAGGTATCGGGACGAAAGTTCATATTTAGAAGTTTCATGACTAAACTTAGAGCTGAAAAGCTTTTGGTTCGAAAGGGTCCAAAGGAACTGGCTATTTACTCTTAGCAGTTTTCAACAATTTTGCAAATGAGCCGCCATTTCTTTAATTTCGTCAAAATAGTTAAATAATAAATTAAAGCAGAGGAAATTTTGAATAATTTATGCCTATGACATTTTTGGTAAAATTAATAGTTTAGCTCTTTAGTTTATTCTAAGCCTTTTTCAAGGATTTTGGAAATGAGTCGCCATTTCTGTAATTTCGACAAAATAGTTAATTAATAAATTAAAGTAGAGGAAATTTTGAATAATTTATGCCTATAACATTTTTTGGTAAAATTAATAGTTTACCTTCAAGAGCAAATTCTATTTGATCGAGATCGGTCGCATCTGGCATTGATATGAAATTACATAGTAGCCAGGATTTTGACAAATATTTTTTTGTGTTGTCACATTCGAGAACAACTGATCTCATCAGAGGTTGGAGAACCACTATGGAACGTGCCGCTGTAGTGCGCAAAATTATAAAATACAAATTTTGTCTTTATATCTAATTCTAAAAATGATACATTGAGAAAATTATAAATAAAGTATAGCGATGAGTGTAGTTTTATTTTAGTTGCTAGGGATGTGTCATGAACAAATATAAATTTGTCAGAATTTGAATTACCTTTTTAAGGTGCGTTTTCATTAGTGATAATGGCAGTGGTAGCAGACGCCGTTATAGTATTTCCAATAGAAAATTGCTAGTGACTCATGTTTATGTACATGCAAACTAATATGTGTTATTATCACGATATGTAAGAAATACTATAATTTCGTATTCTACCACCGCCATTAGCTACCATTACCTACCAATCGGAACGCACCTTTCGTCAAAGTGGTACCAACCTAGCATTTACTATACAGAAATCATTTATTTATTTTTTTAAATACGTATTTCTTAAAAAGCAACACAATAAACGTTGAGGTCGCTCCTGCCAAAAACTAGATAGCGCGACTCGCTCACATGCGATGGCGACACTCCGCCTTCGGTGACGCGTCGTATCACCGCTCGTCGCGCTATTCCGAACTTTCGGTATTTGTGACATAAATAACTATTATTCTAATGACGTAGTGTAGGTAGTGTCAAATGCTGATGCTTTGACAATACCTACGAGTATCTCTATAGAATAGATTCTCATGCAGCGAAACTATAAATTTTATATATTGTATGATAAAGTCATGTGCCTGGCCACATCAGATTTTTTTTTGTTGGGGTGATCAGGCCGTCCCGCACCAACGTCAATCCGTAATCACCAGTTATAAGCGGCGTTTAGAGCTCCTAACGTCTGTTGTCTACACCGGGCACTTGCAATATGGGCAAATAAACAAATTTTTGGTAATTACGCTTTATTACCTTTATTAATTCCAATGTTTGGGTTAAAATTGTAATTAAATAAAAAATCTATTTTTGTATCATGAGTTGGGCTAGATGTATTTTATTTGAAAAAGCCAAAAATGTAGAAGTAATTTTTTTTATCTTTCCAAAAAATTAGTTCTCGTTATTTATCTACACTACACCGAAAATTTCATAAACTTTTAACAATAAATAATGTTTTTATTAGAAAACGTGTTTTAGGAGAGGTAGAACTGGGTGAAATGCCAGAATGCCACAGGGACGTAAAATAGAGCAATATAGCTGGTTTCAAATAACCAGCGATGTTGTAGTGGAAATGGAAATACGAATAACTGAGAATTCTTGTTTAACAAAATTTGTGCTGCAATTTATTACTTACATAATTAATTAAGTTAAAAAATAGTAATAGTAAAAATATGTTCGCATGAACTTACTGGTTTTTTATTTATTATGAATTAAAGTCGCTGAAAATACGGTTTTGTTAATATTGCAAAGGGCTGAAGTATTTTTTAAGGATCTGAAAAAATATTTGTTAATAATAAGTTGAAGTGAAACATATTACTCACAATGATAGTAGACGTTATTAAAGAAAGCGGGAGAAACACTCCCGCACACATAGTTATCATAGTTATCTAGATCATGTTAGTAGTTGACTTGTCACCTAGGAATTAGTGTTACTATGTATTAGAATAATAAAAATCTGATGTGTCCAGGCACATGACTTTATCATACAAAATATAAAATTAATAGTTTAGCTGCATGAGAATCTGTTTGATTGAGATAAATCGTGTCTGCATTAAAATTAAACTAGTTAGCCAGGATTTGACAGATATTTTAATAGTCAATAGTATCAATAGCAGGTATTGTCAAAGCATCAGCATTTGACAGTACCTACTGTCATCAGAATAATAGTTACTTATCTCACAAGTGCCGAAAGTACGGAATAGCGCGACGAGCGGTGATGCGGCGCGTGACCGAGCGTCACCGATCGCCGGAGCATCGCCGTCGCATGTGAGCGAGTCGCGCTATGTAGTTTTTGGCAGGAGTGACATCAACGTTTTTGGGTTGCTTTTTGAGAAATACGTATTTTTGGAGGTTGGAATTCCTTCAGTAGGACAAAATTCCTGGGTGTGTGTAGCCTGCCCTCAGCGTCGGTGATTGGCCTAAGTTGCGGAACTAGACCGACGTAAAATAAACAAGTAAAAAAAAAAAAAATAGACATTTCTGTGGTGACAGCAGGCGGCAATATACTATTACACTTTCCTGTCAGAGTGACAGTTTACATTTTTCTGTCAATGTGACAGTGTCCGTGTCAGTTTGAAGTAATAAATGTGCCTCTTTTGCGGTGGCGCCATCTAGCGGACTTTTTTAAATCACGGCTGTCGCGCCTGCTAGTTTCGTAAAACTTGGAACACCGACATCAAAGGTGCCGCCGCAAGTGTCGTATCTTCATATTTCTAAACGCTGGTGACAGCACAAAAAATATTTGTCAAATCCAGGCTACTATGTAATTTCATATCAATGCAGATGCGATCGATCTCGATCAAATAGAATTTGCTCTTGAAGCTAAACTATTAATTTTACCAAAAAAAAGTCATGGGCATAAATTATTCAAAATTTTCTCTGCTTTAATTTATTATTTAACTTTTTTGTCGAAATTACAGAAATGGCGGTTCATTTGCAAAATCATTGAAAAAGGCTTAGAATAAACGACCAGTTCCAGTTCCAGACACACACACACACACACACACACACACACACGCACACGCACACGCACACGCACACGCACACGCACACGCACACGCACACGCACACGCACACGCACACGCACACGCACACGCACACGCACACGCACACGCACACGCACACGCACACGCACACGCACACGCACACGCACACGCACACGCACACGCACACGCACACGCACACGCACACGCACACGCACACGCACACGCACACGCACACGCACACGCACACGCACACGCACACGCACACGCACACGCACACGCACACGCACACGCACACGCACACGCACACGCACACGCACACGCACACGCACACGCACACGCACACGCACACACACGCACACACACGCACACACACAGACATTTTTTTGTACCTTGGTCAAAAATGTTCAGGGGACCCATAAAGACCTATTTCCGCTAAAATCTCAATTATGTTTTTCGGCATGATTACAATACTTTACATACTGCGTATGATAAAGTAAAAATATGCTATTTCTCAAACACTTCGTATTCTACTGCTCCATTAAGAATCTTTTTGTAATTCATACAGTCCACTAAATAAATATATATTCAACATTTTTGGTCCGTTGGTCCGGATACTGTGTGTGGGTGTATATATACTATATAGTGTTCGGAAAAATGATTTTTATATCCGGTCATCCGGATGCAAAAATGATCATTGTTTGTAAAACCGAGCGCTGTTGTTTTGTTGGTTAGATGAAATTATTTTATACTATAATTATGCTGTTGAACTGTCCTATATTTTATAGACTGCTGGTATAAAGAGAATTTTTATTGTAGTCTGTTTTCATTTTAATAATGAATTGCTACTGTTACATCAGGAAACGTATCAGAAATTGGTGGTTATCTACAAAATAATAAATTTTAAGGTTGTACCCTTCATTTATATTTACATAAGTAGCTATCATAAGTTACTGTCATAGGTAGTTATCATTTTGAATTATCCGGTAATTTAACAAAATATAATTTACCATTTTGAATTGGGAATTACGTGTAATTTAATATTTAATCTTAATAATCGGGCCGGACCGGGCTCGGATCCGGGCCGACATTCCCAACACTCGTGTGTACTACGATATTCGAAGATTGGATTTTGGAAGATTGGTTTTTAGAAGATTCAATTACAAGGTGCCTCTATTCGGTACCTCTATTAAACCACTCTACTTATTTGTCAAAGTCCTAATATTGTTTCTATTCAATTTATTAGTACCAATCTTGTCCAATCTATTATATCGATTTATTTACCATCGATATGGTCTATCTAACCATCCATCTATTTTCTATTTGACCAAACTGTGTAACTATGCCTGGAGGCAACGATTGGACTGGAACAGATGTTGAAAATCAATTGAGTAGTTTGAATCAACAAACTGGATTTTTAAAGCAAAGTTAACACGATTGACACTTTGTTTATGAATCTTACCGCGACGAGGATGGCGTAGCCGCGTAGAGCAATTAAAACCTAGATTAAATAAAAATGAGCATTTGCTGGAATAATTTGAAGAACTTCTGTTCTACACTTTCAACCCACATTTTTTTTAAACCGTTGCGCTATAGAAAATTTTGAGCCCATATTCCTTTTCAGGGCAAGTAATTCTAATTCAATATTTTACATTTTTCAACTGAATTTTTTTTTTCGAAAATGGTCTATGTAAAGCCATAAAATATTTCCGATGTAAATGACAGTAAGAAAAAATAGGGTTGCCATTTAAAAAAGGTGTCGATGACGTCATAACTCTGCAACAATTGGTGGTAGGCAATTCCACTTTTCACACAAATGTGTATTTTAATAATTAAAAATCGACATGTTGGAGGATCTTTTAAAATAGTAAACCGCCTCAGAGATATGCTCATGTTTCCATACTTTACGTGCGCACATTAACACATTATCCTCCAGATTACACGAAAAGTAACAATTTTAAAATCACATTTTGTAGCCCGATTGCGGGGCTACTTAAAAATAAATTAAATTCTTTTAGGGGACATTGGTACGGCAATTTTTTTTCTAATTCTGTATGAAGTTCTGGCCTGAAGCTTTAATAGAGTAATCTTTTTAATCTTTGCGTGGTGCTTTTGGCTGATGAAGTTCGAAAAGGTTTTATCAAGTAGCCCCGGTATATTGAACGTTAGTGTTATTGCAAAAAACGAACAAAATCGCAAAAGGCCGACAACTTTCAATCACGGATTTGTTTTCAACGGAAAAAGTTGTTTTATCCATTAGCAAAGCCGATGTTCCCTTATAAATGTTATCGTAATTTTTAAATTCTCCAATATCGTCTTATGTATATGGCTGTAATTATTATTATTTATTTATCTACAGGAGCCGGCAAATTAATCTGATTATAATCAGATAATCAGATTTTAATCTTTAATAAAAGCGCCATTGTTAATACTATGTAAATTTTTTATTTATTAACTGAAAATGTATGCTATGCCATTTGTATTTATTTAGTTTTGAAAATTACAGACTCCAAGTGGCGACTATTTTTTTCGATACACCTTCGATATTAATTTCTGAATGTTTCCATTAGTAATTTTAGGCGATATTCATGTAATTTCTTGGCGTATTGCTGCTTGCAATTCGTCAATGGTTCGGGGATGGTGTTGCAAAACCTTCGCTTTCAGGTAGCCCCGAAGGAAAAAGTCGCATGGGGCAAGATCGGGTGAACGCGCAGGCCACCCAACGTCTCCACGTAACGAGATTACGTGTTCTGGAAATATTTTCCTTAGAACATCCATTGTCCTTCTTGCCGTATGAACCGTAACTCCATCCTGTTGAAACCACACATCCGGGCGTTCAAATTCTCTAAGTTTGGTTCCGAAAAATTGCGTAGTATTCGATCGGCAGTTACGGTAACAGTTACACCTCCCTCTTCAAACGCCAAAAGATTCAACAGCCCACCAAACGGTAACACGTGGACTGTGAAGTTACCTTTCATGGAGCTTTTTCAACACCATCGCCGATCCATTGACGAATTCAAAGCAGCAATACGCCAAGAAATTACAGAAATATAGCCTCAAATTACTGCTCGAGTGTTGGAAACTTTCAGAAATCAGCGATTGTGTATCGAAAAAAAAATGCCTAAGCGTGGCAGGTGGTTTGAGAACAACTCCAACGGCAGCACTGGAAAACATCCTCTGTTTACCGCCCCTTCATCACTGCAAGCCTTAGACACGCACTGGTCAACAAAGTGCGGGGACTAAGCATCTTCTGACAGATGCTTGCAAACAACAACGCATGCTGCCAAGTCGGGTTAATGTTGGCCCCGTACACTTCATCATTGATAGGCCCTACAATATATCTACCTATGCCCCAGAAAATCAGGATTGTACCATGATTCAGATATGAACCGATGGTAAAAGCTCCCTAGCATTGGGGGCCGGAGTATATTGCGGCAAACGCGAAATAAACATTTCAGAACCGTTGGGAAAATACGCCACTGCCATCCAGGCGGAGCTGTATGGAATAACCCTTGCAGCAAACACAATAGCACAGTCAATAAAAGACAAGAAAGTCATAACAAACACAGATAGCAGACAAGCAGTGCTGGCACTCGGACGGAATCGTCTTGCATCACCTCTGCTAGTGGGCTGCCACGAGTCCCTCTGTGAGGCGGCCTGCAGGAATGATGTGACGGTCTGAAGTGTAAAGGGGCACACAGGAGAGGTTGGACAAAAGAGATCGGACAAGCTGGCACGCAAAGCAGCCGGCAGGAACCCATGCTCGCCAGAACCTTGCCTCGCTCTAATGTCAGCACTTACAGAATTAGTAACAAAAGAAACTGAGAAAGTTCCTAGACCACCGGAAAAAATACCAGGCAGTCGTCAAGCGAAAGAAATGCTTTGCTACCTCAACGCTAAGAGGACTGCCCTATATATGAGGATGTCTAGGAAGAATCTACGACTAGTCACTGGATTACTAACAGGATACTGCCATCTTCTAAAGCACATGTACACCCTAGGCTACAGTGATATGGACATCTGCAGAGGATGCGGAGAAGAAGAAGAGTCAGCACGACATATATTATGTGACTGCGATACTTTTCAAGAACTTGGATACTCCATATTTGGAGTTATAGAGGCTGCAACGAGCGGAATCAGGACGGCGGGGCCTGGTACAGTCTTAGCCTTCGCCACAAAAGAGCGTTGGCTGGACGGCTAAGCCTACCGTGTTGGGGAAGTTCGTACAGGGGGCCTACTGTGGCCCAAGTGCTGCGGGTTTACAGCTGCCTTCCCGACAAATCCAGAATCCAGAATCGAAAAAAATGGTCGCCACTTGGACTCTGTAATTTTCAAAACTTATTAAAAACAAATGGCATAAAAATGTTGGGTTTTTATTAAAGATTAAAATGTGAGAGATCATTTTGCCGGACCCTGTATTTATTATTAACAATATTTGTGCCTAAATCGGTCGATATAAAAGCTCCAGACACGTCTGATGTACGTTATTTTTATCTAGATTCTGTAGATTACTGTACCTACTCTTTGAAGTCCGAAAAGCTAATATTCACACCATCAAAGGCACTACTAATTTTTCTTTTTGTAATGTTGGAAACTGCTGCGAGAGCTTATATTATCGCGTCGGACATCGACATATTCTGACTGAAATTTTACGTAAAAAATGCGTTGGTTACTCGGTTTACTAATGACAGTAAAACAAAAGGAGGTGATTAATTTTATGTTTTTTCAGCGATTGAACAGGGTATTTGTCAACAACGTCGATAGACAGAGTTTTTTAATAACGCTTCAGCTGTTTTCACCCCATTCCCCGATGAATAGAAATATCGATTTGGTACTTCTGTTTTTGAACCCGAAAATTGAAGGCCTACTTGATTTTCTCCAATGTTTTCATTAGTGGCTTATTTGCAATATTTTGTTTTGTTAGAACTTTACAACGTTATATCGGTTTCAAGGTATTTCAGTATTAATTTGTTTCTGTGTCAATGGTGCCTTTAAGGCGAAACAATTTGCCAATAAATTAATATTTCCTAAAAAAATATCTACAAATGAAAACTGGATTAAATTCTTAGAATTATTTCAGAAATTCAAATGCAAACATTGGATTCATGCCATTGCTAAAAAAATATAATACACTTGATAGAGGCACTTGGTCGTAAAAAATATCTATCCAACAAGGTATAAAACTCAACAAAACGCCTTCTAATTTCCGAGAGAGAGATAATAATACTTGGGCGGGTAAGTAAGTCTCCTACAGTTAACTTAATCGAAAGACACACGAAACAGAATGTTGTTCCAGATCATCCAACTCCTAACAGTCCAAAATTTTATCTTGACAATTCTTAAATTCTTAAAAAATCTGTAGAATGAAAACATTCCAAAACTATTAATATTTGGACCATGCATTTGGGATGAAATAACTTGCAAATGACCTCCGCTATAACCTGTATAAAGGAATACGTTTACTCACCAATAACCATGTATATTTATTGCAGAAATACAAAACAGTCAGTAGCATACTTGACGCAATTTGAACTTTTAAATGATATTTGGTATTTATGTTATTCTACGCCTGCACCAAGTTGAAGTTGAACGTGTGCCGATGGAACTTTTGAAAATAAATTGGATACTTACTTTCAACTCAATTTGCTACTGTATTTTATTGAATGACACGGTCATAATAAAATACAAAGTTTCTCTATGAAATATTGGCAGAAATAGTTTCTTCTATGATGTATTGAGATAATGAAAAATTAACAAATATGCTTCCTGTGGTAATCACTTTATGATTATATTATTAGTGAATACATGTTTCGGGAGCAACAAACCAAATCTATAGTTCACCCGGCGAATAAAAAAAGTTATTATGTATTACTACCACATTTTTCTCTCGTAAAACATCATCTCTCTCCTATCTTAACAACATTTAGTTGTTACATCTATAAAATCACAATAAAAACTCAAAAACAAACATAATAAACATCGTACTGAGTATGGCTGAGGCGTGCCCTTCATAGAATGCTATTTTCTTTATTCTTTGCTAATTCTACCATGGTTGGGTTTCACTGCAGTTTTGTTGTTTGTTGTTTTAATTTTATTCCCATATGATCTTGTGCATATGAGGTTGCCTATTGAGAGTGTGCATACCCCGTGGAGGGGACTTGAAAATCGATCTAAGCGCCCGTAGCGGTGAAATACTTAACTAAAATGCCTACATATGCGCAGTATGTTGTGATCCAATCCGTCAGAACTAATAATATATCATTGGTATAAATAATCATAATGGGACACAAGTGTTGCGTTATCAACTGTAATAATACAGGAAGAAATCTTAACAAATGCAATATTATAATAAATAATATAAATTTGATCGGACCACTTATACAGTACAGATAACTGTAATATTTATTAGCAATCTGCACCATTTACACCTCGTGGACCTACTACTGCCTACAGCTGTAGAGGCGTTAGCATCGCGCACCCTGCCAATATCGCATTAAACTGTGATTGCTAATACTTATTTCGTTTTGAGAAGAATCCACCGGAAATCTGTATATATAATCAAGCTGGCATTTCCCTTTGGTTCATTTCTCTTTAATCTCAAGATTATAATAATAATATTTATTTACGACCGCAGTCATTTCCAATAGATACATACACATAAAATATAAACAAAAAACAGAAAAAAAAAATAATTATTCTAACTCAAAAGTAACCCTATCCCTAATTAATTGCTTAAATTCGTTAAACGAAAGTTCAAAATCTTCTAACTCAAGATTCAGTTTGTTGGCTAACCGACACATCCTTGTAAATGGTGTATTATTCCCATAGTATAATAATAATATATTTATTTGCCGTTAGATCATGGTAGACATGGACAATGGTCAGTGTATACATGTTAAAAAAGAAAATCTAAAATCTAAAAATCACAGATAATAAATATAGACAGTTCCATATGTGAACGCTCTAAAAATAGTCATTTCTTTCAATTCACAGTTTGAGCATTCAAATATTCGTCCACAGAGTAGAAAGAATGGGCAACCAAATATTTTCTCAGATTTCTTGTTATAGTTCGTTCGGTGAAACGATTCTATAAACATCTTATGATTCCTAAGTCCTCTTTGAGGCACATAGAAGCCAATCTTCCCTAGCAGATCTGGGCACTCGAGGTTATTATTTAAAATTTTATATAACAAGGCCAGGTCTTGAATCATTCTCCTGTCATTAAGAGTTTCAATGTTAACAACTTCTCTTAGATGAACCAGCTGATCTCTATGATACATTGTTCCCATCTTGTATGCAATAAATTTTAAAAATCTATTCTGGACGCTAAAAAATCTATTCTACGCTTATTTAACGGAAAGGGTCAACAGGTGTTTAATTGGGCTAATATTAATCAACATTGGGTGGATCAGCACGCTCAGTGCATCTAAATGTTTTTCTTTATTATTGAGGTATATGTGTACTTGATAATAATGTGGTATGTTTATTCCTACGATAGTATAACCCGGAAATTGCCGTAGGTACATTTTTAAGTATCTGTCATCCGTCATTAACCTATCGAGACATCCGAATAATTTATTTCTTAATTGTAGATATTAAACCAAGAGCTGGTAAACGATTAAAGTAACGTGTTTTATACCCCTTCAAATTTTTCAGAAACTGTGTATCTGGGCAAACTACATGCCAACCGGGTTTCAACCTTTTACAACCTGTCACCTAGTTTTACAATAGCTTAGTGTACCGAACCCCATTTCGTCGGTAGAACTTGGCAAACTACCCTGAATATCTTGAACATTATTGTTATCTACTATAATACGCGATTTTTATCACTTTATTCGGCCGTAAATGCTCAACTAGACATTAGCATTTTCTTTTCTCCATATCATTTTATATCATACCTAAAATTTTCGCAGAGATTTTTTATGGCAGAGATGGTGTGATTTTCTCGCGGGCTTTCGGGCTATAATGATATGTTCGTGTGATTAAATCTGACAACATTGCACTACAACACGTAGTTTTACTGAAGGTTGATGAAGGGAACGCCATAGTTTAACATTTCCAAACTTAATCCATGTTGGTAGCCATTAAATCGATGGATTATCGGACAGTGTTCATCCTATCGTTTTTACCATTTACTTACCCACTCTCTATAATGGTGCAGCGTCTAAGAGGTGCGTTTCCAGACACGAGTTACTCATCAAAACTTTTGTCTACCATGTCCCCTGTACATCTTTTGAATGTTTACCCTTATTCTTTGCAGCTCGTATTATGTGATATGAAAATGTATATGATAATAAAAAAAAGTATGTGATAATATTTAGATTGGCCAATGGTCATTTAAAAACATTTTATAGTGATGCTATTTTTTATTAATCGCTTCTAACTACATTATTCATCACAAAATTTAAATCATTCGTCCATTTCTTCAGCTATACATTTGAATCTCTCGAAGGTCTGTTCGCATTTGTCGTCTTTCTTGATAACCGCGCATTTACGTAAGTCTATCTTCGAACCTTTCGGCAGCTGCTTCATTGCATCCTCAATATTAAAGTCACCCTTCGCGTCAATTCGATCATCTTTCTCCAGCAAGCACGTCAATAAACACATGTCATCTCGGGTTGTAGAAAGTGCATCTTGAGGGTCATTGGTAGTATCGTTTGCTTTAAGGCTAAACAGGTACTCATATTTCGAACGGTCGAATTTTAATTCTTTAATGCAAGGGTCAATAAACTGCGTTAAGGTACCCAAAGGATTTGTCTGAAAAAAAAAATACTAATTATAGTAAAATACGTTCAGTTATTCACAATATAAAGTTTATGGTTAGCTACCCAGTTAAGTCAGTTAGCTGAGTTTCCTTAACGGGCAACGTCACCTTTCAGGACTTGTGGTCTACACAGAGAATTGCAGATCGTTTGCGACCAACTTTAAAGACGTGATAGATATCATCATTGAGTTAAGTTTGATACAAAACTTGGAAAAGAAACCACTTATAATGATGCAGGTAGTGGCTAACTTTAGCCTACAAGTTGCACTATCGTTATAGAGCGTACTAAACTTTACGATAACTTTAGCATCCTATGGTACTACCCACAACAATATGACACCACTCACAAGCTAAGGGTGATGAGCATCTGCTTCCAGAAAAAAATATGCACCAATGTCCTATCGCCATTAACACGAATAAGCGTATCATACATTCCAAAAGTTCGGCAATTGATGTTGACAACGGACAGCACATGCTTGGAAAAGAACAAATTAAATGAGGACTGTAGTCTAACTCTTAGCTGCGATTGGCTTCGTAGTCCGTAGATTTGGATTGTTAAAACACGGCGATAACAACATTCTGGTCTCGTTTTTTATGATGTACCAGAATGTTTTATGATGAGACCATTCAATGATAAAAGTAGCGCTGGCAGTTTGGGAGTCTACGCTCGTCATATTTTTGAAGCGAATGCGAGACATCTCAAATGGTTAGGTGAGACTGAGTGGGAATATCAGCGGTTGCCCTCTGTTTGGTACTTATCTATGAGCAAGTTTGCTTGTCGCTAAGAACAATAACGCACGCGCCACGCCCATACGTTCCAAACACAGGGCAACCGCCAATATCCCCACTTCGTCTCACCAAACCAATCGAGAAGTGTCGCATTAGCTTCAAAAAATGACGTGTGTAGACCCCCTGGTCTAAATTGTTAGGAAAGGTTTCTTTTTGTGATTTAGAACACTACCAGATCCTCGGATTCACTAAAATTTGTAATATCAACTTTGTGAGTATTGTGTGCCTCCTAAGCCGTTCGGGAAAAGATGCCATCTCATTAGATCCCTTAATAAAGATATAACGACTACCACAAAGGGGTAAAGCAACCTTATATGTACAGTTCTATTCAATAAAAATCTGATGTGGCCAGGCACATGACTTTATCATACAATATATAAAATTAATAGTTTAGCTGCATGAGAATCTATTCTATTGAGATAAATCGTAGGTATTGTCAAAGCATCAGCATTTGACACTACCTACACTACGTCATTAGAATGATAGTTATTTATGTCACAAATTCCGAAAGTACGGAATAGCGCGACTAGCGGTGATGCGGCGCGTCACCGAAGGCGGAGTGTCGCCGTTGCATGTGAGCGAGTTGCGCTATCTAGTTTTTGGCAGGAGCGACATCAACGTTTATTGTGTTGCTTTTTAAGAAATACGTATTTAAAAAAAATAAATAAATGATTTCTGTATAGTAAATGCTAGGTTGGTACCACTTTGACGAAAGGTGCGTTCCGATTGGTAGGTAATGGTAGCTAATGGCGGTGGTAGAATACGAAATTATAGTATTTCTTACATATCGTGATAATGACACATATTAGTTTGCATGTACATAAACATGAGTCACTAGCAATTTTCTATTGGAA
The DNA here is from genome assembly GCA_964023965.1 of Melinopterus prodromus. NCBI lineage: Eukaryota > Metazoa > Arthropoda > Insecta > Coleoptera > Scarabaeidae > Melinopterus > Melinopterus prodromus. The sequence continues at coordinate 35,991,571 of OZ030390.1, forward strand.
ATACTATAACGGCGTCTGCTACCACTGCCATTATCACTAATAAAACGCACCTTAAAAAGGTAATTCAAATTCTGACAGATTTATATTTGTTCATGACACATCCCAACCAACATACTAAAATAAAACTACACTCATCGCTATACTTTATTTATAATTTTCTCAATGTATCATTTTTAGAATTAGATATAAAGACTGGTTGATATTTCTTGTCAACAAACAATCAAATTGGTGATCTTATTTTATTTGAAATTTGTATTTTATAATTTTGCGCACTACAGCGGCACGTTCCATAGTGGTTCTCCAACGTGCCTCTGATGAAATCAGCTGTTTTCGAGTGTGACAACACAAAAAAATATTTGTCAAAATCCTGGCTACTATGTAATTTCATATCAATGCAGATGCGACCGATCTCGATCAAATAGAATTTGCTCTTGAAGGTAAACTATTAATTTTACCAAAAAATGTTATAGGCATAAATTATTTAAAATTTCCTCTACTTTAATTTATTAATTAACTATTTTGTCGAAATTACAGAAATGGCGGCTCATTTCCAAAATCCTTGAAAAAGGCTTAGAATAAACTAAAGAGCTAAACTATTAATTTTACCAAAAAATGTCATAGGCATAAATTATTCAAAATTTCCTCTGCTTTAATTTATTATTTAACTACTTTGACGAAATTACAGAAATGGCGGCTGATTTCTAAAATCCTTGAAAAAGGCTTGGAGTAAACACCCAGTTCCTTTGGACCCATTTCAACCAAAAGCTTTTCAACTCTAAGTTTGGTCATGAAACTTCTAAATATGGATTTCCGTGCCGATACCTTTAGTAGTTTCTCCGGAAATGAATTAACAAAAATTGGGTACACACACACACACACACACACACACACACACACACACACACACACACATACACACACACACACAGACATTTTTTTGTACCTTGGTCAAAAATGTTCAGGGGACCCATAAAGACCTATTTCCGCTAAAATCTCAAATTTTTTTTTCGGCACGATTACAATACTTTACATACTGCGTATGATAAAGTAAAAAAGCGTACACGTATTGAGGGCTATTGTAAAAAGGGATAATTTATTAATCGTTTCCAAGGAAACATATTTCTGACATTTTTGACATAAAAATGTCAGTAACTGAAAAATTTCGATTGGCTAAGAAATGAAGTAAAAAATAATAAAATCCTCGAAAAAATATCGACATAATTCGGTTCTCATCGAGTTTGTAGTTACAGGATACTACAGGTTACTAAGTGACAACAATTAAAAGATAGGTTTACAATATGGCAATCTACCCAAAACTGTGCTTACTACTTGTACGCCTTTTTTTGAATAGAACTTTACCTCGCAAATATTAACTGAAAATGCCGGCATATACTGGGTGCCACTACATGGTACGCTAAAAGAGTGAGTCTGATTTTACACGGTAATTTTTGGCGAAAACAATTGTATCGATGAATCGAAGGACACAGTAAGTCCGAATCCATTTGTTTTTGGCAAACTAAAATGGACTCTATAAATTGGCAACTGTACATTTTACAGATTTTGTCAGCACAGAAAAGTTATAGTACATTTTTGGACAAAAAGCTATAATAAATTAGTTATTTACTAAAACGTTGGTTTTGTACTTTCACTCAACAAAATATTTATGAGTAATATTTGTTGACAATATTGCTATTAGAGATTAGGTGTTTCCTTCAATATTGAAACGTGAGTTGGTCACTCCGCTTTCCAAGGTTTCGTGCCCTGAAAGTTTTACTGATCTGCGACCTATTAGCGTGCTGCCGACGCTATCTAAAGTTCTGTAGAGGATATTAGATGGCGAGCTTCGCTGTCATGTGGCGGACAATGATGTTCTCGCTCGGGTCTAGCCAGAGTTTAGGCCCGGTATAATGATATGGCGGGGAGATTTCGAGTTGGAGGATGGTGGGCACCGGTGTTGTCCAGGGATCCATAATGGGACCACAACTATTTTCACTCTATATATCTCAAATGGGTAGAGCAATAACAAACAACCGCGATTGCAGCCTCTGCGATTGGGGGTGATCATGTCCTTCCGATATACAAGTCATATAGCGAGGTGTATGCAATGGGAGTACTGCAATTTAAGGGGAATCTAAAATATATGGCTGATGCTAATACATACCGATCGGTATGTGTCTTCTTCGGTACCTGAACGCCAAATCACACCATCCCCAACAGAAGAGAAGTGTTATTAACACTCTGTTCAACAGAGCCGAGAAGGTGTGCGACTCCAGCACCTTAGACGACGAACGGAAACACTTCGAGTGGGCTATACATCAGAATGGATACACTAAGTCTGACATACGGGGTGTCACATAAAGAAAACCGCAAGTCTCAGAGGAGCGGCAGGAGTCAAAGGGGTTCGCTTGCTTACCGTACGTAAGTGGGGTATCAGAGAGAATCGGTAGAATACTGAAGAAATCGGGTATCACGGTAAGGTACAGAGCACCAGCAAAGGTAAACGACATTTTGCCTAACCCAAAGGATATCAAACCACTCCTGAAGAACGAAGGGGTGTACAAGATAACATGTGAGTGTGGAATATGCTATGTAGGACAGACAGGACGAAGTATCGAATGTCGACTCAAGAAGCTCAGTAGAGATACCCGGCTACGCTAGATTCAACAGTCCGCTGTTGCTCAACACTGTCACGAGTCGGGACACACAATTAATTTCGATGACGTGAAGATGTTGGTAAGGGTGGGTAATTATCATCGAAGGCTTATTAGAAAAGCAAATAAAATTTACAACTTTACTGACATTAGTAGGGTCTGGAAATCGATCCTAACGCGGTCAGGTGGAAAAGCATATGGGAGCGGTAGCTTCAGATGTGCGGAGTGAGGTGTAAATTTAGGTATATAAGGGAGATTTTCTTGGTAGGTCTTCAGTATTCAATTAGCTTTGAAGAAGCGAGCAACATGGTTCGCGAAACGTCAGCATTTACAAATCTTGACACAAGGTACGTACTTATTTATATTTTTGCTCTTTTGATGTCACTGGTCTGCAAATGGGTAGCCTATAAATTTGTACCTTCTTGAAATTATCCAATGACAAGTTGGCAAGAAGGAAATTTCATTTGCCGGGCAAAATTGTGTTTATTAGAGAGATGATATCTGTCTTTCAAAATAAACCTAAATATCCCGAAATTGGGGCGAATGGCTCTAGTGGTAGAGCGTTGGCCTACTGACTAGGAGGTCCGGGGTTCACACCCAGGACCAGCCGAAAATTCGTCCGCCGTCTTTCGGAAGAGACGAAAAACCGTGGCGCCCGGCAACCAGTTGAACATCTCTGGTTGTCGATATTACTGTACAGTAGTGAGGGGAAAGCTCAAAGGGCCAACTGTGGCCTAGGAGCTGCGCGGAAAAAAACGCACCCTACCATACATACATACACATACATTCCGAAATTAATCATTAGTTGTATGATGTATAAGACATAACTGATATTGGTACATCATAATAAAAACGTTATTCACATGTAACATCCTACTCTCTCTATGGTCAACTTGTACAAACAAAAGTTTTCACAAATTAAGTTATTTTGCAAATGCAATTAATGAAACTGTTATTGAAAACATCTAGCAATATTTTATTGTTATTAATAATTTTCTTTACCTCCGTCCCGTGTCCAACGACGATAACGCACGCCAGAACAACATAAATTGAAACGTTCATACTGAAAGATCAACTGCTGCACTGATGAATGTTTAATGTTTCCCCTATATATATATATATACTCAATTCTGTATCCCAAATATACAGATTTTAATACTACGTAATAATACATAATTTAAATAATCGCATTTCCTGTCTGCAAACCATAGTTTGTGTTACATGGTGATATTTTGCAGTAGTGTGAAAATAACACAATCAACATTAACGTTTTTTGCTCATTCACTGGCGATCTTTATTTATATACAAAAAATATAACCTTTCTGTTTTTTCCGCGGGACCCTCTTAATAATTTAAAGCCAAGAATAGGTTCCATTTAATAACATGAATTAAAAGAAGAAAACGTTTGCATTTTCGTTTACCACAAAATACTTACATACCGCAGTTATTAGCTTAATCTAGAAACGTGAAAGCTGATTCTGGATTTTTCTTTTTTCCGTACCATATGAATCTGAGTGCAGAAATTCCAAATTCGTTTATGTTTTGAGTAAAATGCACTTTTGTTTTTCTGTTTTCTAGCACTCTCTAGCACAATTCTGTATACAGATTCACTTTCTATGGAAAAAAACATACCAAAAACCGTTACCGCTAGTTTGACTATATCGATTGTTGGTCAGGATAGTCACGTAGCTGAGATTATTGTATTTTTCACAAATGGAGTACTAGAGAATATGTAAAATGCTCAGATATCTAGTTGTCAAAAGGTATGTAAATTTATTGTAGTACACCAAATTAAAAAGATTTTTTTATAAAAAAAATTTATATTATTATGTTACTGTCATTGGAGTCCATTGGTGCACGTGTGACTATGTTTTTTTCAAACCCGAATTTCACAGGAATGAAGTATGTAGTTAAAGAAACAAATTGAGAGGTTCATCACATCATAATTCTGCTCATTTACTGCTATCGATACTGTGGGAACATGGGAACATGTAATAATATAGGAATATATTTCAAATCTGAGATATGAGTCGAGTTTCGCACGAGTCAGTGAGAATGAAAATACGACTATTCTATACAAATGTTTTTATTCATGTGTGAAGTTACAAACAGTGTCATCTTTAGATTTCAAATGGAAATGAAATTGCATAAATGCAATTTTTATTTAGGCAAATAACAGAAATCACACCAAAGACAAAATTTGCAAAAAAGGTTATTTGGATACACTATGAACATGTCAGCCTTTGCCCACCTCATATGTAGATGTTAATTTTTAATTATTTTATTTTATTAGATTTACATCTGGCTAAAGAATCATTGAGGAAGGATTCACCTTGTCTACCATAGAGTACCAAAGATAATGTGTTCTTTTTACTAAAAAGAAGTAAACGTGAACTGTTATTAATTACGTACCGCTGTAAAATAATTCAGCGGCCATGATTCTGTAAATCCCCGATTTCCGGGTGCACATACCGCATTTTCGCCATCCACAGTGTATCTGGCAACTCATGCGATTATCCCGGATATAATTTTTGTAATTAACCTCGAATTTAACGCTATTACGGCAATAAATTACGATGTGGGTGCTATCGCATTCAAGGTACGGAAATGCTCCATGCCTGAGTGGAGTAAAAGAGACAACAAAATCCTGACCTCCGCCGTAACTCCGACCGCACGAAATCCATTGCATATAAAAGCCGTTGATATGTGATATTTATGATTTTCCACCGCATGAACTCACAATTTAAAGCCGCAACAACACCATAATTCAATTACGCCGACCGACGTCAGGCGCGAGAAAGCAAACCACGGTAAAGATTAGTTTTTTTTTCAGGATTAAGTTTCCGAGCAATACATCACACAAAATTGCTTACAGCGCAGCGCCAGCCAGCAACCCAAATTGAAAAAATAAATAAATAAATAAGAACCATTGACTTGTATTGCAAGTCATTGTTTGAAGTCGATGATCGACTTCGAAATGATGCTGGATTTCTATGATTAGCAAAAAATTGTAGTACTGTTATTTGAGGCAGGAAGTTTTGAAAAGACCGCCCTTGAAATGCGCGTATGTAGAAAACATTAATAATATGGACTTGTTTCCAGCCAAAATCTGGTTTAACATTTTATCACAAAAAAGAACTGAATTTGGAGATCAAAAGAAAATCTAGAACTCCTTTTTTGTTAGTTTTCTTGGGGTGTTGTTCTATTACAGATAAAGATGCAAAACATTCTACGCGATCATAATTGAAATATAGCAGCAATAATATAATATAATACCACACACATTTGAAAAATAATTGGCATTTCGTGCATAAGTTTTAAGTTTTAATTGCTTAAACTTCGACATTTCGAAATTTTGACTTTCTATTGATTGATATAAGTTAATCAAAAAAACGAAATTGACGTTTTTACATTTTCCATCATAACTAGTAATCCATGCATAATATTTGAAAAGTAAATATTATTCTGAAATGGGGCACATTTATGCAACTTTTGTCCCATTTAACCGACATAGTAGTTCTTACAGTTTCCGAGATCCCATATATATCATGTTCCGTGAGACCAGCGCTGGATTTAGGACTGAGGGGCCCCTGGGCTGAAAAGCTGTGGGGGCCCTAGGCAAAGAAAGTGGGGGCACCTAGGCAGAAAAGCTGTGGGGCTCTAGGAAAATTGCGTTTTTATATTGCGGTTGTTACTGTAGACATTAGAATTTCTAAAATTTTCTGATTAGTAATAGCAAAAAACGAGAAGAAGAAGAAATTATAGACCATAAGATTTGATTACTTACATTACAGCACTCTCAAAAAATCTGATGTGGCCAGGCACATGACTTTATCATACAATATATAAAATTAATAGTTTAGCTGCATGAGAATCTATTCTATTGAGATAAATCGTAGGTATTGTCAAAGCATCAGCATTTGACACTACCTACACTACGTCATCAGAATAATAGTTATTTATGTCACAAATGCCGAAAGTACGGAATAGCGCGACGAGCGGTGATGCGGCGCGTCACCGAAGGCGGAGTGTCGCCGTCGCATATGAGCGAGTCGGCTATCTAGTTTTTGGCAGGAGCGACATCAACGTCTATAGTGTTGCTTTTTAAGAAATACGTATTTAAAAAAAATAAATGATGTCTCTATAGTAAATGCTAGGTTGGTACCACTTAGACGAAACGTCAAGTTTAAAGGTGCGTTCCGATTGGTAGGTAATGGTAGCTAATGGCGGTGGTAGAATACGAAATTATAGTATTTCTTACATATCGTGATAATGACACATATTAGTTTGCATGTACATAAACATGAGTCACTATCAATTTTCTATTGGAAATACTATAACGGCGTCGGCTACCACTGCCATCGTCACTAATGAAAACGCACCTTAAAAAGGTAATTCAAATTGTGACAGATTTATATTTGTTCATGACACATCCCTACCAACATACTAAAATAAAACTACACTCATCGCTATACTTTATTTATAATTTTCTCAATGTATCGTTTTTAGAATTAGATATAAAGACGGGTTGATATTTCTTATCAACAAACAGTCAAATTGGTGATCTTACTTTATTTGAAATTTGTATTTTATAATTTGCCGCACTACAGCGGCAACGTTCCATAGTGGTTTTCCAACCTCTGATGAGATCAGCTGTTTTCGAATGTGACAACACAAAAAAATATTTGTCAAAATCCTGGCTACTATGTAATTTCATATCAATGTAGATGCGACCGATCTCGATCAAATAGAATTTGCTCTTGAAGCTAAACTATTAATTTTACCAAAAAATTTCATAGGCATAAATTATTCAAAATTTCCTGTGCTTTAATTTATTAATTAACTAATTTGTCGAAATTACAGAAATGGCGGCTCATTTCCAAAATCCTTCAAAAAGGCTTAGAATAAACTGAAAGGCTAAACTATTAATTTTACCAAAAAATGTGATAGGCATAAATTATTCAAAATTTACTCTACTTTAATTTATTTATTAACTATTTTGTCGAAATTACAGAAATGGCGGCTCATTTGCAAAATCCTTTAAAAAGGCTTAGAATAAACTACCAGTTCCTTTGGACCCTTTTCAACCAAAAGCTTTTCAGCTCTAAGTTAGGTCATGAAACTTCTAAATATGAACTTTCGTCCAGATACCTTTAGTAGTTTCTCCGGAATCGTCGCCACAAAAATCGTTTACACACACACACACACAGACATTTTTTTGTACCTTGGTCAAAAATGTTCAGGAGACCCATAAAGACGTATTTCCACTAAAATCTCAATTTTTTTTCGGCATGATTACAATACTTTAGCATACTGCGTATGATAAAGTAAAAAATCTGATGTGGCCAGGCACATGACTTTATCATACAATATATAAAATTAATAGTTTAGCTGCTTGAGAATCGATTTTATTGAGATAAATCGTAGGTATTTTCAAAGCATCAGCATTTGACACTACCTACACTACGTCATTAGAATAATAGTTATTTATGTCACAAGTACCGAAAGTACGGAATAGCGCGACGAGCGGTGATGCGGCGCGTCACCAAAGGCGGAGCGTCGCCGTAGCACGTGAACCCGTCGCGCTATCTAGTTTTTGGCAGGAGAGACATCAACGTTTATTGTGTTGCTTTTTGAGAAACATGTAGGTATTTAAAATAAAATAAATAAAAAATGGTTATATTTCTGTATAGGAAATGTTAGGTTGGTACCACTTTGACGAAACGTCAAGTTTAAAAAGCTAATTCAAATTCTGACAGATTTATATTTGTTCATGACACTGTAGATGTCACATCCGTACCAACATACTAAAAAAAAAATAACGGTCATCGTTATACTTTTCTACTCAATTTATCGTTTTTAGAATTAGATATAAAGATATTTCTCATCAACAAACAATCAAATTGGTGATCTTATTTCATTTGAAATTCGTAATTTGTAATTTGCCGCACTAGAGCGGTAACGTTCCATAGCGGTTCTACTACCTCTGATGAAATCAGCTGTTTTCGAGTGTGACGGCACAAAAAAAATATTTGTCAAAATTCTGGCTACTATGTAGTTTCTCCGGAATCGTCGTCACAAAAATCGTTTACACACGCACACACACACACACACACACACACACACAGACATTTTTTTGTACCTTGGTCAAAAATGTTCAGGGGACCCATAAACACCTATTTCCGCTAAAATCTCAATTTTTTTTTCCCGAATGATTACAATACTTTACATACTGCGTATGATAAAGTAAAAAACGAGAATAGTAGACTATCGCGTCTTAGCCCAGTGAAATTAAACAAATAATTCACTTCGGAAAAATTCAAACCCAGATGGATGTTTAAATATGCCGTTAATTTGGCATTAGAAATAACGGTTAAAAAGTAACGGGTCTGAGCTGCGAGTTATTCACGGTCCAAGATGACCGAGTTGGATTTTTTTATTGATCGGACAACAATAGATCTTTTAGGAAACTTCTAGATCTTATAATTCTCTACATAAAATTTGTATACATCCTTTAAGGATGTGTTGGCGTATTCAGTTATGCGTCTGAAAATGCGTCAAAAGCACGTATAACGTTATTTGTATGCTGGGTGATCCATTCCGCGTCCCAAGTACCTATTTGAAAACATGATTGAGTATCATATTTAATAATAAGAAGAATAATAGCGTGCAATTAAAATTTGACCATTTGCGAAATAGTCCTTCAAAAGCTTAAGAAATGGCTTATGAATACCCACCTTGGTTTTTACAGCAACTAAAATCAGTGTAAATGTTCTTAAATCTACGCTAATAAAAGACACTAGTTTTAGAAAAATTCCATAAAATACGATACCGATATTTATGTAAAACACTTGTGAAGCACATGTGAACACATTTGAAGAATATTTGGGTTATTTTAATTTGTTAGTAATCGAAAACAGCCAGCTGTTGACTAATTGTTTTTATTGCCATAAAAGCCTAAACTGAGTTTAGCAAGGATTTTGTGTATATAAACTCCATTTTTGGTTCAATCTGGAATTGAAAAATTGCAATTGAAACTGGTATACATTAAATTAAATGTTCAAAAATGCCAGACCTCTTCCGAAAACAAGGGGGTGCAGAGATTTTTCTTGCTCCAGGGCACTGTGGTTATTCCATCATTGTTGTCAACATGGAAACAGGTACAAGAAAATACATTTGAGCTAGTTTTCTTAGTTAATGTTTGTTTTCCTTTTATATTAAAGCTTTTTTTTACATTTTTTAAAGAATAATAATTGAAATAAAGAAAATAACATGTCATACGCCCCAATAGCATGTTGCATGTTTTCTCCAGCCGTTTTCTTTTTCACTGATTTCTAATAATGGATATTTTTTTCTTAAATTATCATTGGATTTTCTGTTGTTCACTATTTATTCATAGTGTAAGCCTTTTCATACATTTAAGAATAACGTCTAAAAATATGAGTTAAATATGAGTTTTCAGTAACAATAAAGTTGATAATTGTTTTTATTTGGATCGAGTAGGACGGTGGTTTTCAGTGGACTTTTTCCATTTAACTATTTTTTACCAAATTTAAAATAAATCAAAATCCCTTCGACTAAATCACAAAAACAGATTAATCATGTGCTGCACTTCTATAACTAGAAATACCATTTTTTAAGTAATACAATCATGAACGCAAAGACTCAGTATGTCGTTTGTCAACAAGACTTACTGACTAATTGACGGACTAAATTTCTATATACTTACAGCAGTTCTGTTCTTCTAAGGAATACAGAGTCGATTCTTAATTTTTTGTATACTTTTGTATTTCCACATTAAAGTTAATGAGTTTTTGCACTATTTACGCTACCAACTTAATACGCTAATATGTTTTTATAAATGAACAGAAAATATGTCAGTAACTTTTTTGTAGATACGGCTCATTTTCGTAAGAGGGTAAAGTATGGTACACTTTTCTCCGATAACAGATATTATGTTTATGGCTGGTATCTGAAATTCTGGACATATAAATACCATTTTCAAAAGTCAAAATTAGGGACTGCCCGCTCAAATAGGGACAGTTGGTCACCCTATTTTATACACATGATTTCAATAAATGTGTGAAACTGCGGTTCTGGTTTTATTTTTGGTCACCTGTACAGTATTATCTTAAATATAATTATTTATTTTTGTTTGTTTTGTTTCATTTTGGTGGGGGCCCCTGGGCTGCAGCCCAGTCAGCCCTCCCTCAAATCCGGCGCTGCGTGAGACACCTTGTATATCCTGTCGTGCCTTATTATTAGGTTACATTAGGCTTTCACTAGATGGCAGTAGCCTTCCGCTACAGTGTAGTAAATTAATCTCAAATACCTAATAATAAGGCAATGAAGAAGGTTTCCTAATCACATTAGATGACAACGTACGTGACAACAATCATTTGGCGGCTTGTTATAGGTGTTTTGGTATGAATTGTTGTCATGATATGAGTTGTCCTGGTATGAGTTGTCCTGGTATGCGTTGTCCTTTGGTATGAGATTTCCCGGTATGAACTGTCCTGGTATGAGTTGTCCCTTGGTATGAGGTGTACGGGTATGACTTGTCTTGGTATGAGGTGAGCTGATCCTGTTAATCTATCTCCGCTTATTACAAAAGCGATGGGAGCACACTCTTGTCCAGCCTACTGGCACACATGTCAGCAAATACTGTTTTCAGAATTTTTCTTTGTCTTCAGTCAAAACAATTTATTTACTTATTATTTATATAACTTGTCAACAAAACACATTTTGAACAAAAATTACTTTAGTCTTGTTCTGTGTGTGTTCCGTATGTGAGTACTTACAAAAAAAAATTAAATTTTTGATACTTATTATGTCAGAACGAATTTTGCCTTTCTCTCCCCTTGTCCCTCCCGGCGGGCGCCCATGCGTCCAGGCTATACGATATCAACAAATCCGCTATTGTACTAGTAAACACACAAGGTATATTGTAATTTTAAGATTAAGGTCTGCTGGATTAAGGTCTGCACCATGGTTTACTAAAATATCATAATTGACATAAAGCAGCTGTATCGTAGTAATAGCACACAGATTTGGAAAATCATTGGTATTTCGTGCATACGTTAACTGCTTACACACTTATTTTAGACGCACAATACATTTACTGTAGTTTATACAATGATTACCGTAATTTTACAGGTTTTTTTCTCAATGCATGTTCAGTCGTCTGTACATTAGTCTCATAAATATTTTATACATGACCGATGAGATCTTAATGGGCCGATAGTTATTAATATCACTGGTATCACTTATATTATCACTTGATTTTCATTTGGAGCGTAAACTGGGATTTAATTAGTCATTATTATTGTTAGATACATGGGAGTTGTTATGAGAGCTGTTCCGTATTTACTATTTTGTTAAACAGATCTACATGTTTATCTATAATGCTATAAGCGCCCAATTCGTTGCAAACGTTCTTTGACACGTTGTATGTGACATTTAGTGTGATATCATGATATTATCAAATTACTACGGCAATGTTATATTATGAACTAACTACATCCTGCCCCGGATAAGCACCTAATATTATATACTCTCCAAGGGCACATGTTAAATAACTAGATTACATTTTGATTATGCTGACATAAAGGCTGGCCGAAGTTTGTTGAAAATGATATTTGGCTTGGACACTCCTTGCACCGCTGGCGACGTGACGGGTCAATATTGAATACGGTGTCCACTATACGAAGGCAATACGGTCAAGTTATCCATTTTCACACAATATAGCCAACCATAAAAGATGTGGAATTGAGATTGCGAATACTAAACGGAAGTCAAGTCATTCAATGAAGCCTCACCGCAGTCCAATATTAAAATTCTAACACCGTCGGACGTGTCAGTGTACATTTTCCGATATTGCGAAAGTAGGAAAGTTTGCCGTAAACTCGTCTATTTTATGCACTAGCTGTTCTTCGCCTGCACTCGGCAATGTTGTCTAAGTATGTTTAAGTTAGCTAGCACAGTTTTCAAATTGTTCTCTAAGTTTGCTAAGTATGATAAATGTAAACGGAGAAATGATAAAAGTGTACGCAAAAAGTTGCTCCTTGCTCTTGAATTACTGCAACTTTACTTGCGCCGGCGCCGGCTTTACATTTTCTTTGTAATCTGTATAATCTCTGACAGATTACATCATCAAGAAATCCTACATCGTTACTTAAATCCGTTACAATATTTTGACAATAGTTTATCTCCACAAAATATGGACAATAGTATTTAATTTCATTCGCAAAATATACCTTTTGCTCTTGCCGCCACCATCCATATCGTCGCCTCGGTATGATTGTCTTTTTTGTTTTTTTAAACGAAATTGTACCGTGTAGATTTTAAAACTTTCCCATTGTTCTAACTCTTCACGAAGCGACTTACATTGACGACATATCCCGAAAACGTGACCAAAACACGTAATACGCTTGAACTTTTGAAACACAGGCGTTAAGCTATCCTCATACGAGTTTTTTTGGGTCTCTGATGACATAAAATGGACCAATATGGCGACCAATAATGTTAAAATATATCCGATTTTCATGAAACTTATTTCCTGCGATGTTACAAGACACCTCCAAGACCTAGTCTGGTGTCAGAGTTTTAAAATTTAAAATGGCCTAGTCAATAGAGCGACCGAAAAACTAAAAACTCTCAAATACTGTAAAAGCTGTTGCATGAAACTTAGTTCCTGCAATATTACAAGATTTCTGATTCAAAATCTGATAGCAGATATTAAAAGAGTCCTGATTCCTAATCTGATAGCAGATTTAAATTAAAAATTGCAAAGCCTTGGCTGCGCCATTTTCGCCCAAAAATGTAAAAAATATGTGATTTGTATGAAACCGCTTTACTAGAATGATTAGGAATGGCGTATCAAGTATGGCGAATAAAAATGTAAAAACACGCGAATTTGCATAATTTCCTGTCATTTTTTAAGCTCACGGAGTAGAAATGAGACGCTCGGAATTAGAAATAAAAAATGGGAAAACGTATTTCGATTAAAATGCACGAGAGAGAAAAATAAATCAACCATATAATCATAAATAATTGTGTTTATCTACAATATACCATATTTGATATTTTGCGCGAATATTGTTCCAATATGAGTGCAACTATTAGTTGTCCCAATTTTTTAATCTTCGATTTTTTTTTGCACAACATAGTATTGACATACTATTGTGCAAAAGTGTATCGCCAGTGATCGAAGTGACAACACGTGTTTTCCGAGTTCGAGTTTTTCGAAACCAAGTTATAGTGCATGTGTGTAGTAAACTATTATTCCTACAAAATCTGAATGCAGATCAACAATATTTATCACTGACCATCCAAGTACCTATACAATTTATCATAGACTCCAACAAACAAAATCGCCCCCTGGATGTACCCTTCCCCGATTAGCGAAAAACGGAACGCCGATCAAATGTCTCCACTCGTTGAGGACATTCACAAGCGTTATTAATGAGGTCTAGATGATTTAAAGAAACAAATTCAATATCACGCTCTCACAACTCTAACCAACACAGATGAAGACACTCAAAATAACACATAACAAAACAATAACACTCCTTCTACATCACACACCGATAAAATATCAAAGATAATTAAAGACATCCAATCACTTGACATAACTAAGTTTAAGTTTAAAAGACAAATATTAGTTACCAGTATTAGGAGTTAAGAGACTGTTAGATAAAATTATTAGTATGCGTTTATTTAATTGCAAAATTATCATGTACTACAATTTCATAGATACCATACCTATAAAGTACAATACATTTAAACATAGGCTACCCGGTTGACGGTATCGAGGGTCCTTTTTTTTTAACTATTATTCTTTTTTTAATTATATTTTTTTTTAATTATTACTATTTTTTTCTTTTTTCTTTTTTTTATTGAGTCCCTATATGAGGTTTGCTCTTAGCAGGTGTCATTTTTACCTTGAAGGTGTTCACAGTCAATTGTTTGATGTATTCAGAAAGACGGTTATATTTTGTATGGTCTCTGTGAGTAGCATTTGTGAATATTTATTCCTGTTAACTTTTCTACTTTTAATATGTGTGCAAGTTCTCGTTTGGTAGTTGTGGTATTCGTCGTTCATCATTAGTTTTATGTTGGTTTTAATTTTGTCATGTTTTATTTTGTATAAGAGTATTAGGTAGTGCTCTTTTGTACGTCTAATTCTTTGGTGATTTCACATAATTCGGACGTTGGTGTCAAGCTGTTGATACAATACATAATTTTAAGAAATTTGTTGTGTTGTACTTATATCTTATCTATGTTTGCCTTAGTTGTGTTTCACCATATGTGTATTAGGTAGTTGGTCCTAGAAGTGAACAAGCAGTGATAGATTATTTTCTTTATTGACTGGGGTACTAGATTTCTTCTCTCATAGATTTGTTCTTGAGTTCTCTTTAAGTATCCTGTATATGCCTGCCCCGTTTTAAGTTGTTTTGTATAATTATTCCCAGGTAATTAGTTTTCTTGACTTCTTTGATTTTAATGTTGTTAATGTTGTTACCTCTATTGTTTCTTTTGATCTGCCCCTCTAGAAAACAATGAACTTGCACTTCTTCTCATTGACAGTCAGTAAATTGTTGTAGAACCACTGCGATAATATCTTCATGTCCTTGTTAATCCTCTTTTGAATTTCTCTATAGGTGGTTGCGGAATAAACAAGGCATGTATTGTCCGCATACATGTAGTGGGTAGCGTCTAAATTAAGTGCTGCAAAATCACTCGTATAGACGATTTACAGGGTCGGCGGGAGATTCCCTCCCTGTGGTATTCCGTATTCTCCTGTAATTTGTATTGTGCTTGTGACTTTATTCGTTTTTGTTAACTGGAGTCTGTCGGAGAGGTAAGAGTCGATTAATTTTGAGTTGTTTCCTTGGCTTCTAGCTTCTTCACTAGCTTTTCTTTTGATATTGAGTTGAAGGCCTTCTTTAGGTCGATAAAAATAGCTACCACCATTTTTATCTCGTCCAGTTTATGTTTGATTTCGTTTACGAGATCGCATGCCGCCGAAGTTGTCCCAGAATATTTTTGATATGCATATTGCTGCTTATCTATAATATTATACTTTTGAAGGTGTTCTGTCAGCCGAATCTGTATGATTTTTCCATCAGTTTGTTAAGAGTTGATAATAGGGCTATTGGTCGATAGTTTTCTGCCTTTGTGTTGTCTCCAGATTTGTAGATAGGTTTTATTGTAGTTACCTTTATGCATCTGGATATTTTCCCGTGTCTATAATCTTGTTTGTTATCAATATCCGATATTTACCAATATCAGTGTTAGCGTTTTTCTGTTGTTCTTAATCATGGTTGTGGTTATTTTGTCGTATCCGAGTGCGGTGTTGTGTTTCAGTTGGCTTATGACTTGATTCGTTTCCTCAACGTTTGTGTGGTGAAATTGAGCTTCTTGTCCATGTCTGGTTATCGTAGTCGTGGTTGTTGATTTTTTCCTTGTTTATTTTTTGCTGGGATTACAGTTCTTTTCCAATGTTTGCGAAGTATCCATTTATGGTGTCAGCTATTTCTTGTGGGTGCATCGTTAATGTGCCATCTGATCTAACTTCTCATTCATAGCTTCTATCTCTGGCTTTTTTCTTGTGTTGTTGGTGATCCTGTTCAGTATATCCCACATATTTCTAGCATTGTCTTTGTTTCGGAGACACATATTTTGGTAGTGTTTACTTTTAGGGGTCCTAATCGTTTGTAGTGTGCTTTGTTTTTCCAGTGGTATTCGTCTTGTACGTAAGTGTTGTTACGATTTCTTTACAATCTTCTGTATAACTTGTCACTTTCTTGCGTATCTTGCGTATCACTTGTTCGTTCATCCATTCATTGTCTTCTCTTCTCTTGATTGTTGTTTGTACTTGGTTTGCGCTGCTCATCATTTGCAATATATTTGAGAGTTCGTCGTAGCTGTTCACATTTTCCGGTTGTAGGTTCTTCATCTGTCTTTCGATTTCTTTGTTGTTGTCCTTACATATTCTCCTCTCTGTTTTACT
Organism: Melinopterus prodromus; assembly: GCA_964023965.1. Lineage (NCBI taxonomy): Eukaryota > Metazoa > Arthropoda > Insecta > Coleoptera > Scarabaeidae > Melinopterus > Melinopterus prodromus. The sequence goes on from OZ030390.1 coordinate 36,008,236, forward strand.
TAATTTTTCACAGTAGTTAAGATAGCATTATGGTCGGATATTTCCGTCTGTATTACTATCATTTCCTCTATATATGTATTTTTGTTTGTAATGACATGATCGATTATTGATCCCGACGCGGTCGTGTCCGGTCTTGTGTAATGATCATATGAAACATTGTTTCAGATCTTGTAGTTCTCTGTTAAAGTTCTTACCTAGTTCTAGACGTCTACCACGTTGTGTGCTAGTGTGTTTAACCTCAACCCCAGATTTGTTGAATTTTTACGATTTTGTTAAGAAACCACTACCGATACACAATTGGGGCTGTATTCGTTTCATCTATGTTTTGTGTTACCTCTGCAATTTTTGACGATATCGCCTGAAGAAGCGTCTAGTAAGACGCGAAACATGTAGCGACCATAAAATAAACCAAATTAATAAGGACTACCACGTGACTTTTTTATCTAATCAACACCTTATTGGACACCAAAGAATTTATTAAATTATGATTTGTTGGTCAAAGTTGTAGACACTTTCTTGAGTAACCAAAGAACATTGGACAGACTCTGATGTACTGTATAACAGAGTCGTTTTCAAATATGTTGCTGTTTTATTAATTTAAATATCCATATTTATGTAAAAGACACACTTTTGTAGTAAAAGTTACAATATTACAGCAATATTACCTTTTTTTAAAGATAGGTAAATAATCCGTTTCTTGCTTACCGAACAATATCAAAGAAGGCATGATGGATCTTTTTCCGAAAATCATTGTTTTTAAAGAATATTATCTATCTATCAACATAGTATTTAAAAACCAAAGGCCTGTGTAAAGTTGTCAAAATAAATTGTTTAGTAACCCTTATCAATTCAATGCCGTTTCCAGAGCCATACTGTTATTGCAGTTAAATTTATGTGTCAGTTATTAAAGTTCAAATAAGTTTCTGTCGAGCGTTTTATTTTTTTTTTTCTGGTGGTTGTCTTTAAATTAATAATATTACGGCATTCCAGACAAAAGTCTGAATCACCGCAAGGATATGGAAAAAAAATTTCTTTCGAAGGAGTGTGTAATTTTGATAAATTTATTTACAATGGAGAAAAATCATCAAATCGATAAAAGATTACAAAAGTTATTGAACGCTATTACAAAACTTATTGAACAAATCTAAGAACTATCTAGGAAGCGAATGGTACTTAATCCAGGATGAGGATAATTTGTGGAAAACACACCCGCCTGTCATTGAACCAGGAGTCGTCTAATCTTCGGGCCAGACGCTCTCCCAGGTGAATTACAGACACTGGAAATTGATAGACGGATTTCTCACTTCAGTGGAAGGATATGTACCAAATTGCCATCTATCCACGATAGGTGTCACAACGTGTTTGTTATCTTTGAGCGAAGTTAAAACCATACCTGATTTAAACAAACTTTTTACAAACAAATGTCCAAATTTTACTCAAACACTATCTGTAATTTTTGCTGCCAGCGGTTTAGAAGAGAGAAAATAGGAAAGACGAGTGCTAATTTATAACAGTTAAAAACTGAAAAATCGGGGTACACTAAGTTTTTACACTTTTTCCACGCTCATTTTGAACAAGGTCTTCGAACAGAAATCTTTTTCTTTTTAGACGTGTAATCATTACACTGTAGTGTCTTTCCCAAACCTATGTTTCCATCAATATCTTCGATAGTATTAAACACTCCTTAACAACTGGAATGGACCGGTGTTCGAGGTGCTCCACTTGGTCTCTTACGATCCTACTTAAGCCAAAGTTACCAAAAATGCATCACACCACTGGATAATCAACCCTGCGCGATGTCACATGTGGCGTTCCCCAAGGAAGCATACTCAGCACCATCCTTTTCATTTCCTATGTTAACGACTTACCAAGGCACATGCCAGCTCCAATCCAAACTAACCAGTTTGCTGCCGACACCACTTTCTTCTACAGAGACTCCGTTTTGCGGCCGGAAGGCTGAGGGAGCAGCATTGGAATGGTTCACGTCGAACATTTTCAGACTAAACACAAATTAAACGCAAATCTGAATGTTAAAAACGAGAAGTGATACTTTGGTGGAGGCGCCGGAATCGATCAAGCTTCTGGGATTAGGCCTTGATCCCAGGCTGACGGTAGTATAATTACACATGCGGATGACTGTCTTATTTGTTAGTTGTGCAGCTTGGGACGACGTCAGAACTGCTATCGAGCATGACCTAAAGATGATCAAGCTCTGGTGTGATGCAAAGATGTTATCTGTATTAATTTTAATAAATCTATCTTCATCACTTGTACGTCTACTATATCCTCACAACCAGATTTTGATGTCATTGTTGTTCACAATGAATTGTGTGAGGATGATTGTCGTTGCTCTGCTTACGTGTCCCTAGTTTCGCATACAAAGTATCTTGGCGTACTATTTGATAATTTTCTTCGCTGGGATTATAATATAGAATCCCTCTGTGGCAGATTGAGGAAGACTTGCTATCTATTAAGAAAACTTGGCGAGTTTACCCCTGGCATTCCTGTTAAAACATTCTATTTTGCCTTAGCTCAATCAATTCTCAGCTATGCTATAACGGCTTGGGGAGCTAGCGCTGACACCTACTTTGATAGAGTGTTTACATTCCAAAAATTGATTATAAAGTCACTACTCAAGAAACCTTTGATGTACCCTACTGAGTTGCTTTTCCGATAAACAGGTTTTGTACCCCTAAAGCACATCTATCATTTGTCAATTCCTAAACTTGCTTACAAAAATCCGGATCTAATTGTCATTGCATCTCACGACCATTACACTAGACATGGTAACAGGTGCATTGTCTATAGAGCAACAAAAGCGATCACTAAGAGTTGTGTTTCTCAAGTGTCTTTGATATTGAACCTAAGATCACCAACAACTTTGTTGAATATTTGTCTGATTTGGGTGTTTGCGAGGTGAATATGCATATTCATGCTCTAAATCAGCGTTTCCCAACCGCCGGTCCGCGGACCGGTGCCGGTCCGCAGAAATATTTTACCGGTCCGCGAAAAATGTCGCCCGTATCAAGACCGTGTCTCGTCTAGGCGGCTCAATGCCCGGCGCCGTCGCGGCTGGCCCCCTTCCGTGCAGCTACGAGTACGGAAGAACATACATTTATCGTTATTTCTTTATAAATATAGTAAACGTCGAAAATTGTGTGTTATTGTTAACTGTCAACAGAAGATATGTATGTGATTTCTATTGAATTTACATATATTATTCTATTATCTATAATTCATACTACTTAACATATCTATCACTAGATGGCACTAATGCCAGTCAATAAAAATGCGTGTAAAACATGCACAAAAAGTATATTCCAAATACATATATCATCTTTATTTCTTATGGATTTATTTGTTTTATTCTTAAGTAAAATATTGTACCAACATTAGTTTGGTGGTGGTAACATTGCTCACCTCTACGTATAACAGTGTTTACGGCGATTCGTGTACGCTCCACCCCAGTATTGTGTCAGGTCGCTGGTGTTTTATTTTATCGCGCTCGAGCGTATTGTTTTTGAAGATTGTGCGTTATAGTGTGTTGTGTGGTGTTTTGGAAAATTACTTTTATTTCGTAATACTTTAAGCCGTACAAAATGGACGTAAAAAAAGTCAAACAGCAAAACCTTCTAACTTTCTTTAGTAGAAACAAGATTCAGGAGAAAAGTACTGATGGTATCGAAATTATGCCAAGTACCAGTGCTACAACTGTAGAAGGACCACAGAAAAAGAAATGTCTCGATACTTCTGAATGTACAATTCCAACAAAAAAGAAAAAAGGCAACTTTATTAGGCAATATGATAAGGACTACTTAAAGTTCGGCTTTATTATAGCCCCTGGCAGCGAGCTATCGCCACTGCCTTTGTGTGTAGTTTGTTCGGAAATTCTTGCAAATGAAGCTATGAAGCCTTCAAAACTAGCTCGTCATTTGCATTCAAAACATAAAAATTTTACTGATAAGCCACTGGACTTTTTTGAAAGATTATATGATCAGACGAAGATACAGAAAAGTCAAATGAAAAGTATGATGACTAGTGACAAGTCACTGCTTCGAGCGTCTTATTTAGTAGCTCTTCGTATAGCTAAAACGAAAAAACCGTTCACTATTGGTGAGGAGTTAGTAAAGCCTTGCGTCCTAGAAGTCGTTCAAGAAGTTTTGGGTCCTCAAGCTGCTAAAAAATTAGAGGCTGTACCACTATCGGACAACACAATTCAGCGAAGAATTGATGACATGGCCACCGACATTGAAATACAAGTTCTAGTGGGGATTAAGAAATCGAGATGTTTTGCCATCCAGCTTGATGAGTCAACTGACGTAAGTAACCATGCTATTCTACTTTGCTTTGTGAAGTATACAGAAGATGAAGACTTAAGAGAAGAACTTCTTTGCTGCCTTAATTTACCTGGACGGACCACTAGTTCAGAGATATTTAATGCTCTTGATCAGTATTTTCAAGCGCAGGGTTTAGACTGGAGCAAATGCGTTGGAGTATGCACGGACGGTGCTGCAAACATGACTGGCCGTCGTTCAGGAGTAGTTCAAAAAATAAAAGAAGTTGCGCACCCAGAAGCTTTGTCGACTCACTGCATGATCCACCGCGAACAGTTAGCCGCAAAGAAGCTTTCTACGGAATTGAATACCGTGATGAATGACGTAGTGAAGATCATCAATGAAATTCGAAGCAAGGCTATGAACTCCAGGCTGTTCACAGCACTGTGTGAGAGTATGGACTCACCTCACCAACATCTCCTACTTCATGCAGAAGTGAGGTGGTTATCAAGAGGAAAGGTTCTTGCACGTCTATTCGAACTGCGAGAAGAAGTAAAGCAGTTTCTGCGAGAGCTAAAGTCTGACTTACTAGAACCTGTTTTGAAAGACGAGTGGATTGCTAAGCTTGCTTATATGGCGGACATATTTGGCCATCTTAATCAACTCAATAGTTCTCTTCAGGGGTCGTGTACGAATATTTTTACAGTTAGAAATAAAATGGATGCGTTCAAAAAGAAATTAGCTCTATGGAATCTTCGCGTACAAGCAAAAGAGCTAGATATGTTCCCACTATTGGAAGATTTTTTTATTGCGGCCGATGTCAATCAGAATGGTATATTGATTATAGTAACTGAACATTTAAGGGCGCTAGCAGAAAATTTTAACAAATATTTCCCCGAAAATGAAGATCCTCGTAAAGGCAATCTTTGGATTAATAAATAATCCCTTCTTAGAAGACGTAAATTTATGCGCACTTGACCCTCGTGAAAAAGAAAACCTCATAGAGTTGTCTTGTGATGTCACTCTGTTGTCCAGGCATAAGCTAAAAACATTACCACAATTTTGGTTATCAGTTGAAAAAGAATATCCATCCTTGAGCTACAAAGCCATAAAATTGTTAGTCGTTTTTTCGACCTCATATTTGTGTGAAAAGACCTTTTCAGCCATGTCTATGATAAAAACAAAACAGAGAAATCGACTGAATGTTAATGCCGCGCTTCGTCTCTCTGAAACATCCCTTCAGCCACGTATTGCAAATTTGATTACAAAGCAGCAGCAGCAGATTTCGCACTAAGTACTTATATATTGTATTTTTGTTGTATTTTTTATTTCATATTTAATAAATAAATTACTATCTACATTGGGTTTTCATTTATTTTTTATTGTTTTGTGAGGGGCCGACTACTATCAGTACTATAGGTAAGTGTTTAAAATCACGTACTTAAAACACATGAACCGGCATTTCTCCTCAAACATTGTTTTAAAATCATCAAATACGTTGAGTAGTGTATCTCAGCCAATTCATAACCGATTGACTTGAAATTGAGACAATCTTCTCTGATACATATACCAGTCTAGCACGTTTTTTACGAAATTGGTTACAGGTACTTAGTTGTTAGAAAATTGTCGAATAAAGAGTGTTCAATTTCTGTGTTCAATAACGTGCCAAACAATACATTTTGCTAAAATCCTACGTACTGGACTGGGTTTTGTATCAGAGAAGACCTATCTAACAGCTGTCTACGTAGAAATTTTAGATCAATTAGACGTGAATTTGTTGATATATCGGATGGTTGATAAATTGAAAGACAAAAGAATTATTAGCAGAAAACTGATTTTATAATATAATTAATTTTTACGCTACGGCTACATGCTTAAACCTGGGTATCACTTTTCTACCTCCCCTTAATCGTTAGCCGGTCCGCGAAATATTTCTCCTACTTTTGCCGGTCCGCAGGCGTAAAAAGGTTGAAGAACGCTGCTCTAAATGGTGCTGTATTTAGGTTGCACTCCCGAAACTTTGCTCACTCACTTGGTATGACTGATTTAGCGTAACAACCAACAAATTTTGAATATATCTTCTGGTGTTCTGTTGTAATTTAAATTTAGCTATGCGGTATTTTGCTTTCTTTTTATTTTTTGCTTACTTTTTGTCTGCGTGAGTCTATACTGACTATATTAATTTAATTTAAATCGCCGGCTGCTTTCAGCGAGTTTTATGATGTTTTTTCCTTTTCTGAATATTCTGATTGATTATGTATTTTTTGCACTGGATTGTTTAAGATTATTTTAACTGTTGCCACACACAATTGTTTTTTTCAGTGGCTCTTAACTCATTTTATCTTTATTTTGTATATTTTGTATTCTATTTTAGTTCCTATATATGTTCATTGCTTGCGTATTATTTAATTGTTTCTGTAATTAGTTTCCTTTCCTTAAATAAGATTATTATTAGTATTATTATTATTAAAATGCGAGTTTGACCAACTGACAGTTCTAAAACTAAATTTTTTGTGAGGTTGTCTAATTGTGTTCGGTTCGAAAAAAGCGAGCGCTCGAACAGCTATTAGCTGTTTCCCAATTATGCTCTGGCGAACACTGGCGCACTCTAGGGTCAATGGGAGAGCGTTCCTATTACAATTTGCAGTTTGTGCAACTCTCCGAATGTGGACTTCACCTTTCCCCTATTGCATCTAGTGCACCGGTGCTTGTAACACCGATTAACTGACAGAAAATGGAGTTACCGGGCACATTATTGTTAAAAATCTTTTCCGTCGATCGTTTATCCGTCAGTTTAGTGAATAGGAAATCGTTGACTAAACAACTCCATTAATACACGATTTCTATTAATGCATGATTTGTTATAGCCAATCACACGTCATAATGACGTCTTTTGATTGGCCAATGGAACATATGTTAAATGAAGCCTTCCAATCAAAACATACCACCGTCTAGAACTGTCAGTGTCAAGTTACATAAATTGTCATATATCCGGAAAAGACATCGGCGAAGAAAAATCTATGTAGACGATGCTAGAAGAATACGATCGACGGAAAAACTTTATAACCAACTCGAATATTAAACAGCGATTAATGATCTCGACAATTAACTCTCCATCATTAATCTCTCTTTTTAATATACTTGCTGGTTAAATAACTATTAACGACTGAAACATTCGATATATTTGAATAAACACGACTATGACGAAGCCCTTGAAGGTTTCTATAATTTGATAAAAAATTCATTAATATAAAACTAGTTAGCCAGGATTTGACAGATACTTTCATTCTAATGACAGTAGGTAGTGTCAACCACTGATGTTTTGTTTTGACATACTGTCAATAGAATCGATATATCTCTCAAATCGTGGCTAACTAATTTTATTTTATTGCAGACACGATCGATCTCGATCACGTAGAATCTCATGCTCATGCAGCTAAACTATTAATTGTATATATAGTATGATAATGTCTTGTGTCTGGCCACATCAGTTTTTTTTTTCACCAATTATGATGATATATATTTAGCACATTGTAAGTAAACTCATCAAAATTATCACATACTTTAGGATATCTGCATTGAAAACATACGTACTTAAAGCATGGTCGAGACACATGAGGGGTAGTTAAGAAATTGGGCATCGGTACTCTGTTAAAACGATATCCCAAACGATACATTCCCAAAATGTTTTGATTCATCCCAAAATCTGAATATTTGAACAAAAAAGATTTAAATCTAGTTATATCGGGAGAGCCAGAATGATATGTTAATGTAATTATGGAACTTGATGAATTATCATTGTACTCTATTACCAACTACCTTTCTACCTTCTATTCTCTACAATTTGCTGTTTGATTAATTTTAAAATGCGTATATTTTGTAGATTATACGCAGTTTTAAAACACTTGTACCTTTTTCAACCAAAGAAATTTTTCTCAGGTTAATTTGTGCTGATATCCTTGCGAAGATTTAAACTGTTGTTTTTTACAGTTTAATACATTATTTTAGACATAACAACAAAAAAGGGGGTAGAAAGGGGGCTAATTTTAGCACTAATGAATAATATTAACATTTTAATTCAAACATTTTCTTCGTAGGACACCCCTTTCCCCAAATATAAAAATTTACAGGTTAAAAACACCCGGTATATTGACGGTAAAGTACCGTTACTAATTTAAGCTGTAAATTGCGGTAATTCAAAATCTGCAAATTACCATTAATTACGGTAATTTCTTTAGTAATTTACCCGGTAAAACAAGCATACGTAATACCTCAAGGAAAAACGGTAACCTAACCTCTAACCAGCAACGAATATAATTATTGGCAAATCCAACCAATGAACAAGTGGTACCATCCAACATTTAAAAGAGCTGCTGTGAAAGCGCCATTTGAAAGAGCTACCATGCGGCCAAATCTCCAAAGTGAATAAAACAGATAATGGCAGCAATTTGGGCGACTTGATTAACGCAATTTTACAATCCAGTGAAGACGTGCCGACGGATATAAATAAATTAGGACCTGATCTACAGTCGTGCTGAAATAAATCTGTTACAATCCACAGTAATAGCACATTCTGTCAAACGCCATCAATTTAAAAAAAGACGTAATATACTGGTATGGGGCATCCCAGAAAAATAAGCTTTGCTCAACTTGAAGGAACTATAATGAACATAAACGTTGAAAGTCAAGGTAGCTACAATACTACATTTCTTTCACTGCACAAAACTTGGGAAGTTGCCAGAAGAAAAAAAAACAATGTAAAGTAGTTAAACTATATATAACTGAAGACTTTCCGAAATAAGTTGTAGAGAAAAACCTTAGTTTCCTTATCTTCTACTTCAGAAAATATTGTACTATAAATGCGGGTGATAATTATGATAAATTTGAATAAAATTACAAAATTTGAATCATTAATTTAAATTGTAACACCGAAAACAGTGTTACAATTAACAATCGTTTTTAGTAACTTTTTTTATGATTGGTACCTACACATTGATATCAAATGCCATATGTCAAACGTACAACACATAACCACACACTGCCTCTTTTTAATCGCTTGCAATCGCATAAGCTGCGTAATATCAATATTCTATTGTATGGCCTGCATGGTCAAAGGATTGGGGTCTCTTAGTTTTGCTGTGTTCCTCAAAATACACCAGCCTTACGTTTTCAGTAATGTTTTGCGACTCCGCGTTACGATCGTCGTGCCCAAAACAACTCGTGCGCCAATTTGACGTCTTATAAACCTTGTATAATAATATACTATTATAGCACAATACTTGACAACCTGTACTAATTCCGTCGATACATTACATATAGGGTGTGTCGAACATAGACCAGCAAAACATCATGTCATAGACCACACAACATCTTGCATATTTGTAAATAATTTCTCGTTATAGAAAATGTTGGGTCAAAAACGTTTGTATAAAAATTTAAAGGAATTGATATTTTGGCCACTCCTACTCTAATACCAAAATAATATCCGAAATATACGCCTTACGTGGGCCCAGAAAACTTTAACACTACTTATTGTCGATATGTCACCATAGTACTGAGGGGAAGACAAAAATGGCAAAATATGGCGTAGTTGTTGGACGTGAAAAACGGCACCCCTCCCATTCATACCTTCATACAAAAACAAATCAAATAACTCATCAAATAATCAAAAAATAATCAAATAACTCAAGTATCGATATCAGAGCATTTCACATATTTTCAATTACTTAATTTAATAATCTAAGCTGCGTGGCTAGATTAACCTGACCAATAGCGAACAAAATCTAACAAGTGATTACTGTTTCTGGTATGGATTGTTTTGTGTAGAATCTAAGTCTGAAAGCAGTGTTAAAAAACTGCCAAATACCCAAAAATTCACTTTTTATACAAAAGCTACACACAATTCGGAATTTCTGCGTTCAGATTCAGATTGTACGGAAAGAATACCATAACATTCACATTTACACTTCCATATGTAATCACTAATCACTTAGGTATATCATTATCAAAAAATCTGATGTGGCCAGGCACATGACTTTATCATACAATATATAAAATTAATAGTTTAAGGTGCATGAGATTCTATCGAGATCGATCGTGTTTGCATTAACATAAAACGAATTAGTCAGGATTTGACAGATATTGGCAGTAGGTATTGTCAAGAAATCAGCCTTTAACACTACCTACTGTCATTAGAATAAAAATATCTGGCAAATCCTATATTCATGCAGACACGATCTCGATCAAATAGAATTTGTTCCTACAGCTAAACTATTAATTTTACCAAAAAATGTCATAGACATAAATTATACAAAATTTCCTCTACTTTGGTTTATTATTTAACTATTTTGACGAAATTACAGAAATGGCGGCTCATTTGCAAAATCCTTGAAAAAAGCATAACAATGCGCGCGTGCTTCTTCTCCTCATCGCATTCTCCATGCATTTGCGTGTTAAATTGACGTTTCGCAACCGCTGACGTTATGAATACTGTCAAACATTTCAAAATATCCTGGCTACCTACTATTAATGCAGACACAATTTCGATCAAATAGAATTTGCTCCTGCAGCTAAACTATTAATTTTACCAAAAAATGTCATAGACATAAATTATACAAAATTTCCTCTACTTTGATTTATTATTTAACTATTTTGACGAAATTACAGAAATGGCGGCTCATTTGCAAAATCCTTGAAAAAAGCATAACAATGCGCGCGTGCTTCTTCTCCTCATCGCATTCTCCATGCATTTGCGTGTTAAATTGACGTTTCGCAACCGCTGACGTTATGAATACTGTCAAACATTTCAAAATATCCTGGCTACCTACTATTAATGCAGACACAATTTCGATCAAATAGAATTTGCTCCTGCAGCTAAACTATTAATTTTACCAAAAAATGTTATAGACATTAATTATACAAAATTTTCTCTACTTTGATTTATTATTTAACTATTTTAACGAAATTACAGAAATGGCGGCTCATTTGAAAAATCGTTGAAAAAAGCTAAGAGTAAATGGCCAGTTCCTTTGGACCCTTTTGAACCAAAAGCTTTTCAGCTCTAAGTTTGGTCATAAAACATCTAAATATGAACTTTCGTCCCGATACCTTTAGTAGTTTCTCCGCAATCGTCGTCACAAAAATCAGGTACACACACACATACACACACACACACACACAGACATTTTTTTGTACGTTGGTCAAAAATGATCAGGGGACCCAAAAAGACCTATTTCCCCTAAAATCTCAAAAAAATTTTTCGGAACGATTACAATACTTTACATACTGCGTATGATAAAGTAAAAAGCAACGACAATAATATTAATGTATGCGTTGCGACGATTCATTATTTATACATATATTACTTAACAATAATATTGGAATAGATAATACAAAAGCGCAGTAATTTTATAAATTGTATATTAGAAAGACACCTTACATAAGTTGAGATTACATGATTAAAGTAAACAATTATTATGTAATGTATAATGTGTTCTTGGCTAGCTATCCTACAACTCGGGATGTCTGCATTCTCTTATGTATAAAACCTCAACAAATTTTGAAATGAACACTTAAAAAAATCTGATGTGGCCAGGCACATGACTTTATCATACAATATATAAAATTAATAGTTTAGCTGCGTGAGAATCTATTCTATTGAGATAAATCGTATATATTGTCAAAGCATCAGCATTTGATACTACCTACACTACGTCATTAGAATAATAGTTATTTATGTCACAAATGCCGAAAGTACGGAATAGCGCGACGAGCGGTGATGCGGCGCGTCACCGAAAGCGGAGTGTCGCCGTCGCATGTGAGCGAGTCGCGCTATCTAGTTTTTGGCAGGAGCGACATCAACGTTTATTGTGTTGGTTTTTAAGAAATACGTATTTAAAAAAAATAAATGATGTCTGTATAGTAAATGCTAGGTTGGTACCACTTTGACGAAACGTCAAGTTTAAAGGTGCGTTCCGATTGGTAGGTACTGGTAGCTAATGGCGGTGGTAGAATACGAAATTATAGTATTTCTTACATATCGTGATAATGACACATATTAGTTTGCATGTACATAAACATGAATCACTAGCACTTTTCTATTGGAAATACTATAACGGCGTCTGCTACCACTGCCATTATCACTAATGAAAACGCACCTTAAAAAGGGAATTCAAATTCTGACAGATTTATATTTGTTCATGACACATCCCTACCAACATACTAAAATAAAACTACACTCATCGCTATACTTTATTTATAATTTCCTCAATTAATCGTTTTTAGAATTAGATATAAAGACGGGTTGATATTTCTTATCAACAAACAATCAAATTGGTGATCTTATTTTATTTGAAATTTGTATTTTATAATTTGCCGCACTACAGCGGCAACGTTCCATAGTGGTTCTCCAACCTCTGATCACTCTGATGAGATCAGCTGTTTTCGAATGTGACAACACAAAAAAATATTTGTCAAAATCCTGGTTACTATGTAATTTCATATCAATGCAGATGCGACCGATCTCGATCAAATAGAATTTGCTCTTGAAGCTAAACTATTAATTTTAGAGCGGAGGTGGCCGAGTGGATAAGGCGTATGCCTTCCACTCAGAAGTCCAGGGTTCAAGCCCAGGTTAGGCAGGGGATTTTTAAAAATACTCCGTCTCCCCGATTGCCGCACAGACAAGCCACTGGCTTTGTGCAAATGGCAACATCCCCAAAAAAAAAAAAAAAAAAAAAAAAAAAAAAAAAAAAAAAAAAAAAAAAAAAAAAAAAAAAAAAAAAACCAAAAAATTTCATAGGCATAAATTATTCAAAATTTCATCTACTTTAATTTATTAATGAACTATTTTGTCGAAATTACAGAAATGGCGGCTCATTTGCAAAATCCTTCAAAAAGGCTTAGATCAAACTACCAGTTCCTTTGGACCCTTTTCAACCAAAAGCTTTTCAGCTCTAAGTTTGGTAACAAAACTTCTAAATATGAACTTTCGTTCCGATACCTTTAGTAGTTTCTCCGGAATCGTCGTCACAAAAATCGGGTACACACACACATACACACACACACACAGACATTTTTTTGTACCTTGGTCAAAAATGTTCAGGGGACCCAAAAAGACCTATTTCCACTAAAATCCCAATTTTTTTTTCGGCACGATTACAATACTTTACATAGTGCGTATGATAAAGTAATAAGTTAAATACAGCGGTGTATTCAACTAAAGTTTGTAACGCTGTATATCGATCATATTCATTAAAATTGAACCAGCATTAAATAATTTATATGATATCACAAAAACAATGTCCAGCGCACAAAAAAAAGAATAAAAGTATGCAATCAACTCCATAATTGTTCTAAACGAGTAGAATATCTATGAATTAATAGTACCAAATTTTTCTTGCGACTATTCATTATGCCGCGCTTTTATATTTTTCTAATGTGAACTTCAGCAATTCTGCTCCATGTAGTTCTTGATTGCCAGATTCAAACGCTGAAACGTCTGCGCACTGCACACTGGGATGCTGTATACATCAGCGCGGCGTCGTTTGTAGGTTCCGACTGGACGCCAGGCGTCTACTTCCAAACTCGACGCTCGCGAAGCCGAAAGCGCGGACGATCCACAGTGTTGTTGACGCGCGACTCGACAAAGTTTGAAAAGTTACGCGATATCTACGATTTCCGCGTACGGATTGTTTTGTTTTGCACGTTTGTGGCCAGTTGACCAGTTGTTTGAGTATATTGCATTATTGCAAACAAACTTTTACTTCCTAGAGAAAGTTGAGAGTTCTCACGAAGTTCCGAAGTTTGAATAAGGTAAGAAATAGTTATTGTTGCTTTTAATGTTCGGTCTGCATTATGAGAAGATTTAATAATTGCAGCGCTTTAAATAAACTGGAAATCAACGGAAATTTAAAAAATGTGTACGATATAATCTAGAAATAGCATACAGAAACATTTAAGAAGGGATAATACTGTACCATACAATTTGTAATAATGAAAGTTGGTTCAATTCGTAATAATGTTGCATGTTACAAAAATAACTGAAGCAGCAATAATGTTTTAATATTAATCTGTACAACCGTAGAAATGTAAATAAAACAACTAAATCTGGGCAGTAATCGTTGAAAACAAATCAGCAACTATGACGAGAAGAATCTACATAACGATATCAACTAGAAAACACAAACAAAATATACACACCTGGTCTTTATATTGAATAAACAGACATTAGAAAAATTAATTTTTTGACGTCACAAAAAATCATGTCTGCTAGGAATTGCTAGTAGGAAAGAAGTTAGAACCTGTTAGAATCTGTCGAAAGACGAAATCGATAGCTGTACATTAAAAATAAATACTCGTCCGGACAAGTTCTGCTGTTATTTAATGATATTTCACAACTATTAAGGATGAAAAACTTCATAAACCTAAATTACCTTACATTTATGACCTTACTTTTTGAAATGTTGTCGTTTCCCATTGATATTTTCGGTACATAAAGAAATAATATATAATTTAATAAATAATGATAACTATATTCAAAGCACATCAGCAGTTACAAAATGTGCAGGGTATACATTAAGTAATATGATGTATAATAATAGAAATAAAAGCAAGTTACATATTTAAACACACATTTTCATCAAATGTTATCATTCTACTTTTGTTTCAAAGAATTCTTGCAATACAGTCGGCGTCTGCTCAAAATAAAAATGATACTTAGCGCAATTCAACAAGTTCGATCCAGTTCAAATTGTCGGACAAATAATAATTGATTCCGATAGGTATTTTTTCTGGCATAGAATCCGAATCTGAAGCCAGAAATAGTTAATTGACTCTAGTATTTTTAAAAAACAGTCTGAAGGACACCAACAAACTCGTGTTTGGCCAGTAACGTTCTAATTATTATGAAATGAAGCTTTGAACCTTTTTCTCTTGGGCTATGTAGCGACAAATTAAGGGGGTGCACTCTACACTACCTACCTTTTTATAAGAGCGCGGGAGCGCATATTAATTGAATGGTCGGGAAGCGTGGCGCCCACGCTTCGCCTCTTCGTATATTAACTATACTGTTGATGCGTTAGGAGCTTCAAAGTTAGATGAAATAAAACTATGAATCTTGTCAGAAATCAGGTTCGGGAAGGTGAACCTGGAACAATTGCCACCACATGTTTATTGGTGGTTTCAATAGCGCCAGCTTTATATGGTGGGATGGGAGACTGATGGGGGAATGGGATGAGAGGCAATGACTCTTTCGCAACGTTTGCTACACCTACGGACTTATTTTCTATCCAAGGAAGTAGCTAACCAGTGTAGTGTAATAGTGTTATGTACCAAACTACTAAGCCAAGAAAATGATTTTTTCCGGGCCTAGAGAAGAATGACTCAACATGATCGCAAACGTCAAACAGAACAGTAGTATGCTTTTATTGGATAGACAGGTCGGTCGTTGCTTTTCGCTGGTAGCTGGTAAGTTCTAGCAGACCCATGTTTTAAAGGTCCCGGCAATTTTAGCATAAACATACTGCAAATTTTTGCTTTTCTTAGACTTAAATGTGTTTTATAATATCTTTCACTCTATGTTAATATGCCAAATACACACAGAGAAATGGTTATCTAATGTTAATAAAATGACATTCTTAACATAATTTGTTTATTTTAACATAAGACATACTTATAATAAGAATATATCTTTAATATAAAACAACCCACATATTTGCTTTTAGAAAACGATTGTTTTGATTTAAGAAAGCCTTTGTTTTTAAAATAATGTGAAGAATGCCGATAGATGGCGCTTTAGTTTCTCGTCGTACGAAAGGTCTCCTAGACGGATATAACCGCATACATGTCTATGCAGCATCAGTGATTGTGCAATTAGACCGTGAACGTACCTGATCTAGAAATCTCCAACAGCCGTAATATTGATGGAAAGAGACTATAAAGAAGGGACACCGGGTGTCTTGCTAGTTGGAAAATAACAATATTCTTCTGTGGATGCGTTAATTTCATTCCATGTAAAATATTATTAGTTTTATAATAACATGTTCATATTTAACAAGTAGGCGAATGTTTAACCCAAGAATGTGAGCTGATTAATCTAACTACCCAACCTCTTGATTTAAAGTAACAAATTCTTAAGTCAAATAAGTATAGTATCCATTTAAAATTGTGCAATCGTAAAGTAAGACAACCGGCCAAAACAACGTTTTTTTTTTTTCATTGAACGATATATATTCTTGCGTATATATAAAACAACCGTTCTTTTGGTTTAACAAAGGTTGCTCCGAATTGAGACAACGTTTCGTTGTGTGTAAACTTAAACTTACAATAGTATTTCTTGTCTGCTTTCATGCTTACTAATAGCAATGTTATCGTCAATTCTAGGATTATAACAGTGCACACTTTCAGAAAAATGTCTGGCACTTCAATTGGTATGGGTTCCAATAAACAGCTATGTAATAAAAAAATGTTCCAGCTTTACACCACTTGATTCTTCGCTATGTAGCCTAACAAAACAAATATAATGAGTATTTGACGAAGGAAAAACGGTGCGAGAAGAAAAATCTAAAAATCAATTAAAAATTAGGCGCTCAGCCCGAAAATGAACAAAGGGTTTTCAGCTTTGTCGGGGAATTGCTTTACTGCTAAGCTACTGACGCCTGTAACTTGTGTTTCCTAAAAGAACTTGTTTTTTTTCGTCCTTCTAAGAAGCCTGAAAATAATATAAATTCGGGTTTCATTCATCTTTTACACTGTCTTCCAAAAAAATCGAACTAAAAGATTCTATCCGTATCAGTTGTCATTTGCCCGGTGTTTCTTTTCTTGTTGGGAAATGTAGTTGATAAATAAAATCGTCTGACCCTTGTTGCTACGCGCTCCTATAAAAAGGCAATGCAAAGTCTGCAAGCCACCTGACTTCTCTCTATTTGGCTTTAAAGGAAAAGCTTCCAAGTCTTATTTCGTCTTACATAGAAGCGTCTATCACATCACGGTATTGATTAGCATATTTTCAACATTCTCCCAATGCGAAGCGGAGGGAGACAAAACCCGAGAGGGGAAGATGACGATTTTATATTGCAAAACATTACTACATGACTACAATATACTAAAGTCAATCGATGTGACATTTGAATTTTTAAACTGGTAGGCGCTTGAGGCTCACTATGGGGATCTCGCTTATTAGTGGAGATATGGTTAAATTTGCCAAAGTTTTGTATTTTTTGTGCTGATCAATTATCTGAAAAGAAATTTAAGGTACCATTTTTCATTTTGAAGATATCCGCAAAAAACTGAAATGTTAAGATACCGTTTTTAATTTTTTATTTAATACTAAATGTTTCTTATGGGCGCCATGTTGAAATTTGAGATTTTTCCGATAGTCGTGTTTTTCTCATTTCCGCAATGTATAACATGTTGGCATTATTTATTAAAACAATGGGTTCAAGATAGAAAAAAACATTCTTCTTTTTCTTGTTGTTTGTCGTGCACATTAGGTACCCAACTGGAGCTTGGTTACAGACCGCCGGTACCGGACTGACCAAGAGTGCTTTGGATTAAAAACATTCAGATTGTAGCAGAAGCAAGTTTATACAACAAAAAGGTTATTTTTTAAGTAAATGTTGAAATTAGTCGCGATTATCTTGAAGGCATAAAACCGTGCCTGCTTTTCTACATGTGATAATGGTCTTCTAACTCTTCTTCCCGGAATAGCATTGGCCGCATTTGTCATTTGGTCCTACAGATTCTCGATAATTCTACGTGTATCGTGATAAATTTCGTCGTTCACTGTTCCCCATAGAAAATAGTCCACAAAACTTAAATGAGGGGATCTAGCAGGACATTCCACCACTCCACCATTACAAATCCAGCGATTTGGAACAATAATGAGATCAATAATAAACCCTTATCATATCACGATTTTATTGGTAAACGTTATTGGTAAACGACATTTCACATCCACAATCAACCACAATTAAGGTTTATTTGATTAAATGGCAAACCCAACGCTGCGCGCGCGGTTGGATCGAAGTTTCATTTTGTTGACGTTGCTTAGCAACAAGTTCGGCGGTCTGTAACCAAGCTCCAGTGGGGTAGCTGAAGGCTTTTTGATTATTACACCATTATTTTAAAAATAATGCTAACATGTTTTACTTTGCGGAAATGATATTCGGAAATGATTATCGGAAACTGCCAACATACAACATGGCGCCCATAAGAAAAACAAATGTTGGCCGTGGTTACGCCGCCATCTTTGATGTTGATGCATTCCTTGTTAAAAAGTATCTGTAGACTGCTTTTGTTTCAAACGTCTAGCTACATTTGGTTTTAAATGAAAAACTTAACATTTCAGTTCTTTGCGGATATCTTCAAAATGAAAAATGACAGCTTAAATTTCTTTCTAGATAATTGATCAACACAAAAATACGAAACCTTGCCAAATTTAAACATAGGCTCTATCTCCACTAGTAACCGAGATCCCCATGGTGAGCCTCGAATTGAATCATCCGGTATACCTATATATAGTATACCCGGGAAAAAAGTACTCAGTTCTTTGTCGGGGAAAAAACTAAGTTCATAAAAAGTGACTGTTTATTACTTGTCAACAGAATTAAATGTCAAACTTTTTTCCCGTCACAGAAAAATAGTTATTTAACATACAAGGGAAAAAAGTATTAGATTTTAGCTCGAGGTTCTGGACAAAAAACCGACAGCTAAAATCTAATATTTTTCCCGTGTATAATACACTATTTTTTTCTGTGACCGGGAAAAATGACGATTTTATATTGAAAAACATATTACTACAATATATTAAAGTCAATCGATGAGACATTTGAATTTTTAAACTGGTTGGGTGTTGTACACAATTAGACCTGCGTTGCTAAGGAAAAGTCTACCTTTACCTTTACTTATGTATACCCGGGAAAAAGTACTTACTTTTTTCCCGGCTAAACAGTAGTTTCATAAAAGGTTACATTTTATCACCTGTCAACAGAGATAAAATGTGTGATAAAATTATTTTGCTTTGACTTTTTAACTCTTTAACTTTTCTTTTAATATAAAAACAACTAGAACCAATTGAATCTTTCCGTGTTCAGATTCGGATTCTACGGTTTCCGAATCACTTATCAGTTGTGGAGCATTTTTTGTTGACCAGTGTAAGTAGTTTGGCCATTAATTGATTAAATCTTACTTATACGTTATTATTTATTGTAATTCGCTGATACACTACATATATTAAATTATAATATCTCTTAGTTTAATATATGTGGTAAGAATGATTAAATATTCTCAAACAATGCACTAATAATATTGTGCTTTCGCATTCCCCCGGATGTCATGTTTATAAGTACTATTTATTACATAATATTTAATTGAAATCTCAATATTTATTAATTTCAGTAGGTACTATTTAAATCTTTTAGAAACGTACCAAATAGACAATTTTTATTTGTTTAGGAAAATATTTGATCGTCCTTTTAATATCAAAGTAAAATTAATTGTACCTCTTTATGCAACATAAAGCATTGCCTTCCTTCACAATAGAACGCTAACCTTATTGCAAACAGAGCTTAATTTGTGTCAGAGCATCAGGAACACGGGCAAAGGTTTTTGAAACGCGTAACTTGGAACATATTTGGACATTTAGTAAAAAGTCGATTTTTTTTCTACAAAAACGTTTAATTGCACATTTGATAATTATCTTCTCAATGCTCAAATCTTTGTATACTAGTGAAACACACATTCTATTTGTGTTTGCAAAATCCATAAAGTTATTGATTTTTGGCAGAAACTTTTGTAACCTTGATGATGATGGCAAAAATGTGAAGCATTGAGGAACATACAAAATAATGTTGTCTTTGATATAACCCACGACAGGAAAACACGAATGATTTCAATACATTACCTACAACGGCCAGACTGTATCCCTCACTAGAAACTTTTTGAGATGCAAGTGAAAAATATTAGGAAAAGCTCACTTAACATCACGTTACCTAAAATTAAACATTTTTGCAGAACAATCAGATCCACAGTATATTTTTCAGGTAATTTTTGATTGTCGTTAGCTTTACAGTAAAAGTCTGATAATTTGAACTGTGTCTTTTGATACATTTTTACCTGGCCAAGAATCATAACAAGAAAAGTTTAAAGCAATCACTGGTGATTCTAGTATCTGTGATTTCTTTTACTACATTAATTAGAAAATGAACAAACATTATTTTCTCAAAAAAATCACTCAGTGTTGTCACTCTGCTCCATTAGTGATCCAGACATCATTCTCGTGAGTACTATCTTCCATTACTGGCTCACTGATTAAAACACTAATTATTTTTAACAATACCGAATTCTGGACCAGAAAACCCTTGCTAAATGTACGTCATACCTTATTATAATTCTTCTACAATTCTTCCATCTATATAAAATTTTGCATCAAAGGGTATATGACTGTGTGAGGCTGGGATACTTACAAAAGAACAATTCAACAAAAATATGTGTTTATACCTATTTCAAATTTAAATTATAAGAAGTAATAAAATTTCGGTGAAAAACGAATTAATCCTGAAAAAAAAACTAAAACAAGGACACCTAAATAAAGCACTAAAACTTTCGAGTGGAATTCGGAGATGCTTCAGTTATCGGTTTAAGTTTGGGAACTTTTATTGAGCTGTAAAACCGTTATAAAGTATATCAATATAAGCGGCTAAAACTTGAAATCTTCACTAAAATGAATTATACCTACTGTAAGCGTGTAAGCTACTGTAAGCGTGGCGAGCTAGTATAATTTTTATTAATTGTAATTAATTTCGGGCAGTCATCTGACCAGTTGAAAGTCGAAAAATAAATAAGTAGAAACGCACAACACGCAACGAGGAATAAAACATGAGATGTCCTCCATACAGACATTCCAATTTAAGCATCAAATTTATAAACAAAATAAGGGACCAACTGGAGCGCAAAATTATGAACTTACAACTCAGCAATTCAATTCAATTCTGGGGTAGATATGTAGATAATATATTGTGTATTTTTCAAGGCACAGACCAAGATCTGGATACATTTTTCACACAAATTAACCACATTTCCAATTTAAAATTTACCATAGGAAAAGATCATCAAAAGAACCTTAAATTTCTCGACCTTTCTGTCTCCAAATTTAACAACAGTCTTTTGAACAGAAAACCCACTACCACCGACATAGTTATCCCCAACGATTCACAACATCCCATTAATGTAAAACTTTCATCCTTCAGATACTTCTTCAACAGACTAGAAAATACCCCCCTCGACCTTCAGTCCTACAAAAGTGAACTTAACATCATACACCAAATTGGCACTAATAATCACTATACCAAACAAGACCTTGTCTCAATGCAACTTCATTTCACAACAAACTTAAAAATTCGCTCAATTTTCATAACATAATACTTGCCAATTACAATAGTAACGAACACAAGAAGAGTGCCTTTTTTGATTGCTGTGATTCGATGTACATTCAACAGACATTTCGCTCGTTGGGCATAAGATTTAAGGGGGGATTCCGGCTTCTTCCTCTAATACTACCGTTTTTTTTTAGAATTTTTTATTGGCGAGACTATGCAATAAATCAATTCCAAATTTGATAATAATGAAATATTATGAATCACGCTCACTAGCCACCCGCGACCATGACACTGCGCGATGATCCGCGGTCACTGGTTGGCATGATTGGGCTACTCCAGGTTACCTGAAATAAAAATATCGAACAGCGGCCTACTTTATACATAAGTAGTTATCGTTTGATGAACCAGAAAATAAAAATATTTATCTACGACTCACATATAATAAGTTCATTGCATACGTATCTATGACTATATAATCCCCATCATTATAGGCACCAATGATTATAATGACACCAGCTTTGTACAAAAATGACAGTTCGTTCAAATAATGACCTCATTATTTGAACGAACTGTCATCATTATAAAAGTCTAGTGTCCGTCTCTAGTGTCTGTCAAAACCTACGGGGATGACAGTTATTTGACAGTTCGCCTCGCCATCATTGAAAAAACACATAGATAAAACGTCGTATTTGAGTCGCACATAACGAATATTAATTATGTGCTCGTCAAATAATATACTATTTTAATGAGGAAATGGTGACTTGTCAAAGTCAAAATGTCGATTTTTCTCATAAAAATTTGAAAATGTTTTCTCTATGAAGAGAAAAGTATATAACATATTGTATTTCTGGTTCATCAAACGATAAATAGATGTTTACTTAACATCCAGTTAAAAGTAATCGGTCAAAGTACAGTTTATAACGTGACATCACTACTTACAGTATTTTTCTGCTAATATGTCATACCATGGCCATACTTTATTCCTTCCTCAACTTCGTAGAATATATTTTGACATATTTCCTCATTTCTACGCCTTGTTTAAGCTTATTTTGCAGCCTCGAGTGCACGTTTCGACGACCTCACCAGACGCTGTTTTTCGCGCACATTTGCAGATATCTACGTTTCCGTGCCAATAACGATTCCTATTATTGTCATAGTTCTAAGGACGACAGGAAAGCCTTTTTTATAAATTCCTGCTGCTGCATAAGCCGCAATTTTGATAGGTTTTGAGCCACGGTAAAGATGTTGCGTGCGAGGCGCCAGACAGTAGAATTGAAGCTTTAGGTTGTTGTTTTGAGTTTCTCCTCCGCAAACACCGTCCTAGCAAGTTTCTCGACGACAAGTTATTGTAAATCGGCTTGGTGGCATTATCGACATTTTTATCAAATGTTATTGAATTCATCTAGAGTTTTCTCGCCTTTGGTTTTCCGCATTTGTATCAACACTGTGATCCCGCAGGGCAGTATATATGCTGGGGATTTTCATTCGTCCAGATCTTATGATAGAATTTGGTCCACACAGCACTGTAGGTACATATTATCAACAGTCTGGATGTCGTCTGATTGGTAAAACATAGAAAGTTGTCTATTCTTTTCAATGTACAAGCCGCATCGGATCCACTGCTCAAATCCACAGCCCCGCGGAATATGTCTTTGGTTGAATCCACTACTTCCCGCTGACCCATCATGTTCGCAGTACAGTTGTCTTCGTACTTCGATACAATGGTCATGTTGCCAGATTCTGATTTCCAAATCTCACAGGCAGGACAATAGGAAACTTTCACGGCAAACTCAACCACTTTGTTAGTATATTTCTTCATAAGTAGGTACTGTGATCCCATACAACGGAAGTGTAATCTGTCTTCTTCCATATCCCGTCTCCAAACCAATGCACTATAATTTGTTCGTCTTTCGCTGTCGACAATATATCGGCAGACGTACTAGCAAATGCTTTTCTTTCACGAGTGTGAATTCCCAAAAAAATTTCTTTTTTGTTGTCTATCAGCACGTGAAGGAGTTTTTTTTCTGGTGTGTTTCTTATTCATGACTGTTCACGAGAGAATTTCACAGAATAATAAACCACACACTGCACGATCCCTTGGCTTGAAAAAATTTTAACTCTAGCGGAAAAATTGTTGAGCGCGCGATCCGACCGATCCGCGCGCCCCGTATTTTTGGCACCTGCACGCCGTCGGCTAATTGCTTATAACTTGGCTAATTTTGCAAATATTGCCTTGAAACTTCGTACACACATTCTCAAGACCTTAAATAATAAAATAACACAAAGAATTTTTCCTCTACCTACGGTAAGCACATGATGGAAGAAGGCCACACAATGACTCTAGACAATGTGAAGCTTATCAAGCAAATTAATAAATATCCCCTCATTGATTACTATGAATTTTATCTTATACAAAAACACAAAACAGACAATGGAGATCGCATATTGAACGAGATTATAAACCTACACGGCCTTCAGCTGTACAGATATTTAAATTCCCTTCCACCCCCTTCATATTCTCAATTGGCGCCTCCCTCTCACCACAACTATTGTTTATTTAACCATTTATAATTGTGTAATGTTTTTCCTTGTTTTACACACATGTTAATTGTATACTGTTTGTCTTCCGGTTGTTACTACTGTACTACAATCTTTTATTTATATTACTAATTTTGCCGCCACATAGTGTGCGACGTTGCTACCAACACATGTTCGACTACGTGTCACTGTTGCCAACCATTGTTCCCAGATTTGCATTGATAGCTTGCGCGCACTCATAATTTACGCCTTCATGGCTACCCCCGACATAGGTCTATAAAGTAGAGAAGTTATTGGGCGGGTGCGCGTCGACAAGCACGTCTGTTTCACTGCCGGAAGAGTCTAAGATAGCCAGGAGGTGGCGCTGTTCTAAGCAGTTTTCTCCCTAGTAATTACCGACGTGGTGTAGTTACCTGTAGCCAGAGCGCGTTTACGAACGCCAACAGCTGTCAGAAATAATAAAGTCGACTACAGCGCCTTTGCGTGTAGCGGTGACCGAGAAAACTTCTGGCGGATACATATTCTGCCACGGGCGCATAAAACGTTTATAACTCCCCCACTCTATACTGTGCATGGGGCCAATACAACTACGAGATTTCTCAGTTTGGAGGGAAAGGGAGACCGTGACGTCACTAGAGTCGCGCTGCCACCAATTTGAATGCTCATTTCGTTGCATGATTTAGGTAAGGTAGGTGCATAATTATATTGAAAAAATAAATGCATCTTTATTATTATTGTGATAGTATTGAAATGATTCGATTAAAAAAAATTGATGAGTGTGATTATCAGAACATACTATTTCAATAATTTGTTAATAATGTGAGTAAGTACATTAGTATGTAATGTATGTCCGATTAAACAAATGTGTTTTGCTAAACCATGGCTGTGCAGTGGGAATCAAAATTTAGCAGAAATTCACTGAGTGGGGTCAATCTACAAAAATTATCAAGAGCCGGGGTCGAAGGTTGCATAACGCCAACCACATATCTTTTGCAACTGTGCAAATTGGGGTTGAAACACTAAAATTATTAGGAATTGGAGTCGAATGTTTCGTACAGACTCGTACAGACATACGTTGTAATTTTATTTGCTTATGTTTACCATATCATACATTCCAATGACCATGGAGACATTCATCCCACTAAATAGAAAAACTGTAACTAAATCAATATTGGTACAACTTGCGTATCTAACCACTCATCGGCTTGTCCTAATTACTATATTTGGTTTGAAAATTGTATACGTACAAAGAAAAAAATAAAAATCAGTAAGAAGGTTTATTGTACAATTTTCCTCATATTTTATGTAATTTTATTTTTAATATCAGCTACTCATTGTTTTAAATAATTAGATTTTTTTGCTGTTGATCAGTAAAATTTTTAAAAAATTGTCCGTACACATATTCTTTGCTCGACAAAAACGTTCAAAACTATGGTATCAATATTTGGATGTTGTTTTTAAAGTTCTCTTTTTAATTTACGGCTAATTCTTTTCGAATTATTAATCTCATCCCTCATAAGTATTTTGAACTCGCGATTCATTGTTTAAACAAGCGTTTAAAGTCTTCCGATGGTTTCATTAGGCCGCCAAAAGATAAATGACATCCAGGTTGGAGGGGAGTATGAGCGCTGATGAGTGGTGGCCTTCGTATGAGTAATGTCCTAATTGTGCATGAGTTCTGTGCAATTTTTTGGCTATCCACCCTGCCGAATAATCCATGCCATCCGATTGTTTTTGATACGGAATCATAATTTTCATTCTCCTCGTTTAATATGGTTGTATCATCTGTTGTGTATTTGGGTATATCGCAACTTTGTAGTACCAATTATAAAATGATCACTGCTGCGGTCTGATGTATTTAAATTGCTCAATCCCATGACTGTTGAAATGTTATACCTCTTACGGCAACCCGGTACGGAGCAAACCATAGGCATATAAAATTGATAAATGATTTAGAATAATGCAATTTCCAATTTAAATTAATATCTTACCTTAACTAACTTCCTAAAATACTATATTAATAAAACATTTAATAACGTAAACAATACAAACACAGAATAATGATTAAACACGAACAAAAACAACCTTGCTAATTAACTTAAAAAAAACTATAACGAGCTGAGATGAGTTGACAATAATTAAACGTATCTTCGAACAAACTAAACGAGCGATGTAAGCGACGTGATGCGAACTGCGAGGTGAGCCGGGACTCTAGTGACGTCACGAAAATAGAGAATATAGGGATCTGAGGGGGTATATAAATATAAAGTGGACTATAGGAAAGATAGCAAACTGGATAACCTCACTCTTTATAGACCTTGACCCCGACCTGTATCATTTCACATTCTTTCAATTATCTTTGCCATCTTCAATGGTACACATCTCATTTCAAACTCTCCCGAGAGTGACAGGTGTTCTGCTCTTCGTTCGACCGATCTTGACGGTAAATATATTTTGTATGCCATGTTCTAATAACCTTGTTGTCTGTGTGGAGGATGTCTCATGATTTATTCCTCGTTGCGTGTTGTGCATTTGTACTTATCTATTTTTCAGCATTTAGCGGGTCTGGTAATGGGCGTGACTGCCCGAAGTTAATTACCATTAATAAAAATTATACTAGCTCGTCACCAATCTTTTTTTATTTCCTCGCCCAACTATTACTATGTTGTCAAAAAAAGATAAATAAATTAAGTCAGTATATGTGAATAAATTTGGTTTTATTTAATAATTTATATTGAATGTTCATCAATACTTACAAAAGAACATACAATATAATAAATTAAAATATGTTGTCGATATTTCCTTAAAAAATTTGATGTGGTCAAGCACATGACTTTATCATACAATATATACAATTAATAGTTTATCTGCATGAGAATCTATTTGATTGAGATAAATCGTGTTTGCATTAAAATTATACTAGTTAGCCTGGATTTGACAGATATTTTTATACTATTGACAGTAGGTATTCTCAAAGCATCAGCACTTGACACTACCTACTGTCATTAGAATAATAGTTATTTATGTCACAAGTGCCGAAAGTACGGAATAGCCCGACGAGCTGTGATGCGGCGCGTCATCGAAGGCGGACCGTCGCCGTCGCATGTGAGCGAGTCGCGTTATGTGGTTTTCTTAGGTTGGTACCACTTCGACGAAACGTCAAGTTTAAAAAGCTAATTCAAATTCTGACAGATTTATATTTGTCCATGACACTGTAGATGTCACATCCGTTCCAACATACTAAAATAAAACTACACTCATCGCTATACTTTATTAACAATTTTCTCAATTTATCGTTTCTAGAATTAGATATAACAACGGGTTGATATTTCTTATCAACAAACAATCAAATTGGTTATCTTATTTGATTTTTTTATTTTTTACTTTCCCGCACTAGAGCGGCAACGTTTTATAGCGTTTCTCAAACCTCTGATGAAATCAGCAGTTTTCATAGTTTCTATGTTTGTTCTATGTTCTAGTTTCTCTATGTAGGTTCATATCAATGCAGATGCGACCGATCTCGATCAAATGAAATTTGCTCTAGCTAAAGTATTAATTTTCCTCTGCTTTCATTTATTATTTAACGATTTTGACGAAATTATAGAAATGGCGGCTCATTTCCAAAATCCTTGATAATGCTTAGAAGAAACAGCCAGTTCCTTTGGACCCCTTCGAACCAAAAGCTTTTCAAATCTAAGTTTGGTCATAAAACTTATAAATATGAACTTGCAAAGTACTTATCTTCCTTCTTTACTATGGGGTTGGATAGTCATAAATGATAACCCCAATGTCACCTACTAATACGTTTTATTGTCTTATCTGGTAGATCGCCTTCAACTGCCTATATTTAACTATATCTAATTCTATTCCGTTTTCGTGTCGAAGCACATCCGTTCGCACTGTCAGCAACATCGGCTATATGGTCACCGGTGTATGTCCGCACTCGATCACGCCACTTACCACGCACTTTTCGGTCATTGTTCGGAATATGATTCCATTACACCTTTCCTATTACAATAGGAAAATTTAACATTACAATGTTAAATTTTTCTTTGTTCTAATATGATTATAACTAACCACATTTAAATTTTCTTAACTAATTTAGTCTTTTCGTGAATTGATTGAGCTGTTCAAAATACTTATTTAATAATTCTAAATTACCACGCCTATCTTGATTGTCTTTACTACGATTTATTTTAAAAGATTGTACCTCTGATAACAGCTTATCGAACTCCTCCATCGGTTGTACCCAGTTCTAGTGTTTTTTTTCCGCACTTTTCACTTTTCACTAACTCTGATGTTGATGAGCTCCTGGCTTCTGGGTACTTCTTGTCGAATTTTGCGCTCCATAGTGCACCTGCATCTCCTGTTAATCAGGTACACCACAACAACCACTATTATAACAAGTCCGACAATGACAGCCACTTCTGTCAGGGAAAAACTCATGCTGCTCCCTGCTGTAACACCTCCACTGTTGCCTGCCTGAGTGATGGTCACCTCTTTTTCTTCTTTGGATTGATTGTAGCCCATGATTTTTCTTTCGTGTTACTACTGCAATCACCACGAATTACCCACAGACTCCATACATTCGTATGGCAGGATCGCCATGCAAAGTACTTATCTTCCTTCTTTACTATGGGGTTGGATAGTCATAAATGATAACCCCAATGTCACCTACTAATACGTTTTATTGTCTTATCTGGGACATCGCCTTCAACTGCCTATATTTAACTATATCTAATTCTATTCCGTTTTCGTGTCGAAGCACATCCGTTCGCACTGTCAGCAACATCGGCTATATTGTCACCGGTGTATGTCCGCACTCGATCACGCCACTTACCACGCACTTTTCGGTCATTGTTCGGAATATGATTCCATTACAAACTGTCGTCCCGATATCTTTAGTAGTTTCTCCGGAATCTTTGCCACAACACACACACACACACACACACACACACACACACACACACACACACACACACACACACACACACACACACACACACACACACACACACACACACACACACACACACACACACACACACACACATACACACACACCTTGGTAAAAAATGATCAGGGGACCCAAAAAGATCGATTTCCGCGAAAATCAATTTCTTTTCGGCACGATTGCAATACTTTATCATACTATGTATGGTAAGTAAAAAAATTAATGTGCTGATCAAATATGCTTAATCAAAAACGTTGCATTGACAAAATGTTTTAAATTTGGTATTGCACATTGACCAATTGATTTATAGTATATTATATGACGACCACATAATTAAGGATATAAATCGCGAGCACAAAGTTTACACGCGAGCCGTAGGCGAGCGTGTAATCATGCGAGCGATTTATATCCGTTATGTGTGAGTCAAATACGACGTTTTATCTACGACTCATAAATTCCATTTTATGCAAAATATTTTAAATGTATTTGTCAACGATGGCGAGGCGAACTGTCAAATAACTGTCATCCACCTAGGTTTTGACAGACTTTGACACTATCGTTGTATAGTGATGACAGTTCGTTCAAACAATGAGGTCATTATTTGAAGGAACTGTCATTATTATACAGTGCTAGTGTCATTATAATCATTGGCGCGTATAATGATGGGGATTATATAGTCATAGATACGTATGTAATGAACTTATTTTGAGTCGTAGATAAATTAATAAATTATACTATGCATGTATTTACTAATTCGTTGTGAACTTTTGACCCTTGAAAATTATAATAATTAACGGTTTTATTATTTAATATGTTAGGTATGTATATCATATTTAATAGTTAAACCTACGTAGTTTTTAGATGTTAGTCCCGTCAACAAAGCCTTAAATAAACGAAAAAGAAAACAGAAGACGTTGAAAAAGGAAGTTTAGATGCTTGGAGATGTTTGTTTCATTTAATTATCTACGTCTCGTGGGGTAGGTCGTGTGTGTAGGGAATGGTGAGTATTACTTCCAAATTGCAATGTTATGAATACATTCTTCAATAGGAATAGAAAAGGAATTTATCTCCGGCGCTATTGAATTGTAATGAAGGGCAATGTGTGGAACGCGTAGTTCGGCGATACAGTCGAATTGGCGGTGCAAGCATACCCCAGGTTGTGCACATCTGTTCGGAATTCAAGTTTTCTGTACAGATAGGGCGGTCGATGGTTCATAAGCTTCTTATAAAATACGTAGGCTTGAAACAATCGCGTAGTGTTGATACGCAACCATCCACTATCCCTCATTTTATGTAATGCACGCTGATACTTTCTTATGCAATAAATAGCAAACAGGAATTCTGCGCACGCTGTATACGGTTTGCATCATCTACTGTCAAGCCAGGTCCATACACCATAACGTACTTATCACATAACTTATTTTAGCTACTTGATAAAGCGTGTACAGTCTTGGAATTAAGTAAGTTCGTATCAGTATTTCAGGAGTGTATCCGGTGATACATCCATGTACGAGTTTTTTGTTATTCTGGCCGGCCGCTCGGCCGCTAAGTGCAAAAAATTGTCCGTTTACGCTGCATACTCGTATATCGGAAATATATTTTCGAAACCTTGTTCGAATGCTTTGAATTGATTTATAATGATTTATATGTTTCTATTTATTATCTTAATGTGGATATACTTAATATAATTCCTGCATTGCAATGTAATTGTGTTTTTATTAAATATAACTTCTTGAATTTCTATTAAATATAACATTAATTTTATATGAATAAACATAAAAGCTTTCGATTAATGAAATGAAAATCTTATTTCAAGATATTGCATAAAGCACAACAAATTATACAAACTTATTGCATCTTACTGCATTTTTTTGCGTACGTAAAAATCAATTTCTTCTTGTCAATATTTTTACTGAAGGTTATTTCAGAACTAACATATGTATTAACATTTATTCACAAAATTGAAATAAATTAAACTTAAATTGCTTTAAGTTTGTATTTATGGTAATTTGTTACTTGTGATTTACTGGTGTTTTCGAGCTATTTATCTTCAACGATATTTTGCAATGTTTAACTTAATAAACAGAAAGGAGTATGTATTTTGTAAAGCATGAATGTAACATAATTTTTTTTATATTATTATTTTGTATTTACTTTGCAGCAATATTTTTCAAATATCTGACAACTGAAAATAATTATAATTAAGTATATTACTAATTTACAAAAAATTATAAAAGCTTGTGCAAGCTCTAAACTTTCGACGAATTTTGATGGAATGTAAGTATGTAATAATTATTATTATTAAAAAAATAAATAACCCACAATATACGACCATCTAAAAGAACTGTGGCTGTAATTTTTGATATAATTAAAATTCAGTACAAATTATTTGCGCAATATATAAAATGAAACGTGCATTTATTGTAAGCATTTGATAAAATATTTGAGCAATACAAAAAACATTTGACCAATACAAAAAATATTTTAGCAATGCAAAAAATGCCTTGAGGTATTTAAAAAAATAAATGTGCAATATATTTATAATAAGTGCATCAGAATAAATAATTGTACGTTTATATATTTGGATGTTCCTTTCATAATATGTTTGTGCACTTAAATAAATAAATGTGCAATACAATCGTTACCTCTATAAAAATATAATGTGCATCTCAAAAAATAATTCATAATTAAAAAATATATATCTTCAATAGTTTAAATAAAGCAGCATTTGAAAATTTGGTAAGAGAATTCAATAATCTAAATTGTGCCATGAGAAAATTATAACCCTGGAGAGATTATAGTGTGCATTAAGTTCTGCAACCCGTAGCGCATTTATGTGTATCGTACAGCTTAATCCTGTCGTTGCTCTGTGGTTTTGGTGTCAGCTAAATAAAACTTTATAACTGAGTCATAAAAATTGGTTTGACAGGGAAGTGAACTGTTTTATTTTCCTTGAATAAATCAGTTCATAGTGTAAATATAATTCTAGGTACAATGATAACAATATACCAAATCGCACGCGTTTGAGGAAAGGCTATTTTAGTAATAGTTTAAACACTTATAATATGTATAAGAATATGTGTGTTGTATCATATGTATCCTACGTCTTGTTCTACTGCTTGTTGTTATACTTGTTTATTTTTATTGTTTAAGAAACTGTCGTAATACGACATATAATAATAATTCTTTTTGTACACGTATTTAGTAGAATTAAATGCTGTACAATTGTCAATATTTGTGTTCCTTTTGGTTGCTATGATAATCAACATTGTTTAATAGGAGCATCTTTTGGCTTTTCCGCTGTATTTCAGTAGATAAGTACCATTACGCCGTATGTTTCGTTTCAAATACAGTTATTCCGTATACAATTTTAACTTGCTATATCTAATAATTATTAGTTTTATAAAATGAAACATACATAACACCTGTGCGGGGCTTTTATACATACAAAACATAGATAACATTCCAAAAAGAATGTAATATTTTTACAATAAACAATTAATAAAAACGTTTGTTTTCTAATGGAAAAAGAAATCTTTTCTAAATTACATAAAGATTGGTTGTGATTTCTTGTAAAATGGAGGTTTACACTTAGCATTTTTTCAACGATTTTGCAAATGAGCCGCCGCTTTAGTAATTTGTCAAGATAGTTAGATAATAAATTAAACTATAGGAAATTTTGTATAGCTCATGTATATAAAATATTTTGCTAATATTCACAGTTGAACTGTATGAGCAAATTCAATTTTTCTTGTCTGCATTAAAACTAGGATTTAACAGATATTTTGATTCTTTTGACGGTATTGTCAGAACATCAGCGTTTGCGTTGCACGCGAATTCGACACGTAGATGCGTCGAGATTGCCATGACGAGGCACTGCTGTACAGTATGATAAAGTAGGTAACGTGCTGGCCACATCAGATTTTGTTGTAATTCAAATTATATTTTTGGGTTATTATCATAACACTTACAAATGAAAATATTATGTTTAATATCGCTATGTAGGTATGTAGACGTTAAATTTAGTAATACAAAAACAAAGTTAGTTTCGATATTTTTTCTCCTGATTGTGTAATTAATGATTTAAGTTAATTTTGACCAATTTTAGGCAAACATGACAGACGAAAATATTTCTCATTATAATATTTTTTATGTAACATATTGTTATTTATTTAATGCTCACAATGTATTATTTGAATGCACAAGTCACCCATTCTAGGGCACAATGAATTAAATATATGATAAATATATGAATTAAATATTGCTTATTATTAAATTTTTTATGTACCATATTCATATTTATTTAATGCTCAGTATGTATTATTTTAATGCACAAGTCAGCCATTCTAGGGCACAAAATGAATTAAATATTGCTCATTATAAAATATCTTATGTAACATATTCATATTTATTTAATGCACATTATTTCTTTTTTTAATGCACAAAGTATCTATTTTAATGCACTTATCTATTTAAATAATGCACGCTTAACAGCATACATGCACGGTCCTGGCCCATGTATAGCGGGGCAGCGGTGAGGGGAACCAAGCTTACGAGAGGTGGGCTCTGGGAATATGTCATCTTGTGGAAGGGAGTTTAGACACGCCTATCGAGTATAATGGCGCACGTTCTGAATTTTTATGAACGCGGCGTAACAGGAGAGCAGTAAATACGAGAAGATCGTATGCACTATGTAGTACGAAAGCGATTCTAGGGTACCCGTCGACCGTTAGCAAAACTGTTCTGACTAGATCTATGTCATGTATCCGGCGAGCAGAATACCAAATCGCTGACAATATTATTGTCGATTGACTCGATTGACAGACCTACGATGTGATATGCGCTAGTATTGCGAATCGCTTCGCTCAGAAAGTACTGGTTCAGCTGTACCGGACAATAAAGGATGACTTCCGGTTTCTGCAGACTTTTAGTATTTAGGGATACATTTTGAAATTTTCGAACCAGTAGATAAAAAATGGAATGAGAAATAAAGCAATTCGAAATATACAGAAGCACAGATTAAATGTAAATGATTGAAACATTGTCTAGGTTTTTGTTTCTATACATCTGACATATGAATTCAAATAAGATGGAAAATCAAAACGACTAATGAATATGTAAATCATGTATAATTATGTACAACTAATACTCCATGTATATCAAATATTTGTGTAGGTACCTAAAATAATCAACTAAAACACAACAGTAAATTATATCCTATTCAAGGCAACTACAATAGAAGTCAAAATTTAACATTACAATGTTAAATTTTTCTTTGTTCTAATACGATTATAACTAACCACATTTAAATTTTCTTAACTAATTTAGTCTTTTCGTGAATTGATTGAGCTGTTCAAAATACTTATTTAATAATTCTAAATTACCACGCCTATCTTGATTGTCTTTACTACGATTTATTTTAAAAGATTGTACCTCTGATAACAGCTTATCGAACTCCTCCATCGGTTGTACCCAGTTCTAGTGTTTTTTTTCCGCACTTTTCACTTTTCACTAACTCTGATGTTGATGAGCTCCTGGCTTCTGGGTACTTCTTGTCGAATTTTGCGCTCCATAGTGCACCTGCATCTCCTGTTAATCAGGTACACCACAACAACCACTATTATAACAAGTCCGACAATGACAGCCACTTCTGTCAGGGAAAAACTCATGCTGCTCCCTGCTGTAACACCTCCACTGTTGCCTGCCTGAGTGATGGTCACCTCTTTTTCTTCTTTGGATTGATTGTAGCCCATGATTTTTCTTTCGTGTTACTACTGCAATCACCACGAATTACCCACAGACTCCATACATTCGTATGGCAGGATCGCCATGCAAAGTACTTATCTTCCTTCTTTACTATGGGGTTGGATAGTCATAAATGATAACCCCAATGTCACCTACTAATACGTTTTATTGTCTTATCTGGGACATCGCCTTCAACTGCCTATATTTAACTATATCTAATTCTATTCCGTTTTCGTGTCGAAGCACATCCGTTCGCACTGTCAGCAACATCGGCTATATTGTCACCGGTGTATGTCCGCACTCGATCACGCCACTTACCACGCACTTTTCGGTCATTGTTCGGAATATGATTCCATTACAAACTGTCGTCCCGATATCTTTAGTAGTTTCTCCGGAATCTTTGCCACAACACACACACACACACACACACACACACACACACACACACACACACACACACACACACACACACACACACACACACACACACACACACACACACACACACACACACACACATACACACACACCTTGGTAAAAAATGATCAGGGGACCCAAAAAGATCGATTTCCGCGAAAATCAATTTCTTTTCGGCACGATTGCAATACTTTATCATACTATGTATGGTAAGTAAAAAAATTAATGTGCTGATCAAATATGCTTAATCAAAAACGTTGCATTGACAAAATGTTTTAAATTTGGTATTGCACATTGACCAATTGATTTATAGTATATTATATGACGACCACATAATTAAGGATATAAATCGCGAGCACAAAGTTTACACGCGAGCCGTAGGCGAGCGTGTAATCATGCGAGCGATTTATATCCGTTATGTGTGAGTCAAATACGACGTTTTATCTACGACTCATAAATTCCATTTTATGCAAAATATTTTAAATGTATTTGTCAACGATGGCGAGGCGAACTGTCAAATAACTGTCATCCACCTAGGTTTTGACAGACTTTGACACTATCGTTGTATAGTGATGACAGTTCGTTCAAACAATGAGGTCATTATTTGAAGGAACTGTCATTATTATACAGTGCTAGTGTCATTATAATCATTGGCGCGTATAATGATGGGGATTATATAGTCATAGATACGTATGTAATGAACTTATTTTGAGTCGTAGATAAATTAATAAATTATACTATGCATGTATTTACTAATTCGTTGTGAACTTTTGACCCTTGAAAATTATAATAATTAACGGTTTTATTATTTAATATGTTAGGTATGTATATCATATTTAATAGTTAAACCTACGTAGTTTTTAGATGTTAGTCCCGTCAACAAAGCCTTAAATAAACGAAAAAGAAAACAGAAGACGTTGAAAAAGGAAGTTTAGATGCTTGGAGATGTTTGTTTCATTTAATTATCTACGTCTCGTGGGGTAGGTCGTGTGTGTAGGGAATGGTGAGTATTACTTCCAAATTGCAATGTTATGAATACATTCTTCAATAGGAATAGAAAAGGAATTTATCTCCGGCGCTATTGAATTGTAATGAAGGGCAATGTGTGGAACGCGTAGTTCGGCGATACAGTCGAATTGGCGGTGCAAGCATACCCCAGGTTGTGCACATCTGTTCGGAATTCAAGTTTTCTGTACAGATAGGGCGGTCGATGGTTCATAAGCTTCTTATAAAATACGTAGGCTTGAAACAATCGCGTAGTGTTGATACGCAACCATCCACTATCCCTCATTTTATGTAATGCACGCTGATACTTTCTTATGCAATAAATAGCAAACAGGAATTCTGCGCACGCTGTATACGGTTTGCATCATCTACTGTCAAGCCAGGTCCATACACCATAACGTACTTATCACATAACTTATTTTAGCTACTTGATAAAGCGTGTACAGTCTTGGAATTAAGTAAGTTCGTATCAGTATTTCAGGAGTGTATCCGGTGATACATCCATGTACGAGTTTTTTGTTATTCTGGCCGGCCGCTCGGCCGCTAAGTGCAAAAAATTGTCCGTTTACGCTGCATACTCGTATATCGGAAATATATTTTCGAAACCTTGTTCGAATGCTTTGAATTGATTTATAATGATTTATATGTTTCTATTTATTATCTTAATGTGGATATACTTAATATAATTCCTGCATTGCAATGTAATTGTGTTTTTATTAAATATAACTTCTTGAATTTCTATTAAATATAACATTAATTTTATATGAATAAACATAAAAGCTTTCGATTAATGAAATGAAAATCTTATTTCAAGATATTGCATAAAGCACAACAAATTATACAAACTTATTGCATCTTACTGCATTTTTTTGCGTACGTAAAAATCAATTTCTTCTTGTCAATATTTTTACTGAAGGTTATTTCAGAACTAACATATGTATTAACATTTATTCACAAAATTGAAATAAATTAAACTTAAATTGCTTTAAGTTTGTATTTATGGTAATTTGTTACTTGTGATTTACTGGTGTTTTCGAGCTATTTATCTTCAACGATATTTTGCAATGTTTAACTTAATAAACAGAAAGGAGTATGTATTTTGTAAAGCATGAATGTAACATAATTTTTTTTATATTATTATTTTGTATTTACTTTGCAGCAATATTTTTCAAATATCTGACAACTGAAAATAATTATAATTAAGTATATTACTAATTTACAAAAAATTATAAAAGCTTGTGCAAGCTCTAAACTTTCGACGAATTTTGATGGAATGTAAGTATGTAATAATTATTATTATTAAAAAAATAAATAACCCACAATATACGACCATCTAAAAGAACTGTGGCTGTAATTTTTGATATAATTAAAATTCAGTACAAATTATTTGCGCAATATATAAAATGAAACGTGCATTTATTGTAAGCATTTGATAAAATATTTGAGCAATACAAAAAACATTTGACCAATACAAAAAATATTTTAGCAATGCAAAAAATGCCTTGAGGTATTTAAAAAAATAAATGTGCAATATATTTATAATAAGTGCATCAGAATAAATAATTGTACGTTTATATATTTGGATGTTCCTTTCATAATATGTTTGTGCACTTAAATAAATAAATGTGCAATACAATCGTTACCTCTATAAAAATATAATGTGCATCTCAAAAAATAATTCATAATTAAAAAATATATATCTTCAATAGTTTAAATAAAGCAGCATTTGAAAATTTGGTAAGAGAATTCAATAATCTAAATTGTGCCATGAGAAAATTATAACCCTGGAGAGATTATAGTGTGCATTAAGTTCTGCAACCCGTAGC
Source organism: Melinopterus prodromus (assembly GCA_964023965.1). Taxonomy (NCBI): domain Eukaryota; kingdom Metazoa; phylum Arthropoda; class Insecta; order Coleoptera; family Scarabaeidae; genus Melinopterus; species Melinopterus prodromus. Next base: position 36,046,370 of record OZ030390.1, read on the forward strand.
GCATTTATGTGTATCGTACAGCTTAATCCTGTCGTTGCTCTGTGGTTTTGGTGTCAGCTAAATAAAACTTTATAACTGAGTCATAAAAATTGGTTTGACAGGGAAGTGAACTGTTTTATTTTCCTTGAATAAATCAGTTCATAGTGTAAATATAATTCTAGGTACAATGATAACAATATACCAAATCGCACGCGTTTGAGGAAAGGCTATTTTAGTAATAGTTTAAACACTTATAATATGTATAAGAATATGTGTGTTGTATCATATGTATCCTACGTCTTGTTCTACTGCTTGTTGTTATACTTGTTTATTTTTATTGTTTAAGAAACTGTCGTAATACGACATATAATAATAATTCTTTTTGTACACGTATTTAGTAGAATTAAATGCTGTACAATTGTCAATATTTGTGTTCCTTTTGGTTGCTATGATAATCAACATTGTTTAATAGGAGCATCTTTTGGCTTTTCCGCTGTATTTCAGTAGATAAGTACCATTACGCCGTATGTTTCGTTTCAAATACAGTTATTCCGTATACAATTTTAACTTGCTATATCTAATAATTATTAGTTTTATAAAATGAAACATACATAACACCTGTGCGGGGCTTTTATACATACAAAACATAGATAACATTCCAAAAAGAATGTAATATTTTTACAATAAACAATTAATAAAAACGTTTGTTTTCTAATGGAAAAAGAAATCTTTTCTAAATTACATAAAGATTGGTTGTGATTTCTTGTAAAATGGAGGTTTACACTTAGCATTTTTTCAACGATTTTGCAAATGAGCCGCCGCTTTAGTAATTTGTCAAGATAGTTAGATAATAAATTAAACTATAGGAAATTTTGTATAGCTCATGTATATAAAATATTTTGCTAATATTCACAGTTGAACTGTATGAGCAAATTCAATTTTTCTTGTCTGCATTAAAACTAGGATTTAACAGATATTTTGATTCTTTTGACGGTATTGTCAGAACATCAGCGTTTGCGTTGCACGCGAATTCGACACGTAGATGCGTCGAGATTGCCATGACGAGGCACTGCTGTACAGTATGATAAAGTAGGTAACGTGCTGGCCACATCAGATTTTGTTGTAATTCAAATTATATTTTTGGGTTATTATCATAACACTTACAAATGAAAATATTATGTTTAATATCGCTATGTAGGTATGTAGACGTTAAATTTAGTAATACAAAAACAAAGTTAGTTTCGATATTTTTTCTCCTGATTGTGTAATTAATGATTTAAGTTAATTTTGACCAATTTTAGGCAAACATGACAGACGAAAATATTTCTCATTATAATATTTTTTATGTAACATATTGTTATTTATTTAATGCTCACAATGTATTATTTGAATGCACAAGTCACCCATTCTAGGGCACAATGAATTAAATATATGATAAATATATGAATTAAATATTGCTTATTATTAAATTTTTTATGTACCATATTCATATTTATTTAATGCTCAGTATGTATTATTTTAATGCACAAGTCAGCCATTCTAGGGCACAAAATGAATTAAATATTGCTCATTATAAAATATCTTATGTAACATATTCATATTTATTTAATGCACATTATTTCTTTTTTTAATGCACAAAGTATCTATTTTAATGCACTTATCTATTTAAATAATGCACGCTTAACAGCATACATGCACGGTCCTGGCCCATGTATAGCGGGGCAGCGGTGAGGGGAACCAAGCTTACGAGAGGTGGGCTCTGGGAATATGTCATCTTGTGGAAGGGAGTTTAGACACGCCTATCGAGTATAATGGCGCACGTTCTGAATTTTTATGAACGCGGCGTAACAGGAGAGCAGTAAATACGAGAAGATCGTATGCACTATGTAGTACGAAAGCGATTCTAGGGTACCCGTCGACCGTTAGCAAAACTGTTCTGACTAGATCTATGTCATGTATCCGGCGAGCAGAATACCAAATCGCTGACAATATTATTGTCGATTGACTCGATTGACAGACCTACGATGTGATATGCGCTAGTATTGCGAATCGCTTCGCTCAGAAAGTACTGGTTCAGCTGTACCGGACAATAAAGGATGACTTCCGGTTTCTGCAGACTTTTAGTATTTAGGGATACATTTTGAAATTTTCGAACCAGTAGATAAAAAATCTGATGTGGCCAGGCACATGACTTTATCATACAAAATATAAAATTAACAGTTTAGCTGCACGAGAATCTATTTGACTGAGATAAATCGTGTCTGCATTAAAATTATACTAGTTAGCCAGGATTTGACAGATATTTTGATAGTCAATAGTATCAATAGAAGGAGAAAGGTAATTTGTCGGGCTTAATTCCGTCCTTTAATATCTTACCGCCGATAAACCTGTTTTCTATCAATAGAAGGTATTGTCAAAGCATCAGCATTTGACACTACCTACTGTCATCAGAATAATAGTTGTTTATCTCACAAGTGCCGAAAGTACGGTATAGCGCGACGCGTCACCGATGGCGGAGCGTCGCCGTCGTATGTAAGCGGGTCAAGCTATGTAGTTTTCGGCAGGAGTGACATCAACGTTTTTTGTGTTGCTTTTTGAGAAATAGGTATTTAGAAAAAAATCAAAAATGGTTATTTTCTGAATAGGAAATGTTAGGTTTATACCACTACTACGAAACGTCAAGTTTAAAAAGTTAATTCAAATTCTGACAGATTTATATTCATTCATGACACTGTAGATGTCACATCCGTACCAACATACTAAAATATCAATAATATAAACAATCAAATTGGTGATCTTATTTTATTTGAATTTTGTATTTTGTGCTTTGCCGCACTAGAGCGGCAACGTTCCATAGCGGTTCTCCAACCTCTGATGAAATCAGCTGTTTTCGAGTGTGACAGCCATAGACATTTCTGTGGTGACAGCACAAAAAAATATTTGTCAAAATTCTGGCTAGTCTATTCACTTTAAGAATAAAGCGTTGAATAAGATAGGGCTATAATTTGCGGCTTGTGATTGGCTGAAAGTTGAACCAAGTTTACACCAGCCAACACGCCCCAACAACAACTTGAACTGAATTGTCAAATGAAATATCGGTCGAAAAAATGTCGAAATTTCCTTTGTACTATCAATATGTAGTGTATTATCAAAACAGTCCAGTGCTTTGAGGGATATAACAAATCAAATACAAGGTTAACGTAAACTGGAGGAAGTACTGCAGCATTCAGATATTGTAATGTTTGGAAAATACATAACCACAAAGCTTAACATAACTGAAGATAAAGATATTTTGAAAGCGAAATTCACCACTGCGCTGCACCTTATCGAAGTATGCCTTACCAAGCAAGACATTGCATCGGGAGTGCTGCGCAAAATGTGTCCCGTACTCCTTATATTCACGCTTGCGAACTGCTGTCGGAGCAAATTGCTGCGCGTAGAGATATACGAGGATAAACAGTGATAATTTATTCCTTTTTTTAGTGTCTTATTTCTTTCTTTGTTATTCTTTATTGGTATCATTAAGTATTTATTGTGTACTAATATTTAATAAAAGATAGCAGATTTAATATGCATGTATAACGTGTTAATATAACGCACTACATTACATAACAATGGCTAAATGACAAATCAGTGCGAGGTATGGCACTTGTCGCAACAAAACTATGGTATTGTGTACAGACTACATGTAATGTACTTTGTCCCTGGTCACAACGTCTCAACCAATTCTTTATCTATACTTTTCTTTGTCGTTTCAGGTCTATCAATTTTCAACGATTTCTTTTGTCCAGTAAAAGTCAGCGGCACTCATTACAATTATTGCTGCAGCTGCTAATAGCCATACTAATACCGTTCTCGTCCACCTAACAATTACATTATGTAACCAATATGAAAAGTGCAAATATACAAGCTTCTATCACGTTTCACTCTTCTATACAACCAATAAACTTATAGGTTATATTTATTTTATCCAACTTTAGGTTATAACCGTGTATACTTATCAGAAAATCGACGCAGGTACTCGTACGCACAACTACATTAGTAGTGAAATTAATTCCCGTTTGTCAAACATCTTTTAACTATCATCCGAAATTAATTTCCAAACACCATTGTCGTGACATAACCTTTCTATTTGCCGCTCTTGACAGCATATTGCTTCAGTGTAAATCGGGCTCAGTTTCCACCCCCCACTACTATGTTCTTATCGTGAATAGGGTTATATGTATTTTCATATCAGTGCAGATGCGACCGATCTCGATCGAATAGAATTTGCTCTTGCAGCTAAACTATTAATTTTACCAAAAAATGTCATAGGCATAAATTATTCAAAATTTCCTGTACTTTCATTTATTATTTAACTATTTTGACGAAATTACAGAAATGGCGGCTCATTTGCAAAATCCTTGAAAAAGGCTTAGAATAAACTACCAGTTCCTTTGGACCCTTTTGAACCAAAAGCTTTTCAGCTCTAAGTTAGGCCATGAAACTTCTAAATATGAACTTTCGTCCCGATACCTTTAGTAGTTTCTCCGGAAACGTCGCCACAAAAATCGTTTACACACACACGCACACACAGACACACACACACACACACAGACATTTTTTTGTACCTTGGTAAAAAATGTTCAGGGGACCCAAAAAGACCTATTTCCGCTAAAAACTCAATATTTTTTTTTGGCATGATTACAATACTTTATTATACTGCGTATGATAAAGTAAAAATGGAATGAGAAATAAAGCAATTCGAAATATACAGAAGCACAGATTAAATGTAAATGATTGAAACATTGTCTAGGTTTTTGTTTCTATACATCTGACATATGAATTCAAATAAGATGGAAAATCAAAACGACTAATGAATATGTAAATCATGTATAATTATGTACAACTAATACTCCATGTATATCAAATATTTGTGTAGGTACCTAAAATAATCAACTAAAACACAACAGTAAATTATATCCTATTCAAGGCAACTACAATAGAAGTCAAATTTTCGTAGAATGTATATAACACAATTATATACCTGAAATAATTAACTAAAACCTTATAATAATTTTTCTATATACAAAGAAATACAGCTCAAGCTAAATTTACATTGTAGCATGTATATGTATAATGTACCTATATAGCATAATTATGTACAATAAATATTCGATGTATAATAAATAATTATGAGATCGGCTATGTCTGCATCAAAAAAAAAATTCACGGCACTCGGGAGTGGTAGCGGTAAGAGTCAACTAAAACCAGTACGAATACTCTTTCCATATTATGATCCCCGGATAGTTCAGAAACAAAACAAACAAATATCGCGTCATTTAGGGGGTCAGTTTCAAAATATCAAAAGTTGTTAAATTTTTTAAACTCGTTGCACATTTTACGCAGCCTGTATAAAATATGTACCAAACATTATAATTTTGTTGATCATATTTTGCGTAATCTATATATTCTACAAATAAACATGAAACTGTTAGCACGAATAATAACCAAGATATTCAATGTAAACTATTCGCAAAATCAAACAACAAAAATGTGGTAAAATTAAAATAACTCCTGATTACTTTTGGCATTTAGGTATAGGAACACATGATAAAAAGTTGGTGTATTTTGATAAGTGACAAATTTTATATCAACTTCCGGTTGACCGGAAGTGGCAGTCATTTGAGAGTATTTAAATTTACAAGTTCGAATCGACTAGATCTCGATTCCATTTCCGTGATTCTGCTCGAGGCTACGGGCCCGCCGCGCCGTGCGATCGCAACGTATAGGTGAGTATACCTCCTTACATATTCTGTTGCCCTGGTCGGTCGGACTATGAAACAGCTGCAAATTCAGCACGAAAAATATCGTGATTTGATTTTAGTTGTGGGTTTGCAATATTATGAAGGAAATAATAATAAATCTTTGCACATATTGGGGTACAACTTTGGCGTCTGCCCCAAACTCGCAGCGTTAGAAGTGGGTGGTAACTTAATTTTTACGTAGACCAATAGAAATGCTCGCAACGAAGCCAGGAATTCTAGAACAACTAGCGCTACCACGCAGAGGACTGCCAAACCCTGCAAATTTCACTGATGGAAACACATTTTTGCACAAAACATGGTGTTGTGGTCTATTTTATGCCAAAACCGCTTTCTCAAAACCTGGGGGACACTGTAACAATTGTATTTATGCATAATCCATTCAAATTGAAGCATTATTAACTTGTCAATCTGGATTTGAATAGTTGAAAATTGCCCACCTTTGCGATTTTTTTTTTTTGAAACCTATCAGGTTTTTTGAAAAAAAGAATCTCTTAAAGAAAGAAGGCATCCTTCTTGCGTATGCTCTATTTCTTTGATTTCAAGATTCGAAAGGGTTTGGATAAATTCTTGGAGTAGGCGACACCTGTTTCGGGCATTTTTTGAATGTAGGCCGTAACCTTACAGTACACAATTTATAAGTAAAAATGTTATTTTTAACTTAAATACCAAACGTAAACGTAAATAAACGTAAATAACAAAATGTATTATTTTTTTCTAGAAAGTAGAAAATAATAAAAATAAGATAATAATCATATGGTCCTATTGTTGTCTGTTCCTTCAGAAGTTGAAACTGTTTAAAATAAGAAGAAAGAGGGGCATCCTGTATATATCTTTGCTATAATTTTAAATATTCTGGGTGCCAAGCATGTATTAGATCTTATGAAAGATAATTGAAACATTAACTGCTATAAAGTAAATACAGATATAATATTTCCATTGTCCTTCATACAAACTATATGCTCCGTCCTAAATATAAACTTAAATTAAATTTAGAGAATTTATTTACATTTAGTGAATATATTTTAATATTACAATTCTGAAATAGTCTATATTCAGTGATAATCATTGATTTGTGCATTTACTTACGTAATTAATATGAGTATTAGATAAATTAAATTTATATATGTCGCGATATTACGCAATATCTTAAAATGAGATGTTCGTATCATATCATATTAAATTTCATGTTTATGAATATTATTTAAAAAGTAATTCTATATTTAATTAAATGCAGTACCTACTCGTAGACTTAACTGTAGTGGTCATATTACATTTATTACATTGCAATGAATTGATCACAATAAGGAAAATATCGGACACGCTCAAAATAAACTATATCCCGTTACATTACATCCATCGAAAAACCACCTCGTGCCGGACAACTTTTTGCAAAGCGGCCGGGTCGAGGGAGCACAAGACATGAATATACAACAGACATACTATTTCCAGATTCCCGAATCTTAGGTCTGGTTAAAGCGTCAACACCACAATTTCTAATATCTAGCGTCAATGGACTACGTAGACTATATGGCGCGGGAGTAGCACGTGGTCCGTATCGCTCCGCAGATAAAAGTTGTTTTCGGTGGTGACAAATCATTGTGCATAACAAGAGTTACAGTTTTTCGGTCTAGTTTGATTGCGTGCGTGTATTGACTGGTAACAATGTCCACTACCACCAGGTCAAACATGGAAAAAAAGGATCTAATAAAATCGTGCGTGTCCGAATTGTTAGAGGACAACAATTTTCTTGACGGCCTCATCGGTAAGATTGCTGACGCAGTTGAAAAGCGTCTTAATGATAGGCTAAATACTCTGGAAGCAAAGGTTGAAAGCCTAGTTGCAAAAAACATCGAGCTCAACGAAGAATGCTGCGAACTTGAGCAATATTCACGCCGCAATAACCTGAGATTAATCGGTATTGAGGAGGTACCTCGTGAAAATGTGGAAGAAAAAGTGCTCGAATTGTTTAATAATGTGATGGGTGCTAATATCGACTCTTCAAAGATAGACCGATGTCATCCGCTTGGCCCTGCAAAGAATGGGAGGATGAACGTCATCGTAAAATTTGTAAGCTATCGGTATCGAAGGGAAGTGCTTCAAAAAAGGCGGTCTCTGTCTGGTTCAAGTGTTAAATTAGTGGAGGATTTGTCCAAGGATCGCCATGCGTTGTTTTTAAGTGCGATCAAGTCCTTTGGTGTCAAAGATGCGAAATATGTGTGGGTGTTTGACGGCAATATTTATATAACGGTCAATAACAGGAAAGTGGTGATTAAATCGGAACTGGATCTAAGTAAGTTAATTGCTGGCTAGTTCTACATGACTCTTGCCGTCGGTTGTTGAAATGTTTGCTTGACCGGTTTTTTCCTTTTATGGGCCATTCAGTTTATTGGTTTGCTTTTGTACATGTTTTGTCGTTGTGTTTAAGTTGCCTTAGTTTTTCTCTGTAACTTTTTGCGGGTGCGGTGCGGTTTATGTATTTACGTACGGATTATTCAGCATTTTTTTACATACTACTAATTTGTGCGTCACAGCATACACTTTAATTCTTTCTGTTTTTTTTACTTTATCATACGCAGTAAGATAAAGTATTGTAATCATGCCGAAAAAAAAAATTGAGATTTTAGCGGAAATAGGTCTTTTTGGGTCCCCTGAACATTTTTGACCAAGGTACAAAAAAATGTCTGTGTGTGTGTGTGTGTGTGTGTGTGTGTGTGTGTGCGTGTGTAAACGATTTTTGTGACGACGATTCCAGAGAAACTACTAAAGGTATCGGAACGAAAGTTTATATTTAGAAGTTTTGTTACCAAACTTAGAGCTGAAAAGCTTTTGGTTGAAAGGGGTCCAAAGGAACTGGTAGTTTATTCTAAGCCTTTTTTAAGGATTTTGCAAATGAGCCGCCATTTCTGTAATTTCGTCAAAATAGTTAAATAATAAATTAAAGCAGAGGAAATTTTGAATAATTTATGCCTATGACATTTTTTGGTAAAATTAATAGTTTAGCTTTTTAGTTTATTCTAAGCCTTTTTCAAGGATTTTGGAAATGAGCCCCCATTTCTGTAATTTCGACAAAATAGTCAATTAATAAATTAAAGTAGAGGAAATTTTGAATAATTTATGCCTATAACATTTTTTGGTAAAATTAATAGTTTACCTTCAAGAGCAAATTCTATTTGATCGAGATCGGTCGCATCTGCATTGATATGAAATTTCATAGTAGCCAGGATTTTGACAAATATTTTTTTGTGTTGTCACATTCGAAAACAGCTGATCTCATCAGAGGTTGGAGAACCACTATGGAACGTGCCGCTGTAGTGAGCAAAATTATAAAATACAAATTTCAAATAAAATAAGATCACCAATTTGATTGTTTGTTGATAAGAAATATCAACCCGTCTTTATATCTAATTCTAAAAATGATACATTGAGAAAATTATAAATAAAGTATAGCGATGAGTGTAGTTTTATTTTAGTATGTTGGTAGGGATGTGTCATGAACAAATATAAATCTGTCAGAATTTGAATTACTTTTTTAAGGTGCGTTTTCATTAGTGATAATGGCAGTGGTAGCAGACGCCGTTATAGTATTTCCAATAGAAAATTGCTAGTGACTCATGTTTATGTACATGCAAACTAATATGTGTCATTATCACGATATGTAAGAAATACTATAATTTTGTATTCTACCACCGCCATTAGCTACCATTACCTACCAATCGGAACGCACTTTTCGTCAAAGTGGTACCAACCTAGCATTTACTATACAGAAATCATTTATTTTTTTTTAAATAATATTTCTTAAAAAGCAGCACAATAAACGTTGATGTCGCTCCTGCCAAAAAATAGATAGCGCGACTCGCTCATGTGCGACGGCGACACTCCGCCTTCGGTGACGCGCCGTATCACCGCTCGTCGCGCTATTCCGTACTTTCGGCATTTGTGACATAAATAACTATTATTCTAATGACGTAGTGTAGGTAGTGTCAAATGCTGATGCTTTGGCAACACCTACGATTTATCTCTATAGAATAGATTCTCATGCAGCTAAACTCTTAATTTTATATATTGTATGATAAAGTCATGTGCCTGGCCACATCAGATTTTTTGGTAAAATTAATAGTTTAGCTGCAAGAGCAAATTCTAGTAATTCATAGTAGCCAGGATTTTGACAAATATTTTTTTTGTGATATCACCACAGAAATGTCTATGGCTGTCACCACGCTGTCACACTCGGAGAACCGCTATGGAACGTCATCTACAGTGTCATGAACGAATATATATCTGTCAGAATTTGAATTAGCTTTTTAAACTTGACATTTCGTAGAAGTGGTATCAACCTAACATTTTCTATACCGAAATATAACCATTTTAAATTTTTTTTTTTTAAATACGTATTTCTCAAAAAGCTACGCAAAAAACGTTGATGTCACTCCTGCCGAAAACAACATAGCGCGACTCGCTCACATACGACGACGACGCTCCGCCATCGGTGACGCGCCGCATCACCGCTCGTTGTGCTATTCCGTACTTTCGGCACTTGTGAGATAAACAACTATTATTCTGATGACAGTAGGTAGTGTCAAATGCTGATGCTTTAACAATACCTTCGATTGATACTATTGACTATCAAAATATCTGCCAAATCCTGGCTAACTAGTTTAATTTTAATGCAGACACGATTTATCTCAGTCAAATAGATTCTCATGCAGCTAAACTATTAATTTTATATATTGTATGATAAAGTCATGTGCCTGGCCACATCAGATTTTTTTTATTTCTACCAGCATATTGCTCTTTTTATTTTCTTGTTATTCAAATTCGGTTTTTGTTTGATATTTGTTACTTATAATATTGAATATATTTTCTGTTATAGTTATTGTAGGATATTAGTATTATTATGATTATTGATCTGGTTTAGTCTGGTAACATGGCTGATGAGGTTATTAGGCTCGCGCATGTCAACATTCGATCCATCCGGTCGATAGAACTTGATCGTCTTGGAGCAATTATGAGTTTGCACGAGATTGATATATTGATAGTTACGGAGACGTGGCTTGATCCTAGGCAAGAATGTGACATATATATTTCTGGTTACTCTTTTGTACATTACGATAGGGAGTCTCGTGGAGGAGGTGTAGGTATATTTGTTAGGGATGGTTTGGATTATGAGGTGATTATGGAGGGGGGAGGCATTGAGCAGCTGTGGATTGGGGTGGTCGTGCTGGGAGTTAAGTTTTACATTGGGGGAACATATAGACCACCGAATGTGAACTATACGGAATTTTTAAGTGAGCTTGAAAACTCGTTTAACTGTTGGCTTTCCGAGTCGGATAATGTTTTCTGTGGTGGCGACTTTAATATCAATCTGCTGAACTGTGACAGTCCCTCAACTTTGGCATTTAATGGTTTTGTTGAGGCCATGGGTGCTGTCCAGGTTATCGCGCAGCCTACCAGGGTCACATCTGGTACATCAACTTTGATTGATTTGCTCATTGTTGCAAACCAGTCCTTGATTCGGGAGAGTGGGGTAATTGAATGTGATCTATCAGACCACGACCTGATTTTTTCTGATATTATATGCAAGCCATTGAAAACTCCTGGAACTTTCCGTACTTATCGTAATCTTAAAAACGTAAATCATGATAATTTTCTTTATGACCTGTATCGACTTCCTTTTGATGACATTTTTCGACTTAGAAATATTAATGATAAGGTGGATTGTTTTAATTCTTTAATAACCGGTTTGTTTGACCATCATGCCCCTTTAATAACTCGGAAATTCACGAAACCCTATCTGCCATGGATCACAGCGTCAGTTAAGTTAATAATGCGAGAACGGGATAGTGCCAAGGCGAAGTATAGAAGAACTAAGTCAACCGTAGATTGGCAAAACTATAAAAACCTTAGAAATCGTGCTACCTCATGCATTAGAATTGAAAAGAAAACTTATTTCAGAAATGTGTCACGTTTGGCGGGTAATAGCAAAGAATTGTGGGGACAAATAAGGAATATCGGTATCTGCGGTGATAAAACTGTAAACCTCCCCCAGCATCTTTCGGACCCCAATATGGTCAATGCATTTTTATTGTCTGGTGTCAGTGGATCTTTGGGTGGGGACATAGACGGTGATGTTCTTTTCACAGATGTAAGTGACACATTCAGTTTTCGGCCGGTTGATTGCGATCTGGTATTTAATGCACTTGCTGCCGTTTCTGGGGGATCCCTGTCATCTGTTGGTGCCGATGGCATAAGCGCCGGCATGCTTGGTCTGTGCGCGCCATACATTGTCCAGTTTGTCGCACATATCGTAAATGTGTGTATAACGGAAGGAGTGTATCCTGATGGTTGGAAGGTGGCGGTTGTTCGACCAATACCAAAGACCTCGAAGCCACTAGAATTTAAGGATTTACGGCCTATCAGTTTGTTACCGGTGTTGTCCAAAGTATTAGAGAAAGTTTTATACACACAGCTATCGGACTACCTCACAGCATGTAACCTTCTACCTCCCTGTCAGTCTGGCTTTAGGCGTGGTTACAGTTGTGCCTCCGCGTTACTGAAGGTCACTGACGATATTCTGTCGGCCACGGATGGGGGGTGGGTGACTGCTCTGGTGCTGCTCGATTTCAGCAGGGCTTTTGATACTGTGGATCACCGCAAGCTTTTGTCGATTCTCTGTAGTGCTGGAGTGGACGTAACGTCCCTAAATTTAATGAATAGCTATCTTAGTGACAGACATCAGGTTGTTAAAATTGTAAATAATTTTTCGACAAGACGACATGTTGCTTGCGGTGTTCCGCAGGGTTCGATTCTTGGGCCGCTTTTATTCTCTGTGTACACGTCGCAACTTCTGAAAAACCTCAAATTTTGCTCTGGTCATATGTATGCAGATGATACGCAGGTTTATATATCGTTCAGCCCAGAGCAGTTTGATCTTGCGATGGAGAACCTGAATGCTGATCTTGAGAGGATATCTGGTCTATCTAAGGGATTAGACCTAAAACTAAATCCATCAAAATCGCAACTGATATTTTTTGGAGCATCGCGACGCCCGGAATCCCTGTCTCCTGTGATGCGTGTGTTTATTGATGGGGTCCGATTGCCTGTACTCAAAGAGGTCAGGAACTTGGGTGTGGTTATGGACAACTCGTTTCGGTATAGGCAGCAGATTGGCACTTACACTCGACGTGCTTATGCAAGTCTGCGCGCTCTGTACCCCCATAGGCATAGTTTACCAACTCAAGTAAAAAAGACACTATGTGATTCACTTGTTCTTTCCCATTTTTCTTATTGTGCACCATTGTATCACGGTGCCATTGATGTCGTAGATATGGGTCGGTTGCAGAGGGTGCAGAACAGCTGCTTGCGCTTTATCTATGGGATTCGAAAGTATGAGCGAGTGTCATATAAATTGAGAGATGCTGGATGGTTGTGTATGCGCGACCGCACACTGTTGCAGTGTGTGACATTCTATCACCGAATAATTGCTTCTGGCACGCCTCCATACCTATGGAACAAAATTCGGTTCAGGTCAGACATACATAATCTAAATACGCGGTTTCGCGGTCGCATCTCGCCTCCTCCACACAGACTGTCATTGTTTCGTCGCTCTTTCAGCTGGCAAATTTATTCTGTCTATGGTGATGTCCCGGACTCATACAGAAGTCTTGCTCCAGGACGTTTTAAGAGTAAGATGTTTGATATTTTATACAAAGGCGACCGATGATGGTGGATGTTTGATTGTTTGATTGTGCTGCCACTTTTTGCCGGACTAGTCATTGGTCTGTGTGTTTTAGTGTAGTTCTGTTGATTTGTTTAAGTTGCATTATGCCGTTATCACACCGTGTCATGCTGCAGGGTGCTGACTTGGTGTATAGTCAATGTATGTTATGTATTGTGCTTGTTATTTATAGGAGGGTTAGGTAAGAGCAGAACCACGTTTTTGTGGATGTCTGGACCTCGCCCTCAAATACTTACTTTTCTTTGTAATTCTTTATTACTATTATTTTTCTAAATAAAGTCATTATTATTATTATTATTATTATTATTATTATTATTAATTGTAACTTCCTTGGGTGTATCGTTCATATTAATAGTATTGTTAGCATTGTTAGCTCGTCTTAATCGAAAACAAAGGCGACAACATTAATAGGAATTCACTCGAGTTATTGAAGAATAATGTTTAAAACAGAACATACAAGGAAAATGGACAACATTTAAAAGTCTATAATAGTGTTCATTGGACGTCCGATAGTTTTTTAACAATGACAGAGACATCCTCCGTGATTATGAGCCAGAAATTCTTATAGCATTTGGTTGAAAATGTGACAAAATTATAAATTCTAGGATGAGAGTTCAAAGATTTGCTTTTGTTTCAAAATGGTTTCAATGAAAAACTAGCCAGAATTAGCTAGATTTAAAATAAACAACTAAACCAGTTCAACTTTTAGAGTTAGGGATGGTATTTTCACCTTCCTAAAAGTGTTGTATGGTTGTCTAAAAGATCTGATCTGAGTCGCCCTATTTTAGCCCATCCAGTAAGAAGCCTTTATAAAATAACCTTCCCAAAATTAGGTCCACGCCACCGCTGAAATTTGTTCTACATACTGAAAAACAAATACCGTCCAAATTTTAAGTCGATTAGACAATGAGAATACGTGCTACATGGGCTTGGTTTAGTTTATACAAAACAAAAATTAAATTTCACCAAAGCTGAAAATAAATAAATTTATATAATGAATACATTTTTTAAAATACATTTTATATGAAAATGCTACTAAACATGAAAAATTTTGGAAAATTAAACAACAATTAATATTCTAGAAAATTTTTCCATTTTTTTTTATTTTTGTTTATTGGACATTGTCACCGAAAATCTATCCACATACTAAATTTACTCGATGGTACTTGTCATTTATGTTCGCTTTAGCAAATACGAACCAGATGGTGTTGTAAAAACGATTACCGAAAAGGCACTACTAAAGAAATTTTTCATTCGAGTAAATTAAAAATATTGAGGATATGTCGGATCGTAAAAGCTCGTATCGAAAAAGTAATGGAATACTTCTTTCCTACACTAAAGCGTCTTGTCCACTTGGACGGATACCAAATAGAAGTGACGTTCTAAAAATTCCCAAAAAAGCACTACTAAAAGATTTTTTAGGTTAAATTTAAAAATGGGATATAGGTATCTTGTAAACTAAGGCCTGTATCATAACATTGACAAATACGAAGGTATTATTCTAATAATAACAGCAAAAATTCATTTATTAATAGACAACATTTTCATATTTAGAAATTTTTTTAACGCTATGCGGTCTTTGGCAAAGTTTTATTGTTTAGTTCATATACTTTGCCGACGTTTCGCGGATCTCTTCGCCTTCTTCAGGGCTCTTCTTCAGGCCGAAGAGATTTGTGAAACGTCAGCAAAGTATATGAACAAAACAATAAACCTTTCCCAAAGACTGAATAGCGTAGAAAAATGTCTAATCGAAGTACAGTAGTAAACTATTTAAAATATTTAAATGTTTATTATTATTTGGAAGGATTAGACGATTTTGTTAACAATATTATTTGTTAACAATATCTCACTATGACGGTTTACATGATTTCGACATGATTTAAGAAAGGTTAAAATTGTTTGGTGCGCTTGTAACTTAGAGACGTTGTCAATATCACCTATAATATAGACTTTGATATTGTCGCTAAGCAGTGTATCAAAACACAATGGAAATGAAAAATCCAGGGCTGTGATTAGTTTTAAACCCGTGAGAAATGAATAATTTCTCACGACTCGCGGGGTATGACCACCCAGGAATGAAATATTTGCAATGTGTGTGGGGAATGGTTAGTATTACTTATCATAAATTGCCATGATAACGAATGCATTCATCAATAGGAGTAGAAAAAATGAATTAAATGTAGCCTCCATGGGAACAACTTATTTATTTGAGAAATACATTTTTTCCTGTGTAAGATTGACGATTAAGAGGTACATTTCACCATTAAGATCCAAGAAGATAAACAAATTTTCTAACGGCGCTGAACACTACAACAAAATATGCAACTTCCGGGGTACGGAAAAAAACACAGTTAATTAATTTCTCTGATTCCTTTCAGAATTCAGAATAAGTCAGAAAACATGTCCAATCTTTATCTGGTCTATAATTTGGTGTGTTGCTTTTAAGATTCTGTTTATAAATGCCACAGAAAAATGCTGGTAAACTTTACATGTTTTGAACTAAAACGAAGGGATTTGTATAACAACAAGTAACGTGTTTAAGGAGTTTATTGTGCGACTATTCCAAAAAATACAGAAGTTTGGTTATGACAAATGAGTCGACAGAATAGACATTAATCATTATTGACATATTAACATATCTCGGTTCTGAAACTCCCTTTTTTAACCTTCTCCCATACCTTCATCTTTCAATATTTTTAAGCAATTCATTGTTGATCATATACCCACATCCATCGTCTTCAATACGGTGTATCATTTGTTGTGATAAGCTTAATACGTTCGGAACTATTGATGCAAACGTAGGTGGACACATGATTATTTTTCGATTTTTTTCGCACCGGTACTTCGGGAAAGACGTTACACGTCAAAACTTTTAATAATTGGGAAATGAGGCACCTGCTAAGTGAAAACTAATTGTAACAATAAAGCTCTTTCGTACCCCTACGTTCTACTCGCAGAACACGTAAACGTTCTGAGGGGTTTTCTCAGATATTTGTTTACAGAATCGAAAAGCAATGCACTAAACTAAACATAAAAGGTATATAATTTTCTGTTTAGTGGTAGATTTTTGAGACTTTTGGTCGTTGTTGGCAAACACCTTTAGCTTTAGCTATAATTTGATGTTGACTATTTGAAAATTATTTCAAAACTAAGGTTACTAGTGATGCTTGTCTTGCAGGACGTACAACCCGTACCGATTCCTCTTAACTCTTATTCTTGGAAAACTCTGGATTAGGTTTCAATATAGTATATTATTACTTGCTAATTTGACTTATGCGATTTAACATAAAACCAACCGGCAAGAAGTGAAGTTAAATCGTTTTTACTATACTTAGATGGTGCAAGTAACTAAGTTATATGTGACTTCTCATTGTTGTGCCTGACTGTTCAGACAAATCATTTGCATGAACAATTTAGCTAAGAGTCTTGTCGTTGACAAGTGATAGATATATAACTTCCCTAAATTAAGTAGGTAATTGATATTTTCCTACGTAAAAATCAATAATTACAAAAATAAGATATTGACTTGATTACTTTATTGCCATTACCTTTGGTATGCTAAGAAAGATGACAAAGCTACTTGTTTCCTTCATCGCATCCATCCAATAATAAATGAAAACATTGTGCTGTTTTTAATCTGCACGACAAAAACAAAACAATGAGGTGAAAATCGAATACATTTTTTAAGTCCGTACAGGATGTTTCACTTTTTATTTGCCAAGACAAACAGGTTGTAGAGACAATATGTCTCTTTTGTTACCGTCAACGACATACATTTAATTTTCATACAAGAAAAACAAAAGTTGCTTGGAATTGTGAGTAGAAGTTGTAGCATTAGGTGAGAAAATGTTGGAATTGAGTAAAAAATTCAGTAAAAAACGGAACAAATTTTGCTGAAAAATATGCTGGGTGCTGGAAAAATAGTCATAAACTTGGTGACAGGTATTTTACGTGCAAGCATTTCTCCAAGATTTTAGTAAAAGTTGATTTTTACGCTTAGTTAGGGGACAAAAGTTAGAAAAGTAGCATCACGACAACTATTTTATTTAACACCTATTTCTTATAAATGATTAAAGATTCAAAACAAAAATGTATAAGTACGTTACAGTAACAGCAACTGCTACTGATCAGTTAATAAATATTTTAAACTAATCAATGATAGGAGTAATTTCTCACTTTTCAATTATATTCACCGCTGTAATAATATCTGACTAATCTTGGGTGCGGTGCGCCTTAAGTTTTAGTTTCAAGCGCGACATTTAGGGTCCCGAATCGATTATATTAGCCGTTTATGCAAAGCACTGAAAAATTTCCCAGTGATTTTTGCATCAAAATGGTTGCTATCGCAAAATGAATTAATTACATGTATCCTACTTATGAAAGCATCCCATGTTAGTTTATTTTAGGGCATCTTGAAATTGCATTGAAATGCAATTTAGTTATTTTTCTTGCTGATACAACACATTTTAATAGTTTTAAATAGAGTGTTTTGTTATAGCCCAACTAGTTACTGTCTAATAAGAGTTGTCTTATTGTTTAAATTATATTAAAATTTTACAGATTATAATTTTTAAAGATAACAAAGTCATCACCGTCATCAGATATGCTAGAATCTACCCTTCAATAATATAGTACATTATTAATTGCAAGCATTCAAGTCCGATAACTAAAGTCTTTGAACTTTGTCCTTTACGGAGCCACCATACGTAACTTTTATCATTTTTGACCTATTTTGACCGTTTCGCTTTTATCTATTGTGTTATTATTGTCATTTTATAGCGTATCCTGTGTATCCTGTCAGTTTTCCTTTTGCAACCTTTCTCATATTTGTCCTAACTAGCCCCTCTTCATGTTAAAAAATTTGATCTTGAAAACTTCCAAAAGAATATCACATGTTTCAGTTTATTTCGTTCAATAGTCTTCAAGTTCAAGGTTGATCGAGACTAATTTTTCTAAAAATGTTAAGCGATGGAAACATTTGGCTGTCACTTTGGTAATTCACGAAGAAAAGCTACCAAAAATGTTTCCCTTCGTCATTCGAATGCTAATTATTGAGTTTTACTTAATTTGACAGTTAATCGTCAATAATCATAATTTTCGATTTGATATTTTCACCATATCCCAAGAATGATCCATTTTAGGACCAATGTTGATTTGACTTTTGACATATTTTTCTCCCTGTTATACATAGGTATGTAAACCAAAGATTGTATTCGGTTTTATTAGGTCTGTCTTAAAGAGCCAGACCTAATAAAACTAAATAGAAATCCTCGTCTTGTCTACTTTCGGAGTCTTTCTATTTTTGTATGGTCTACTCCGGAAAATCGTTTGAAACATAAATCAATGTATACATAAAATAAATCAAGCTAGTTACTTTTTTATTACTTTTATATACTTTCCCGTGTGCAATACTACATCAAAAACCCACTATAAAATTTCACATCCATACAATTCGTATTAACGTTAGTATTCCGAATACCTATACGAAACACAACATCGTTAGTTCATAGACTATATCGTTAACATACTTGTACAAGGTTTTCTTTAAAATATATTAGTTAAAATATACCTACTAATAAGAAATATATAAGATCTGGGAATTTTAATTGTCAGTGATGCGTGGTAAGGCGCATGCCGCTGATTATACATTCTGAATGTTTAATTTATTGGGTAACGACTAAAATAGGTATCTTCAACAAAACGTTGTTAAATCTAGTAATCTATTTTAGACGAGTTGTATACATATAAACTTCAGTTCAATCAGGAGGATTGATGTATGTACACACGAATTAGCGACTCATGTGTATTACACATCACATACGTTAGCTTCAATTTGTTGTGACTTAATAATGCTGTGATTGTATGATACTCAAGACTATACTTTTATTTGTTCAAAGCAGTGTATTTACTTGCAAAAAACAAACTGCACAAAACACATTTCGATTGGGAATATAATAATAATAATAATCCACGCCTTAACAACCCCCAACAGCTTTCGCCACTACGGGGGCATCGGCAGGCCCGAATTATCATTATTATCTTAAGTTGTTTGGGTTTCAGCATTCGCCGAGATGTTAAGGAAAACCACAGAAAAACCTTCACTCTGAAAGAATGGCGCGAGGATCAAACTCACGCCCCCCAGGCTGAGACCAAAGCGCTTTACCGTTGCGCCACAGTCTGGCTCGATCATACGGTATACGGATCCCAGAGCTGCGGTCAACCTGAACAGACAGATTATTGTGATATTGATATAATATTATTAAATGTGTATTGTTTTTACTTTATCATACGCAGTATGCTAAAGTATTGTAATCATGCCGAAAAAAAAAATGAGATTTTAGCGGAAATAGGTCTTTTTGGGTCCCCTGAACATTTTTGACCAAGGTACAAAAAAATGTCTGTGTGTGTGTGTGTGTGTGTGTGCGTGCGTGCGTGTGTGTGTAAACGATTTTTGTGGCGATGATTCCGGAAAAACTACTAAAGGTATCGGGACGAAAGTTCATAATTAGAAGTTTCATGACCTAACTTAGAGCTGAAGAGCTTTTGGTTAAAAAGGGTCCAAAGGAACTGGTAGTTTATTCTAAGCCTTTTTCAAGGATTTTGCAAATGAGCCGCTATTTCTCTAATTTCGTCAAAATAGTTAAATAATAAATTAAAGTAGAGGAAATTCTGAATAATTTATGCCTATGTAATATTTTGGTAAAATTAATAGTTTAGCTTCAAGAGCAAATTCTATTTGATCGAGATCGGTCGCATCTGCATTGATATGAAATTACATAGTAGCCAGGATTTTGACAAATAGTTTTTTGTGTTGTCACATTCGAAAACAGCTGATCTCATCAGAGGTTGGAGAACAACTATGGAACGTTGCCGCTGTAGTGCGGCAAATTTTAAAATACAAATTTCAAATAAAGTAAGATCACCAATTTGATTATTTTTTGATAAGAAATATCAACCCGTCTTTATATCTAATTCCAAAAACGATACATTGAGAAAATTATAAATAAAGTATAGCGATGAGTGTAGTTTTATTTTAGTATTTTGGTAGGGATGTGTCATGAACAAATATAAATCTGTCAGAATTTTAATTACCTTTTTAAGGTGCGTTTTCATTAGTGATAGTGGCAGTGGTAGCAGACGCCGTTATAGTATTTCCAATAGAAAATTGATAGTGACTCATGTTTATGCACATGCAAACTAATATGTGTCATTATCACGATATGTAAGAAACACTATAATTTCGTATTCTACCACCGCCATTAGCTACCATTACCTACTAATCGGAACGCACCTTTAAACTTGACGTTTCGTCAAAGTGGTACCAACCTAGCATTTACTATACAGAAATCATTTATTTTTTTTTTAAATACGTATTTCTTAAAAAGCAACACAATAAACGTTGATGTCGCTCCTGCCAAAAACTAGATAGCCGACTCGCTCATATGCGACGGCGACACTCCGCCTTCGGTGACGCGCCGCATCACCGCTCGTCGCGCTATTCCATACTTTCGGCATTTGTGACATAAATAACTATTATTCTAATGACGTGGTGTAGGTAGTGTCAAATGCTGATGATTTGACAATACGTACGATTTATCTCAATAGAATAGATTCTCATGCAGCTAAACTATTAATTTTATATATTGTATGATAAAGTCATGTGCCTGGCCACATCAGATTTTTTACTTTATCATACGCAGTATTATAAAGTATTGTAATCATGCCAAAAAAAATGAGTTTTTAGCGGAAATAGGTCTTTTTGGGTCCCTGAACATTTTTGACCAAGGTACAAAAAAATGTCTGTGTGTGTGTGTGTGTGTGTGTATGTCTGTGCGTGTGTGTGTAAACGATTTTTGTGGCGACGATTCCGGAGAAACTACTGAAGGTATCGGAACGAAAGTTCATATTTAGAAGTTTTGTTACCAAACTTAGAGCTGAAAAGCTTTTGGTTGAAAGGGGTCCAAAGGAACTGGTAGTTTATTCTAAGCCTTTTTGAAGGATTTTGCAAATGAGCCGCCATTTCTGTAATTTCGACAAAATAGTTAATTAATAAATTAAAGTAGAGAAACTTTTGAATAATTTATGCCTATGACATTTTTTGGTAAAATTAATAGTTTAGCATTTTAGTTTATTCTAAGCCTTTTTGAAGGATTTTGGAAATGAGCCGCCATTTCTGTAATTTCGACAAATTAGTTAATTAATAAATTAAAGTAGAGGAAATTTTGAATAATTTATGCCTATGAAATTTTTTGGTAAAATTAATAGTTTAGCTTCAAGAGCAAATTCTATTTGATCGAGATCGGTCGCATCTGCATTGATATGAAATTACATAGTAGCCAGGATTTTGACAAATATTTTTTTGTGTTGTCACATTCGAAAACAGCTGATCTCATCAGAGGTTGGAAAACCACTATGGAACGTTGCCGCTGTAGTGCGGCAAATTATAAAATACAAATTTCAAATAAAGTAAGATCGCAATTTGATTGTTTGTTGATAAGAAATATCAACCCGTCTTTATATCTAATTATAAAAACGATACATTGAGAAAATTATAAATAAAGTATAGCGATGAGTGTAGTTTTATTTTAGTATGTTGGTAGGGATGTGTCATGAACAAATATAAATCTGTCAGAATTTGAATTACCTTTTTAAGGTGCGTTTTCATTAGTGACAATGGCAGTGGTAGCAGACGCCGTTATAGTATTTCGAATAGAAAATTGATAGTGACTCATGTTTATGTACATGCAGACTAATTTGTGTCATTATCACGATATGTAAGAAATACTATTATTTCGTATTCTACCACCGCCATTAGCCACCATTACCTACCAATCGGAACGCACCTTTAAACTTAATGACAATTGGATACAAGTTGGATACAAGGTACGATGATAACGAAAAGGTTTCCAAAAAAATATTCAAACGTAGTTCTTCTTTGTACGTAGTTCTTTACAAGGAAGAACTACGTTTCAATACCTTTTTTGAATACCTTTTCGTTTAAATAAATGTTTTTTTTCTCGTAGTTAAAAAAAAATAATATAAATGCTGAAAGATACTTTAAAACAAAATATTGGTGAAGACAGATATTAGAAAAAACACGAAAATAAATCAAACTAATTAAATTTGGTAATGCTACGAGAAGATTATTGGATCATCAAGAACATCTGACGATAATACGTCAACTAATAATCCTCATACAGCAGTTGTTTCTTCTTTAGTTGTCTCGTTGGCCTAAATGACCTATAATTTATTTGGAAAGGTATGTCCAAAACAACAATAACCAATGTCGTCATATGTTTCTTGTATCCTGGTTTATTAACTATTAATTATAATGACGAAGAAAAAAATCAGAAATTCCAAACATTTCGATTACGTTCAAGCAGTATCTATCAGTTCCAGCCCCGAGTTATACAGACTGGGTCATTTAATCTTAACATTTGACTTTCTCAAAAAGCACGCATCGTACATACAAATATACAAAACTTCTTTTAAGAAGAGGGCCACAAGGGCCAGTTGCTAGTTTAGTTGTAGATGGCGCAGGTGTCGAAAACATATTTTTATAATGCAATGACAGCATTGTCAACATTGACAACATTGTTAACATTTTAGTGCAAAAAGTACTAAAGACATACTTACAGTTTGTGAGCTATTGCCCTATTTGTCTAAAGACATCATATTAAGAAACAAACGTGTATCTCAACTATTAGAAATTTGCTCAAAGTTATCTATGACAAAAATCTATTTAGAATGAAAATCAATACAGCGTGTTCATAATTTTGGAGTAATCAATCTAACATAACTTTATGAATTAATTTCAATCAATATCATATCGAATCAATTTCGTAAAAATCATTTTACGTCAATTGTTTTCAAACGCTGGTATCTGTTGGTACAAACACTATCCGAAAAAGTTATGTAAACAAAAATATTTTTATTTTTATGTAGATACTGTGATAATTTATAAGACACTAATCAATAGAAAAGTAAATATCCTTCCATGTAATAGAATAAAGCACTAAGGTTTTATCCGATCGACATAAAAATGCAATTTCTACAAAACAGTAGATTTTTACTGGTAAGTATGATGGTACTTATTAAATGAAATATCGACGAATGCAAAAAACGAAAAATACGTAGTATCCAAAATTGCAAACATGGTGTGCCAATCAGAAAATTGGAAATTGTTTGATAGATGTAGTTCAATATTATGACCGCGCTATATATACATTAGTTGTCCTATGTCTTGATATTTATTGAACTACCCATTCCTAAATAGAATTTAATCCTAAATTACTTGAACCAAATTTCCACTAGTTCAACAATAATTGCTTCTTTTAGACAAATTAAACGAACTTAAAAACTGTAAGGAATAGGTTATGTTTGTACCATTTCAAAACTGAAGTTGAAAACTGATTTGTGGACTTATATTGTTGGATACGATCGTCTCAACTAAAATATTTTTAGTTTTCGGTTACTTCCGGTTACACCGGAAATGATGTCAACTTTTATATTTCAAATGGGACACCCTGTATTTTAACGCATTTTTGAAATCTTCATTAAATTTTAGATCAATTTTATGCTACATTCCCTATACCTAGCATGTGGAATTTTTGAGATATTATTTTTTTTTCATTAAATCTCACAGCTGCACGGTTACTTTCAATTACTGATAAATTATCCCCTGTGACCGTTGGAAAAACGTTGTCCAGCAAAATTGTTGCGAAGGTAACGTATTATCGACACATCGGTAGAACTCTGCTAAAAGTTGTACAGGATGTTCAAATTATAAGATCAAAGTTGAATTCGAGAAAACTATTAAAATTCGATTTTTTCAAATAGCAACCCTATCATGTTAAACATTTCTGAATTCTATGGAAAATTTTAGATCAAGTTTGTGTACAATGTCCTATACCAAAAATGTACTTGTACCTACTTAAATCGAGTTTTAAATATCACAGTGGAAATTGCTCATATTGCCAAATCTAGATTGCGTTGAAAACAACTGAACAATTTGGACTAAACAGAACTTTATTAAACATTTTTTTGGGTAATTTTTCGTTATCATTCGTTTAGTATTTATAAAATTATAAACCTACAATAAAACACAATATTGAAATAAACCAAACCGGTAAATTAAAAAAAAATACTTAATTGTATTTCAGTAACTGTTCAAAAACATTGCCGTTTTCCGCTAAACATGCTTCAATTCCTTTTCCATATTACTGTTGGTAGCGGCCCCGATCGAGTTATCACAACCCAGTGAAAGCAGCTCGAACTTTATCTCTCATGTTCTCCTTATCAGTTATTGGGTCACTCATCATTGGGTGGTTTCAAATAGACGGTCCTCCAGCGCAGATAACTGTTGCAGTAGCGGGGCGAATGGCTCTAGTGGTAGAGCGTTGGTCTACTGACTATGAGGTCCGGGGTTCACACCTAGGACAAGCCGAAAATTCGTCCGCCGTCTTTCGGAAGAGACGAAAAACCGTGGGCCCCGGCAACCAGTTGAACATCTCTGGTTGTCGATATTACTGTACAGTAGTGAGGGGAAAGGTCAAAGGGCCAACTGTGGCCTAGGAGCTGCGCGGAAAAAAACGCACCCTACCAGACATACATACATACAACTGTTGCAGTAAGAGGCTTTCTTAACGAGATGTTCGGCGATCGGTGAATTGCGCTTAATGGGTCATCCAAATATCCACCGCGTTCCCCCGACTTGACGCCAATGGCTTTTTCAATTTGGGGAGCTATTAAAGACGTAGTTTATGAGAACCCAATAATTGATAAGGAGAACATAAAAGATAGAGTTCGAGCTGCTTTCATGGGGTTATGTGCTAACTCAATCAGAGACGCCACCAACAATAATGCGTTAAAAGGAATTTGAGCATGTTTAGCGGAAAACGGCAATGTTTCTGAACTGTTACTGAAATTGAATTAACCATTTTTTAATGTACTTTACGATTTTGTTTTATTTTTAATATTGTGTTTTATTGTAGGCTTATAATTTTATAAATACTAAATTAATTATAATGAAAAATTACCTAAAAACTTGTTTAATAAAGTTCTGTTCATTCCACATTGTTCAATTGTTTTCAAAAGCAATCTAGATTTGGCAATGTTTGCAATTTCTACTGTGACATTTAAAAATCGATTTCAGTATGTACAAGTACATTTTAGGTATAGGATATTGTACACAAAGTTGATCTAAAATTTTCCATAGAATTGAGAAATGTATTCATATGTTAGGGTTTCCATTTGAAAAAATCGGCGTTTAGTACTTTTCTCGAAATTAACTTTGATGTTATAATTTGAACAGCCTGTATAGCTTTTAGAAGAGTTCTACCGACTTGTCGATAATACGTTACCTTCCCAACAATTTTGCCGGACAACTTTTTTCCAACGGTCACAGGGATAATTTATAAGTAATTGAATGTAACCGTGCAGCTGTCATTTTTCAATGAAAAATATTAATATCTCAAAAATGACACATGTTAGGTATAGAGAATGTAATATAACATTGATCTAAAATTTAATGAAGATTTCAAAAATGCGATTAAATACAGGCTGTTCCATTTGAAATATAAAGGTTGACATCATTTCCGGTGTAACCTGAAGTAACCGAAAACTCAAAATATTTTAGTTTGCGACGATCGTGTCCAACAATATAAGTTCACAAATTTTCAATCTGTCATTTCATTTGGTTCTCCATATACTTCTAATGGCAGCTCGTCGTGGAAGACCCTGTATAACAAAACCAGTAACATGTTCTTGTGACCACTTTCATCCCGCAAAATATACATGGCCCACCCTGTATATTTTGTCGTGCAGGAAGGCAGAAGAGACATTATAACTAAACAGCTTACTGCTTACTACTGTAATTTCACGTACACTCTGTTCTGAACAGCATTTGTAAAATGTTTGTTTTTATAAATAAACGTCTTAAATCAATAATCAAAATTATTTTGTGAAATATGTAACATACAATCACTTTAACCGATGTATATAATACCTATCCAAATAACAGTAGTTCTATTGGGTTAAAAGGGCTTAAAATCAAGTAATAAGGAAGATCAAACCATAGACATTTTTATTTTGAGCCCTTCTAATCCAATAAAACTGCTATTGCAGTTTATCCACCGCAACCAAATGAAAAATAAATTACATCTATTAAATCAGTCATTCAGCAAAATAATCAATAAATGTTTATTAAGTTAAAAATGATGAAAAATTCTTCTAGCTATAAAGAGACTATGTAATTACACTGACGTTTATAATTTCGATTATGTTTATCTGAAAAATAATAACGACTTAAATACTTAGTATCTGGAAATAAATAGAATTTAAAGCGGCTTTGCAAGGAACGCTCCAGAATTCTTTCATCTGTAAATTCAGCGTGATCGTTAAATTGATTTTTATGGAGTAAACAGAAAATTGCCGTAATTCTTTTTGTAAATGTTTCTACAGAATTTATGTGAGCCGTAAAACGAACCTCGTAACACGTTCGAATGACATTGACACATTCTTTGTTGTGGCCAACGTTCAAAAAGTTTGATATTGCCACGAAATAGACAACTAAGTTACTCAAATAAAATATACATGTTTCTCTGGTGATTCACGACGAACACCCACAGAACTTAAAGTATGAGCAGGTGAATAACTATCCCAAACTAAGTTTAACAGAATTAAATAGTAACGGTAATCAATTGAATCGCCGTGATCGAAAACAGTACATGTCCATTGTCCATATTTACATTGGACTTGTACTGTTTTCGAACTCGGCGATTCAATTACATTAGTCAAAGTTCCTTGTTTTCTTTTTCGTTATATATGTATAATATGTGGGTGAATTGTAATGGGATGAATGACGAAAAATTCATATTGTATGTGCAAAGTGCTGCCACAGATTCCCAAGAGTTTTGAAGATCTTAAGTTGTAACTAAGACAAAGCTTCTTAACTTATTATTGCCAAGTACATGGAATTTGTATGAGGTGAAACTATTCCAAAGCTCTATACACCCGCATCTACCTAAAAGCCGGGATGAACAAGCGAAATAAATCTCAAGTTTACTGTAGAATGTAGACACTTCATCTACTCCCAACAGCACATAAGAATTCTAGCGCATAGTGAGAGCATATATTACAATTCCACCACTGCACTATGGTCTAGAAGTACCGAATAGTTGGCCAAAAATCAAATTTTCAAGTTTTGAATTCAGTTAAATTCTGTATCCTATATGAAAGTAAACAGGCTTATTCATTAAACACGTGTGGAATTCATGCTTAATTACAGCGCATTCAGTCGTAGTAATAAACCAAAATGGCGCATAGTGCGCTTCTACCACTATTCATTATTTTAAACGCGCTCAGCAAAAATCGAATACTGAGTATATTGTTTCTTTATTTAACCTGTAAATAACGGAAAGTGATATCTTGGACTATGCTACTGAAGGTAGGTATTTCATATTACGTAAATATGAATAAGTAAATTTGAAATCACCAAAATTATAGAAGACACAAACGAGCTAATTACCCCTAATATTTCATTAGACATTTAAAAAAAAATGTTTGCACTAGTTTGCTCTTATTGTAGGATATATTTATGGTTCCAGCCTTTTTCTATAAATCCCACTTATATTTCGCTGCTTATAGCTGCGTATTCTCCGTAAATTATTTTTCTTCGGTAGCTTAACGTTTTGCGAGCAATCAGTATACTTGCGTTAAACGTAATACATGCGCCAAGTTTCAAATAAATTTTTTCTATTATTTATTTATATGAAGTAACAAGCAATGCATCAAATTAAAGATAAATACCCTTCATAATCTTGTCTCTATATCACTTTTGTCTAAAGGAAACAAATTATTGACAAATTTTGCTTTTTAAACTTGTTAATTCAATTAAACTTAGAAAAATTTCAAAGTATTTGTTTTAAAACTGCAATTTTATTTATGACTATATTATCCATGGTACCTGATGCCTGCTACTGTCCATAAGGTACTAGTACATGGAAAACGCAAATTATTTACAGCTAGTTGGTTATTTTGGAGAGGAGGGCTCTGAAGCCAGAAATAAATTTTATAAGCAAAATCGAGGATTTCATTCTAGAAAAAAAGACACAAAAGATAACTTAGAAGATATATTTAATTGAGCAATAGACACTTCGGGCCCAATAATATCTAACATTAGTTTAAAAACTCGCATAAAGCGACAACATAAATTAAATATTCTGCTTCCGAAAGAAATTATTTCTTTACTACGACCATTTAAGTCAGAAACTGAGCCTTCTTTTCTCATGACTACACAGAAGCGATACTGTGAGAGTCAAGGCTCAGACAGTGAAGATAAGATTATACCAGCGAGTTTATCGATCTATCATTACTTGCTAGTTTAGAATTAGAGGCGGAATAGGTTTTAAGTACACATTTTTACTTTATCATACGCAGGCGCAGTATGTAAAGTATTGTAATCGTGCCGAAAATTTTTTTTGACATTTTAGCGGAAATAGGTCTTTATGGGTCCCCTGAACAGTTTTGACCAAGGTACAGAAAAATGTCTGTGTGTGTGTGTGTATGAGTGTGTGTGTGTGTGTGTGTGTTTGTACCCAATTTTTGTTAATTCATTTCCGGAGAAACTACTAAAGGTATCGGCACGGAACTTCATATTTAGAAGTTTCATGACCAAACTTAGAGTTGAAAAGCTTTTGGTTCAAAAGAGTCCAAAGGAACTGGGTGTTTACTCTAAGCCTTTTTCAAGAATTTTGCAAATGAGCCGCCAATTCTGTAATTTCGTAAAAATATTTAAGTAATAAATTAAAGTAGACGAAATTATGAATAATTTATGCCTATGAAATTTTTTGGTAAAATTAATAGTTTAGCTGCAAGAGCAAATTCTATTTGATCGAGATCGATCGCATCTGCATTGATATGAAACTACATAGTAGCCAGGATTTTGACAATTATTTTTTTTGTGCTGTCACACTCGAAAACAGCTGATTTCATCAGAGGTTGGAGAACCGCTATGGAACGTTGCCGCTCTAGTGCGGCAAATTACAAAATACAAATTTCAAATAAAATAAGAGAACCAATTTGATTGTTTGTTGATAAGAAATATCAACCCGTCTTTATATCTAATTCTAAAAACGATAAATTGAGAAATTGTAAATAAAGTATAGCGATGACTGTAGTTTTATTTTAGTATGTTTGTACGGATGTGACATCTACAGTGTCATGAACAAATATAAATCTGTCAGAATTTGAATTAGCTTTTTAAACTTGACGTTTCGTCATAGTGGTACCAACCTTTTCATTATTCTTTTTTTTAAATACATGTTTCTCAAAAAGCAATACAGAAAACGTTGATGTCTCTCCTGCCAAAAACTAGATAGCGCGACTCGCTCACGTGCGACGACGACGCTTCGCCTTCGGTGACGCGCCGCATCACCGTTCGTCGCGCTATTCCGTACTTTCAGCACTTGTGACATAAATAACTATTATTCTAATGACTGTCCAATGCTGATGCTTTGACAATACCTACGATTTATCTCAATAAAATAGATTCTCATGCAGCTAAACTATTAATTTTATATATTGTATGATAAAGTCATGTGCCTGGCCACATCAGATTTTTTATTATTTCTTTGTTTGGTTGTTAATTTGTATTTAATATCTGTTAATATCTACATACAAATATATTATAGGTAAAACTTACTTAACTAACACGTAGTTTTCTTGCACATTTTACGTTTATGATAGTAATAAAAGCAGAATGTCCCATACAGGCAACGTTTCAGGTAAAGAAAATAGTTTTCGAAGTAAAATTTGCAGTAGGTACAGATTTATAATTATAACAACGCGTCCTCGACCACGTTTTCAATAATTTAAATATTTTTTTAAAGTAATCGTCCGCCATATGCGATCCGTAATTTTGATTTTTGATCTTTTGAAATAGAGTTCAGCTACATAATCAGCTACTATAAACCCTCTAACAGCCAAGTTTCAAATAAATTAAAGCACATTTTAAAGTGATTGTCCGCCATATTGAAACCACCATTTTGATTTCATCAGTTTAGAGCTCAGATTCGTGGGCAGCGACCTCAAAAACTCCCAAAATACACGTTCGAAGTAAATCAAAACATATTTTAATGTAGTTGTTCGCCATATTGGATCCGCCATTTTGTCTTCGAAAATGTTTAGTTCAGATTCATGATCAGCGACGTCAAAAACCCAAAAAAGGCCATGTATTAACTAAATCAAAGCATATTTTGATGTAGTCGTCCGCCATATTGGATCCGCCAATTTGTTTTTCGTTTTTCCAATTTTTGTTTTGTTTAGATTCGTTATCAGCGACCTCAAAATCCCTTATCTACTAAGTTTCAGACTTTTCGCCAATTTTTCGCGAGTTCAGACCACTGTGCACTGGCTGCTCCTCGAACTTCTAATCTAACCTATCCATATTCCTTATCTTTGTTCTGGCAAATCCATCTCGTAATACACCACCTTCTTCTGAGTAATGTAAGCGATAATTTATGTTCATTAGCGGAAGTTAATGTTGTGAATGTATTGCGAGGTTCCATTATGTTGTCTAATTTAATACTGGTAATTTTACTTAAGCAAGCTGTGTACAAAAGCGTTAAGCTGTTAATCGTTAATTAACGAAGTTAAACTTTTCGTTAACAAATTAACTTTTAAGGTAATTCAAAACCAGTAACGGACGCATAAACTTCGTCATCCGGTAATTCAAGTCCTGTAAATCGAAAATATAATAAATAATTAAACATTTGCTATAGGTATCCTTTGCATGTTCGGTTTTGTCAAAGATTAAAGAATATAAGATGCGACAACTCCGGGCAGTGCCTTTGAGGTTTCAGCACTCGTTCTCAGGGACTTTGAACGGTTGTCTGTGCCATTTGTTTGTGCCATTTTGTGGATAAATTTTGATTTCTTATAGTTGGTATTAGTTAGTTTATTGTTGTCTTTTTTGTGTTCATTTAATTTAGGCATATACTTATATTAAGAGTTCAATTTTTTTTACATGGTTAGATAGAGCAGGGCGGAAGATTCTCTTTCCCATCTGGATCTCGCCATAAGATATGATCGGGTTGCATCTCTGGAATTTTTAGATTTTTTTTGTAACGGTATGTATGTAACTCTGATCAATAAAGACGATATTTATTTATTTATTTATTTATTTGAGTACACACAAATCCCTTTAACTGGTTTCAGCTCCCTATCATTCACAAGTGGTTCCTTTTTTCGAGTGTCGGCTCTTATAATGTCTAGTGTTTGGTTTTGCTTACATGTATGACGTACTACCTTGACCCGACGCGGTGCAAAAGTATAAAACGTGCTAGCTAATGGTTTTGGTTTAAGTTACTTGGTTTAAGTTGCCCCGTTTCCAGTGGTTTCCGGTCCTATTTATTATCTAATAATAAATATTTTACTTTATTTTAATATTGTTTTAATATTGTAACTTATTGATACAAAACAACCCAGGGCGAAACATTGAACGGCAACTCCTTCACATGTTTAACATGTTGAGCTGCAGTGATACCAGCAAAGGGAGTACCCTAGGCTTCAGCGAAGCTCGGTAGCACCAATTAGTAGCAATAATTTTAGTATTTATATGTTGTATCTAAATTATATTACACTACTCGAGCTGTAACATTTATTACATGCTCGTGAAAATTTATGTAGAATATACGTAAAAAATTTGGAATTTTCTGTCGACACTTCAGATAAAGTTCTCCGTAGTTGCAATAGATGTCGCGCGAATACATTGGTTAACCGTCAAATATCCTTACCGTTATTTATTTGTCATTTTTGATACAATTTCTTGAAATTGTCGGTCGTAGGTAAAATTATGTACGATACTCGAGCTGTAACGCATATTACGTGCTCGGGAAAAATAACAAAACTCGCCGCTACGCGGCAAGTATATTACCTTTCCAATCGCACGTAATATGCTAGTTACAGCTCTTGTAATGTAATATACTATTAAAATATTGAACTGACAGCTTTGTCGCAATGACGTTGAACTCATATTTGGTTGCATATTCGGCCGGTATAAGAGAGTAAACTATAAAAATATATGGGTTAACAAAATACCCACTGGCCACTGGCTCTTAGACTATCAGATTAATTGTTTAGCTGATACAAGTGAGCAAATGTCTTAAGTTTGATATTATATTGTGTTATTCAAGTTGACTCTGCCGGAAGATTAAATAAAAATCCAATTGCCAACATTAATTCTTGAAACAGTAATAAAAAAATATTAATATTAAATACAGTTTATTACCATCAATACAAACCTTTATTAGCTAAAACATGGTATAAAATTAAGAACTAATCGACAACTTCTACTATTTCAGATAAGTTTTTCTTTATAAACTGTTAACTTTCTTTTATCTTACCACTCTAGAGGAGCGTGCTCGTGAGTCGTGTGTTACTTCAACTTCTTTGCGTGGCGTCTCGTTGAACTTAACCAATATTTATGGTCTTCATCTATTCGGGATTTGCTATTTGAAGCTATGCTATCCTAGCCATCGCAAATCAGATCAAAGCCTACATAAACGTGTACATGGTTGACTAAGGATTATGTTACTCGCTGTCGAACGGCAGCGGTGGCAATTTGGCAATTGCCCAATCTGTTGTGTAAGCACTAGTCACCGTCCGATGACATAAAAAGCTAGAAGCAATAAATAGTCTAAAATTCTTACTTTAAATTATTTAACGTTAGAGTTTTGATTTATGACGTACACCAACAACTTGTGCTATTTCGCACACAATGAGCACAATATTATAATACATTGTTTAGCGTATAATTAAAGTTGTTGATAAAGTGAGAATTGATCCTGTTTCCGCTATATCCCTATCCATAACACTTGGCAGTCGGACAGTACAAAAGTAAATTAAGAAAACCCCTCAATAATAGTATCAACCAGAAGATCAGCAAATTCATATTTAAGAGGGAACCCCTAGTGTTGAAGGGAGTATCGATAATGATCGAAAATATTTAATCAATAAAAATGCAAATATGGGAACAAAATATAGCTCAAGATATGAGTTTATTAAAAATATCAAATAAGCAATATGTGGTGACGTATATTATACAGGGTGCCTCAACAGTGCGATCTCGGAAGATTGTACCTCTGTTAATGAAGATATTTTAAAACTGATTATTACCGTGTTTAAAACCGATTATTAGCGTGTATACAGGATGTCCCATAAGGTGGTACCAACCCAAACCTATCTTTTTACTTTATCATACGCAGTATGATAAACTACTAAAGGCATCGGGACGAAAGTTCATATTTAGAATTTTTGACACTTTTTGTTAAAATTAATAGTTTAGCTGCAATAGCGAATTCTATTTGATCGAGATCGGTCGCATCTGCATTGGTATGAAACTACATAGTAGCCAGAATTTTGACAAATATTTTTTTGTGCTGTCACACTCGAATACAGCTGATTTCGTCAGAGGTTGGAGAACCGCGATGGAACGTTGCCGCTCTAGTGCGCCAAAGTACAAAATACAAATTTCAAATAAAATAAGATCACCAATTTGATTGTTTGTTGATAAGAAATATCAACCCGTCCTTATATCTAATTCTAAAAACGATACATTGAGAAAATTATAAATAAAGTATAGCGATGAGTGTAGTTTTATTTTAGTATGTTGGTACGAATGTGACATCTCATGAACAAATATAAATCTGTCAGAATTTGAATTAGATTTTTAAACTTGACGTTTTGTCAAACTGGTACCAACCTAACATTTCCTATACAGAAATATAACCATTTTTTACTTATTTTTTTAAATACATAAAAGCAACACAATTTAAATACTCAAAAAGCAACACAATAAACGTTGGTGTCACTCCTGCCGAAAACTAGACAGCGGACTCGCTCACATGCGACGGCGACGCTCCGCGTTCGGTGACGCGCCGCATCACCGCACGTCGCGCAATTCCAGTTTCGGCACTTGTGACATAAATAACTATTATTCTAATGACGTAGTGTAAGTAGTGTCAAATGCTGATGCTTTGACAATACCTAAGATTTATCTCAATAAAATAGATTCTCATGTAGCTAAACTATTCGTTTTATATATTGTATGATAAAGTCATGTGCCTGGCCACATCAGATTTTTTTATGCTACGCATCGTTCTGCACAAGAAAGTACTAGTACACACGAGTGCTAAAATATACCATTGCAGAGATAACTAGTCTTCTTCATAAAAAATAGATTTTTCTATCAATAAGTGCTTCTACACCTACATTAACTAATAAACCAGCTAAGTATTTACCTGAAGTACTGTTCTCGAGAGTGATTTGATCTTTTTTTTTAAATAAAATAAAACATTTTATCACATCTGCAATTTAATATTATATTTTGAAGAAGAATTTTTCTTATACCCTCTAGGCTATGAAAAGCTGTGCTAAACAAGTTATTAAGGTATCTGTCGGTGGTGATGATATTGTTAGGGTTGTTAAGTTTGATTTGCATAATTTAGGGAAATATGGCGAACCTTCCCCAGGCGGAACTAATTGACTTGGTGTGGGTTTTTGGCGAATGCAACAAAAATGATTATTGACAAGTAGAGTTGTCAGGTACCACTGACAGATACCTTAATAACTTAATATATTCGTTTCCGGTTGGAAACCGCGTTGAGGACTTTGAAGCAGTCGACGTTTCGCGCTCTGTTACAAGAGGCATCTTCAGGACTAAGGTATCAAACCAAGTGCTAAAAAGATACTTAGATACTTAGCACTTGGTTTGATAACTTAGTCCTGAAGATGCCTCTTGCAACAGAGCGCGAAACGTCGACAGCTTCATCACCCGGAAATCAATATATCATTGACTAAGACGGCGGAAGTCTACAATCGAGATACCTTAATAACTTCTTTTGCACAGCCTACAAGGTATAAGTAAAATTTTATTCAAATTATAATATTAAATCACATCTGGATAAAATGTACTATTTTATTTTAAAAAAAATCTGATGTGGCCAGGCACATGACTTTATCATACCATATATTAATAGTTTAGCTGCATAAGATTCTATTTGATTGAAATTAGTCGGTGTCTGCATTAAAATAAAACTAGTTAGCCATGATTTGACAGATCTTTGGATACTATTGACTATTGTCATTGGTATCACAATATCTGACAAATCCTGGCTAACTAGTTTTAATACTATAGTGTTTTAATGCAGTACGAGCGATCTTGATGAAATAGAATTTGCTCATGCGGCTAAATTATTTATTTGACCAAGAAAGTTCATAGTCATAAATTATTCAGAATTTCCTTTACAATAATTTATTATTTAACTATTTCGACGAAATTCCAGAAATAGCGGCTCAAAAATGTTTAGAGGACCCAATAGGACATATTTCCGCTAAAATCTAAAAACAAAATTTCGCCGCGATTGCTACACTTTGTCATAATACGTATGATAAAGTAAAAAGGTTGTTGATTCTGATGATTACTATATTATATTGGCTTCTAGCATACTATATTTTCGGGTATTACCACGTCTTCAGTGCTAACTACAAAAGATCATAAAGAATTATGTTCAATATTCCAAATAAGTTTTAAGGTTAACATACCGTCTTACAATCTTTCTTGCATTTATTCGCGAAAACATAACAACATTGCTATCTATCCGCCTTGAAATACACATTGACTTTGTGAACACCAATATGTTCCAATATTGTTTCACATAGCGTACGTGCGCGCGTGTTTGATCGCATTCTCCATACATTTGCGTGTTGAATTGACGTTCGCAACCCTTGACGTTCTGAATACTGTCAAAAATTCAATATATCCTGGCTACCTACTATTAATGCAGACACGATTTCGATCAAATAGAATTTCCTCCTGCAGCTAAACTATTAATTTTACCAAAAAATTTTATAGACATAAATTATCCAAAATTTCCTCTACTTTAATTTATTATTTATCTATTTTGACGAAATTACAGAAATGACGGCTCATTTGCAAAATCGTTGCAAAATGCTAAGAGTAAATACCCAGTTCCTTTAGACACTTTTGAACCAAAAGCTATTCACAGGGTGATCCAAAAAATTCTAAAAAATTAACTTTCTTAGGAAAACACTGTGTGTTTTATTTTGCTGCAGATTATGACCATCCTGTACGCAATTTGGAGATGGTAGGTAAATATGATAGTAGAACTTTTCTTACTTAATCATAATCTAAGCGTGCGAAATAAAATTAAAAACAGTTATAAAGGTATACATTTCTTACATTACTGTTTTTCCATAAAAATGCCAATAAATCAAAAAGTATAAAGTTTAGTGTAGGTAATGTTGTTTCGCGTTAAATTTAGCGAGGAATTCAAAATTGTGCCGATATTAAGCCTGTATACACGCTTATAATTTTAAAATGTCTGCCTCGACGTTCTGTATATATGAGTGAAATCAGTTTTAAAATATCTTCATTAACACACGCACAATCTTCCGAGATCGCACTGTTGAGACAGCCTGTATATCAGTATAAGTATGTATGACCGGCTTCTATCTACGATGAAGGTCCCATGTTTGCTCCCCGGCCCGGGCCAAAATCGACTCTCCTGGTATTTAAGGAAGGAAACAAATACCTATGCAATTCCGTCTTCTATCGGATGAGAAAGAAAAGCAGTCGGGTGTCCCGTCTGCTATGATGATGGGACGTGCACGTTAAAGAACTGGAATACCTACCGTCAGTTGGACAAATTTACTGGCATCAGCATCGGTGATTGGTCTAAGTTGCGGAAATAGAAAGACGTAAAACACAACAAGTTAAAACAAGTAAAACAGAGTATCAATAGTAAGAGCATATATCTAGCGACCGGCAAATATAAATACAGGAAAACTTGGGAGCAGACTCGCCACTGCTGGTTCCGTTTTATCAGTAATAAACTTAACTTAAATGTTTATAAATAAACTCAAAATTTATTAAACTGTCACTGTCCCATCATCAATCTGCCACAAAGTTGGTTGCTATCACAACACAATGTTGTCAACCATGGGTCGTATACCATCTGCGCTTTTCGATACACTTTGACCGAGAAGATCGATCTTTTGTATTCTTACGTTGACAACTATAGGCTTTGCCATTATGCGAGTAAATTTGAAAGTCTAAAAATAAAAACTTCTGAAAAAGTAGAAATTTTCTGTTCGTTACATTTTCTATATACATAAAAGAGAGTTCTCAGAGATATAGGTTTCTGAATATTACCTGAATGAGCTGTTTTAATTAGTATCACTAGGTGATTCTGTTGATTAGCCTATATCGGGGAATAACTTAAGTTGTGGAATAGACCGACGCTTTCACTGCTGTAGGATGTTGTTCAACATTGTGAACAGTAAGGCGCCCCAGTACTTACTTTGCAAAATACGGTTTAGAACTGACGTCCACCATCTGAACCTCAGGCACCCGGCAACTATGGAGACCCCTCGGTGTAGGACTGCTAGTCGCGAGACGTCTTTTCAATGCGCTTTTGCGCGAATATGGAACGCGATGCCTGTTGAAATGTCGTCTGGTGGGATGCTGCGCTTTGTATCCCGTTGTAAAAATATTTTGATGTCTGAGCAGGTTGGCGCCTTATGATATATTATATAAAAGGCGTGGGTGGGCCATCGTTTGCACTGCTGACTGCGGCGGCTACTGATTATTGTGTAGATGTTGTGTTGAGGGTGCTGTATACCTAGAGACTATATTGTTGATTCTCGCGTATAATTGTAAATGTATGTGTATGTGTATCTTTTCGCTGGGTCTGGTTGGAAGATAAGGAATTTCCTGAACCCACGCCCATTAGCTCCATTTATGCATAAAAATTGTGTTTTTTGTGTGTTGGCTAATAAAGGCTATTTATTATTATTATTATTATTATTATTATTTAATAAAAAATAAAAAAATATAATCTCAAAAGTCCTAATAAATATCACCAACACAAAAAAAAATCTTATAGATTGGAAGGAGAACTAAATTCGGTGTTATTGTTATGAATTTATAGCGCCTGAAACGTAACTTATAGAAGGATCTCAAAGTAAACATAAACCTTTTTACTTTTGCCTGATATCTAAAAAATATATAAATAAATAATATATTTAACATACTTACTTACATTATAATCACAAAATCCATGTTCTCCAGAGCTTTTATTATCTTAGGAATTGCTCATTTTTTCTTTAAAAGTTTCTTATAAAAAGCCATACATTTGAACATTAAAATTTGATGATTTGCAAAATTGATTTGTTGCAACAATACGGTTTTGTTGCAACAAATCTAAATTTTAAGCAGTACAAAATTAATAAATTAAATGTTTATGTCTTGAATTTGTATTTTTACAAATTAATAATAATAATTGTCATGGACCCTGGTACGGACATTGACAATTGTTATGATTGATATGTGCAGAGATGTAGTTACATGCAGAGAACAAATGTGCAACAAATTAAAATACAAAATATAAACCCAAAACCACAATGAGCCCTAATTTATAGGTATTACCTGAAACTGGCGATGAATTCGTCTATATTCTAAAATTGACCGTCTATCAGGTAATCGCGTAGCACTGCTTAACTCGTGTTGGACTATATCTATACTGATCAGATCACGACATCGCGTTGTAGATCCTAATCACCATATACAAGGGTCCAGCCGGTCCACTCTCAAACGTTGATGTTTTTTTCAGGGAACCGCTAGACGTGAGGAATTACGAGTATTAACTGAATCCAATATACCGCTATTTTTTTACGAACCTGTTGATGTTACCTTTACCGAATACCAATGAGAGAAATATAGAGGCAAGCCAGTGTCCTTAACCTCGACTCCTTTAAATCCGCCCTGCATGAATCCCTACGGTTCAGTCTTCTTATACATCTTATGTAACGCTTTTGCAACTTTAAAAGTATGAACGACGCAGCTGATGACCCCCAAATAATAATGCCATATCTCAAAATAGACTCAATAAATTGCAACATATCATTGTCTTAGCATGCTTACGTTTTTACTTTCCACGCAGTTTGTACATGGAGTAATATAGACATTAGTCTGTTTATTTTACTATATAGATGGTCCATGTGCACTTCCAATTTTAAGTCCTTTGGAAATGCACCCTAAGAAATTTCCTCACGTCCAGGAATCGATCCCTTGTTCGATCTAACTATCAGTGATACGCCTGGAGAATTCAGCGAGAAATGTAGCACCGGAGCTTTTTGGGCGTTCAGGATCAGATTATTCTCTTTGCACACCTCTCCCGTACGCCTCACCACATCAGACAGATCCGACACATTTCTGCCTCTGATGACCATTGCCGTCTCATCCGCAAACTGATATAAATCGTCCATCTGAAGATGCAAAGATAAGTCATTTGCATAAATAAGAAACATCAGGGGACCCAAAACTGATCCCTGGAGAACACCCACGTTCAGCAATGCCGAACGACCACAGATTTTCCGGACACGTGAATCCGTTAAAATCTACCATCCTGATATGACCTGATCGGCTCGTATGAAACACTCCTCAGTTCGTGCGAGGACAGTTTATTCAACAGAATATGGGTGAATATGGGTGTATCTCATTTACTGTTCCAAAAAGCGCGACATCACAGGAGAAATCAGGCAGGAATCCATATTGAGTTGGTGAGATAAGATTATGTTCATGGAAGAACGAGCGGAAACGCCTATGTATGACCTTTTCGAATAATTTGTATAATGCTGACAAGAATAAAATTGGTCGATAGTTCTCAATGTTTTCTCTCGGTCCTCGTATGTATACAGAAAAGATAACTGTGTCCATCAGTCTATCGGAGAAGACGCCATATATATATACGAAGAATTATTCGCCAGAATTTCCTCAACGTGCAAGGTGTAAGTAAAGCACGAATTATTTATCAGTTCCAATCGTTTATTAACCAAATTTTCGCCAATAGATCATTGGCATCTTCAAGGGTCACAAACAAGGACTATAAACAAAAGCCCATCAAGCTGGTAAAACCCATGATTTGGGAGAGTCCAATAAAACGTGGAACTCCAACAATAATTATGAGGAACACGCGGTACACATCTCAGATGTGTACCGCGTCCAAACGTCTGGCTACATTTAGCTACATAATGTTAACATTTCAGTTTTTTTTTGTGGATATCATCAAAATGAAAAATGATAGCTTAAATTTCTATTCCGATAATTCATCAACACAAAAATACGAAACTTTGCCAAATTTAACCATAGGCTCTATCTATCTCCACTAATAAGCGAGATTCCCATGGTGAGGCTCGAAATTGAATCACCCGGTATAGACATCTGTGCTTTACCGAACAACAGGCCACATTTTTCAAAAATAATGTCTGATTTACCAGTTTGACAATAATTGTTCATAGATGGCGACAGGTACCGATCGACACCGTCTCGGCCAAACTGGGACGCATTGTAAGCCTACTCATACACCGAGGTCTTGCCAGAAATATCAAATACCCTGTATATTACCACACTTTTAGACCCTACGTTTTTTTTTTCTTAAAATATGCGAAGCTATGAACATTTCAGAACACACAGACTATCTACGGTAATTATATACAAAACATAGAGAAATTCAATTGTCCTTTAGAGAATCTGTGTAGAATCTACTATAGATGATGAGATTTTCAACACGTAAATTAGTACGGTTCCATGAGCATGCGGTTGACGACACTGAAGTTATTGCATCATTCCTGGGGAAGACGGAACAAAAGCTTTACTGAGGCATTTAAGGCGGCAGCAAAATCAATTACTGGAAGAACGCACGTCTTGCAAAGGGGATAGATAAGTTCTTTAGTCTCGACAGTATTGCTGTTTGCAGAGTGTTTGAATGGATGCACAAAACTTTGCATAACTTAAACTGACATGAATTTCATTAAAACTTAAGGATGTGAAACATTGTATTGCAGTATATCGCAGTTGTGCCCTTTGTAGTACACTACTTTTACACCTGGTATGACTCATAGCTATGGAGTTGTTATTAACAGATAGTGTATAATTAGTATTGATTGCAATGTCCAACTCATTTACAACAAAATGCACTCTGTGTAAAACCACATAAACTTTGAAGACAATACAATTTGCTATTATTAATCACTAACAATATACATATACTCACTGGCAACAAAACAACGCCAGCTATAATGTTGCTAAATATTAATATTCCATAATGTTTGTAATATTTTACAGATGATGATCTTTATTTTAGCACAATGTAAATAAATTCATCAAATCCTCACATAAAGTTTTTGTTACCGAGAAAGGAAACATGGTGTTTTAGTAGTCTAAGTTTGAGACATTCTGTGGACTAATTACGGAAGGAACTTGGTTACCCGGTACTCTGGTATAAGGCCACAAAACATTGAAATTTTAGGTTTGATGTTCATTTACTTTTCTAATGTTTTACCAATTTGGATGACCTTTTTACAACCGTATAAACAAATAAATCTAAATTTATCGTAAGCCTTTAGTGTACTGAACAAATTTCATAACCAATTACACCCGGAGAACCAAACCTTTGTCGGCAAAGTTCGAGACATCCTCTACCTGAGTTAGAACCCGGGCAAACCCAAATAAAAAGTAATTCTAGGTCTTTTAGTATGTCGTTCTTGGTACTACATAGAAGGTATATACAGGTTGTCTCAACAGTGCGATCTCAGACGATTGTACCTCTGTTAATGAAGATATTTTAAAACTGATTTCACTCATATATACAGGACGCCAAGGCGCACATTTAAAAATTATTAGCGTGTACACAGAGTATTCCATAACGTAGTACCAACACAAACTTATGTTTTTTAAATGGAACAACCTATATTTCGGCACAATTTAGAATTCCTCGCAAAATTTTACAACAACGAATAATAACATTACCTACCCTAAACTTTATACTTTTTGATTTATTAGCATTTTTATGGAAAACAGCAGTCTAAGAAAAACTGTATATCTCAATACCTGTTTTTATTTTTTTTGCGCACGCTTTGATTATGATTAAGCGTTCTATTAGCGTGACTACCTACCATATCAAAATTGTGTACACGTTGGTCATAATCTGCAACAAAATATAGCAAACAGTTTTTCCTAAGAAAGCAACATTTTTTAAATGGAACACCCTGTATATAATTATTTTTTTGGATTCTACGCATCGTTCTGCACAAAAGAAGTACTATATACTAGTGCTAAAATAAACCATTGCAGAGATAACTAGTTTTCTTCATAAAAAATCGATATTTATATCAATAAGTGCTTCTACACCTACATTAACTATAAACCAGCAAGTATTTACCTAAAGTACTGTTTTCTCGCATGATTTTATATATAAAATTTATATATATTCATAATTTTATTAATAAAATAAAACATTTTATCACATCTGCAATTTAGTATTATAACTTGAAATAAAATTTGACTTATACCTTGTAGGCTATGAAAAACTGTGCTAAACAAGTTATTAAAGTATCTGTCAGTGGTGCAATTTTGGAAAATACGGCGAACTTTTCCTAGGCGGAACTAATTGACATGGTGTGGGTTCTTGGTGAATGCAATAAAAATGCATTATTGGCAAGTAGAGTTGACAGATACCACTGACAAATACCTTAATAACTTCTTTAGCATAGTTTTTCATAGTCTACAGGGTATAAGTAAAACTTTATTTCAAAAAGTATAAAGTTTAGGGTATGTAATGTTATTTTCCGAGATCGCACTGTTGAGACTTACTTTATTTTGTTCAGGGTTTTGGTTGAATTTAATCTAAAATGACTGGGCTAGGAAACCAAAATTTTTTTGTTTAATTTGTATAGTGTATTTTGCCGGTATATATCTAGTGGCACTGCAGACATACTTACTATTCCGAAGATATAGACCAGAGCCGAATTCTGAATAGATATTATTTACCGTTTCTTCAAAACATTCTAAAAATTATTTACAAAACAGAACAGATACTTGAAGAAAGTCTTATTGGCTTAGTTTGTCGTTGTTAAATCTCTGATAGAGAAAAATAATCAAAGATTTTTTTACGTAACTACCTAATATTTGAAACAAATTTTTGCCCAAGGAATTGAAAAGAATCAAACACTTATTCTTGCTATTTTATCGAAATGTTGTTAATTATTCGGCTTCCCAATTTGATTTTACTGCCTAAAACTTGAATTATTGATTGGTATAATGGAATGATTGATTTTGACACACCATGAAGAAATCAGACTGTGCAAATTAAAGATCTTGAGATTGTTGAAAATTTTCTTGGAAAATAGCATTTAAAAAAATTAAACGTAAAAAATAGCGTTTTTACTGGCTCTTAATCTGCTTGTTGAGCATGTTAAAGCAGCACTTAATTTTAGATTTTCATGCAAAGATTTTTAACCCTTTGCACTTAAATGCAAAAAATTGCTACACGATGCAATATTTATATAGGTACCTTAAATATTAGGTACCTACAATGTTTTTGTTTATGCTGTGAACGTCTGTGTATCAGATTTATTTATGTTCATTTTATTTTACGTACTTACCATATCTTGATTTTAATAACTATTTGTATTTTTCTTTATATGAAAACCATGTATGTAAAACGATTGTCAAAAAAATAAGTGTTTTTTGCGTCCTGGATTTTTCGAACCAGGAC
Organism: Melinopterus prodromus; assembly: GCA_964023965.1. Taxonomy (NCBI): domain Eukaryota; kingdom Metazoa; phylum Arthropoda; class Insecta; order Coleoptera; family Scarabaeidae; genus Melinopterus; species Melinopterus prodromus. Next base: position 36,090,526 of record OZ030390.1, read on the forward strand.
GATTTTTAGACCTGACAACCCTATTTTTCTCATAGAACAATTACCGAACCACGACTATCTAGACATAATAGACATAGAATTCTTCATCGAATTACTAGAAACAGTGACCAAACAGAACTTTTTTATCTTTGACAACCAATTTTACTATATGAAAGACGGCTTAGCCATGGAATCTTCCTTGTCCGGACTAATGGCAGAATTTTACATAGATTACATAGAACAAAAACTCTTTAACCCAAAAAATGCAATTTTCACAAACGGAATCGAGTACTATTGCAGGTACGTCGATGATATATTATATTTATAATATTCAACGGTACTAACGCGGAACTCATAAGCCTGAAAAACTTATACGATCATATGGGTAACATAAGATTCACTATCGAGAGAGAAAGCAACAATAAGATAAACTATCTAGACCTATCTATAACGAGAAATAGAGACAAACTACAGTTCGGCATATATCACAAACCCACTAGTACGGACATGGTCATCCCAAAGGAAAGTTACACCACAAACTCATATAAAGAATCAGCTTTTAGGTACATGTTTAATAGAACAACAAAAATTCCACTCACTCCATCAGAGCTGGAAAAAGAAATAAATCATATAAACCAAATAGCTAAAAATAACGGATACAATACAGTAGATATGCAGAACATATATAACAAGGTTCATAACAGTAACATAATAAACATGATTTACCCTAATTACAGAGCAAATAACAGATACATAACACTACCATATCACACAACATATTCCGAACGCATAAAGGACACGATACAGAAATATAACATAACAACTTCTTTCAAAACTGTACCAAAACTGGGAAATTGTCTGATTAATTGCAAACACAGGTTTGATAACACTATGAGGAGCGGGGTTTACAGGATAAATTGTAACGATTGCGAGAAGTTTTACATAGGCCGAACAGGCAGAAATATACTAACGAGATTCAAAGAACACATTAAAAGCGCGAACTCTGCATTGGGACGCCATCTATCCGAGAACAACCACAACTCAACCACACAGAACTTGACTTTACTACACGGGATTGGAAACGAGAATAAGGGGAAAAATACGAATAACAATTGACGGTAAATACCTATACAATAGAGATAACATGTAATATATTTTATGTACATTGCAGTTTGCATCTGATGACGGGGCAACCCGAAAGCTAGCTAATGCAAGAAAACAATAAAACTCACTGAACGAACCGAGGTTGTTTTTATCAATATTTGAACTTCAGTGAACAATGGAGACCTTCCTGGCAAACCCTATTTGAGCTATTTTCGAAAAAACAATCTGAAAAATATTTCACGTTGTTGATTAGCATAAACGCAAAACATTGATTACATCTTCCCGCAGTTTTATCGATTAGTTTCCCTGTTATCCCTTTCAAAGTTCATGTGTACCGTCTCTATATATCTCTATATTGGGATGCATCAAAACACAAAATTATAATCATAGATAAACCTATTCAGTTCACAGCCTATTCAAACTAATAATTAACAATCCCATATTAGTTCACCCTGTACGACACCCTGTCATATTTTCGTTTCAAAATTCTAATAGCATGAGTACATCTTGATCACTTTACAATAATGCACCGAAAAGAATGATGAAAAATGGTAAATAAATTCAAAAGTAATTACTATCTAAATAACATAATAAGTTATAGAATTATTTCGTCCACAACTGTACAATCAGTTGGCAGTATCGATGGTTACTTCACGAGTTCACAAAATTAGTTTTTGAACAACGTGTAACTCTCTTCCGCTTCAGAGTTGTTTGTAAAATAATGCTGAACCCTAAAATTCTCGGTGTTTTTAAATTAATTAGCAGGGCTTTTCATTGCCTTCATCCGGAAATTTTGAGGGAAACGCGTACAAATTAGCCTGCGATTTCGGCTTTGCAAATTACGCACTAAAAACCTTGACGAAAAACGTTTCACGTTTAACCTGAAAGAAAAAGGTCCTGAGTTTTACACTGCGCAGTCAAGTGCTGCCTAGGCTAGCGCCCAGAAAGAAGACATGTTTTTATAGCATTTAAATGAGCGCTAAAACGTAATTTGACAGACCAGTCGAATAAACTTTGGAGGGTGTGTAGCAGCTCAAGTGGGATTTGAAAACTTTTATGTAGGGAGCATCATCAAATTGAAATGAAATGTCAGCCGCGCTCACCATAAAAAATGGGAATGAACGTCCGTCTTTTGATTTTAAGGTAGGGTTGTCTACTCCAAAAAAATAGAGTAACGGATATTTTAATGCCAATAAATTGCCCTTTATTCCTTGATAAATAAACCTGAACGTAACATAAACGGTCGACATCGACCGGTCATTGGCGAACGGAGATCAAGAACTGTCATTGAAAAACACCCAAAATCCTTGATCGCAGAAGGAATGGCATTGAATTGCATTTAATACTGTTACGTTGTTATCGCTTATTTCACTTATTTCTGTTGGGTGTCGTTTTCAGTGACCGATGAATTAACCGACCGCACACCTCCCAGGTAATTGATTCGTAAGTCCGATTCTCCCGCAATAGTCGCTCGTGTCGGTGTTCTATCATGAGCGATGACAATACGGTAACTTTATCGCCATTGCGGTCATCATCAGAGCCTGGAAGCATTTTGCAGGGCGTCATAACAGCAGATTCAGTTGGCACTCCACCTCTGTAGGGAGAGAATTCAGTCCTGGTAAAGTCCTGTCAGCCAAGTCTGACTGGTTTTGCATCTTGCACCGCGACATGAACAACAGGCAAAATAGCAGTAACGTCATCAGTAACTGCCAAAACCGAGTTTCCATTTTCCAGTATATGTTCTTTTCAGCCAAAAATCATTCAGTTGATTTTATGTTTGTTACTCTCAGCTATATTCTGCATAACTATTTCCATGTCGATGAGCCTTTTTCATCTTGGTTGTACACTGCACACAAAGCAGCTGTCTTGAGGTTCTCATCTCATCCTGTAGACCTGCTGTCACCGCTTTCAGACTATTCAGTACCAATAAGGGAACAAGACATGTCCATTTGAGACCTTACTGTGTATCTTGGATCACTTCTCAATATGCCTACACAATCAATTTTAGATTTCATTTAGACATCATTAAAATAAACAATTTACAGGCGCAACAAATGGGTATAACATAATAGGTATTTTGCGGAAACGAGATGAACTAATTATGAGAAAATAGAGAATTATACAGGGTTACCCACGCCATAGGTACGCCAGCTTATTTTATTGATTTATGACACTGGACGAATGAAAGTGCTAACAGACAAAAAATGCAATTTTTTGGGATACTCTTGAAGTTAATATGACTTCCGGTATTTCAATGCTCCACGCACATTTGTAAAAAAAATCTGATGTGGCCAGGCCCATGACTTTATCATACTATATATAAAATTAATTTAGCTGCATGAAATTTCTTCGAGATCGGTCGGGTCTGCATTAAAATAAAAATGTCAGCCAGGATTTGACAGATATGTTGATACTATTGACAGTAGGTATTATCACAATATCAGGTTTGAACACTACCTACGGTAATAAGTATGAAAATATCTGTCAAGTGCTAGCTAACTAGTTTATTTTAATCCAGAAACGACCGATAAAAGACGACCGATCTCGATCAAATAGAATTTGCTCATGCAGCTAAAACAATAATTTTACGAAAAGTTATACAAAATTTCCTCTAGTCATGTGACTGGACAAACCAGATACTTTTTTCTTAAAATGTTAAAGACTAATGGATGTAGAGTAGACTCGCACGATGATGTATGTATTGGATTATTTCCAACATATTTTTTTATTCGGAAATTTTTACTTTAATTTAATATTTAACTATATTGACAAATTCAATTCAACATTTTTTGTACCTTTGTCAAAAATGATTAGGGGACCCAAAAAGACCTATTTCCGCTAAAATCACATTTTTTTTTTCGGCACGATTACAATACTTTACCATACTGCGTATGATAAAGTAAAAAATGTCTGTGTGTGTGTGTGTGTGTGCGTGTGTGTGTGTGTGTGTGTGTGTGTGTGTGTGTGTGTATGTGTGTGTGTACCCGATTTTTGTGACGACGATTCCGGAGAAACTACTAAAGGTATCGGGACGAAAGTTCAGATTTAGAAGTTTCATGACCAAACTGAAAAGCTTTTGGTTCAAAAGGGTCCAAAGGAACTGACTGTTTCCTCTAACCATTTTTCAAGGATTTTGCAAATGAGCTGCTATTTCTGTAATTTCGTCAAAATAGTTAAATAATAAATTAAAGTAGAGGAAATTTTGAATAATTATGCCTATGCTATTTTTTGGTAAAATTAATAGTTTAGCTTCAAGTGCAAATTCTATTTGATCGAGATCGGTCGCATCTGCATTGATATGAAACTACAAAGTAGTCTGGATTTGACAAATATTTTTTTGTGCTGTCACCACAGAAATGTATATGGCTGTCACACTGGAAAACAGCTGATTTCATCAGAGGTTGGAGAACCGCTATGGAACGTTGCCGCTCTAGTGCAGCAAAGCACAAAATACAAAATTCAAATAAAATAAGATCACCAATTTGATTGTTTGTTGATAAGAAATATCAACCCGTTGTTATATCTAATTGCAAAAACGATAAATTGAGAAAAATGTAAATAAAGTATAGCGATGAGTGTAGTTATATTTTAGTATGTTGGTACGGATGTGACATCTACAGTGACATGAACGAATATAAATCTGTCAGAATTTGAATTAGCTTTTTAAACTTGACGTTTCGTAGAAGTGGTATCAACCTAACATTTCCTATACAGAAATATAACCATTTAACTTTTTTTTTTAAATACGTATTTCTCAAAAAGCAACACAAAAAACGTTGATGTCACTCCTGCCGAAAACTACATAGCGCGACTCGCTCACATGCGACGGCGACGCTCCGCCATCGGTGACGCGTCGCATCGCCGCTCGTCGCGCTATTCCGCACTTTCGGCACTTGTGAGATAAATAACTATTATTCTGATGACAGTAGGTAGTGTCAAATGCTGATGCTTTGACAATACCTACTATTGATACTATTGACTATCAAAATATCTGTCAAATCCCGGCTAACTAGTTTAATTTAAATGCAGACACGATTTATCTCAATCAAATAGATTCTCATGCAGCTAAACTATTAATTTTATATTTTGTATGATAAAGTCATGTGCCTGGCCACATCAGATTTTTTATATTTAATTTTTTTCGGCGCGATTACAATACTTTATCATACTGCGCACGCGCACGCGCACGCACACACACACACACACACACACCGACATTTTTTGTACCTTTGTCAAAAATGATCAGGGGACCCAAAAAGACCTGTTTCCGCTAAAATCACAATTTTGTTTTTCGGCGCGATTACAATACTTTATCATACTGCGTAATAAAATGTACAGATGTACCTATAAGCGGACGATCGGGCACAGTTCGGCGCTCGCTCATCGCTTCATCGCTCACCAACCACCACGAAATAAAACGCGGTCCCGCTACTCTCCAGCTTCCCTGTCCTTTCACAAAAACACCTTCATCAGAACCGCTCAGAAGCGCAGCTCATCCCGCATTCCTATCTCTCTAACCCTTACACTAAATGGATACTCAGACGTGCACAACCCCAACCAAGCGCAAACCAAATTATGTATTTTAGTTATTTGATAACTAAAGCAGTTTTTAAAGAACTCTGTTCTATGCATCGGTGAAGTTAAAGAATCCTTAAACCTAATGTTTAGAGTATGCACATCGGAGGGAACCAAAATTTTGTTAAATAAATAGGGCGGTTTTTCCGTCACAATAATCTTCCGGAAAAGAAGGGTGGCATGACCAGACGTTTCATTCATGCTCAACCAGTCCACCTCTGCGAGTTTAGCGAGTTTACACTGACATGGTCCCGTCGCCTCAAGCCAAACATCAACCGCAGACACGAATTTTGCTCTTTTTGACCTTTATTTTCAAGGACTACAGATAAAAAAGGGTAGTACAGTGGCGCGGCATAATTAAAGTGCGATAAAACCAGCGTATCGCATAATTAAATGATTAAACGAACTTACCTTAGTGAAGTTCTATCATAATTATATGATCTTTCCATCCGGAATATGACAATCTGTAGTCTCTTTATTTCCACAATAAGCCACGTGTCTTTAAAGCCATGGTATCGAAGAAATGTCCAGTATGACAGGTATGGGTAAGCCGGCCTTGGTATATATCAGTATATATCTGACATTCTCTTGAAAGCATAGGGTCTCTAAATTGGTCAGGGTTCGGGAAAGTCTAAACAAAGGAAGGGTGGGTTATGTCATATTCCGGATGGAAAGATCATATAATTATGATAGAACTTCACTAAGGTAAGTTCGTTTAATCATTTAATTATATTTCCTTTCCATCCGTTCATATGACAATCTGTAGATGTTTAAAGCACAGAGCAATTTAGAGCCAAAACAGCATTATCGTCTGTTTATGAATAAGAAACAACAAAATGCACTTGAGAGAACATGTTAACATTTTGTTAACATGTTATTGCAACAATATATCGTTATCATGTTATTCAAAGTTAAAGAGTCAAATGTAAAAACTTTCATCAAACTTCTTTTCATGCATGCAGTTGTAAAATTGAAGAACAATTGCAAAATTGTGGGTATTTCAACCAATTTAGGCAAACTGCCAACACAAGACTAGATGCCAATGCTTGCATGACTTGTGACAGGTGCATGAAATACATATGGAGAAAGGTAATTATCGGGTAATTCCGTCATCGAAGAAAGCAACCATAGGCACGTGTTTCGGACTATTAGTCGTCATCAGTACGGAATACATATGAATCAACTTTTAATAATTCCAATGTACTAATTAGTATAAATACTTTAATATACCTGTCTATGTGGCCCTTTTAAGGCTATAAACAATAAGAAGGTATATATCATGATGTAGACCTTTGTAAATAATCGGTAAATGTACTTTGTAAAAAAGATTAATATTATAGATAAACAATCGTACCTACAGCAACAGATAACACACATAGATGTATATAAATAAAGACTGGAATTAATTGCATATGGTTATGAATAAAATTAGACGTTTAATAACCATTGGGAAAATCTTTGAACGCGATGAGCAGCGGACAAAGGCAAAAGTATAATTAATTAGATCTTTTAATTAGGCTTTTCTTTATTTCAATAAGTCTAATGGTGTCCCATATTTGATATGCATATTGTTTCTTACTGCCTCGAAAAGTAATATAATTCAATACAATTGCTGAGTACCAAGTAAAAACTTAAGCTTAGTTGGACGGGACTTGACAACACCGTTTACCGGTAGTTTCAGATAACATGAGCGGTCTAAACTTTATCCACAAATAATAAAGAAAGGGTATCCAATAAATTCCTTAGTGTTTTGATGGCTCAGCATCTAATTTACATATGATTGACTATAAAGACAACTCTAGACTGTTTTGACTGTAGTCATGGTGAACTGTCACTTAAAGAACTAACCCAGCAGCGGCTGCGCGGTTATTATTGTCCAGAAGTAAAAACACAAATTATTGGTAACGGTTCACAGGAACGTATCAACAATGAGCCGACCTCCGTATCCAAATGGTTAATATAAACCAGCGATCGCCAACTTAGGGGTCCGCGTACCCCCAGGACTGGAGCAGACTTATGGGACTGCCCGTGAGCGGGAGAAGGACCGCAGATATAAACGGTCCATTTAGCTGCTCCAAGTTCACGCCCTTGGTCGATCCAACGCAACAAACAAAGTAATTGCCCCGTTATCGTAACTTTTGGGATCCATCTTAGACCCAATTATTAAGTTTGTTATTGTAACAAAACAAGTGTAAAAAAAGATAAATATATCTTTCAAGGCTTATATTAACAGTCAGCTGCCTATACAGGAGTGTCAGGAATCTTTGATTTGCGCACCCAAACCGCTCAAAATATCTGAAAAGTGCAGCAGGCATTTCTTAATGAAAGAGTAAAAACCTATTGGGCAGACTCCAAAAGGTATTAACAGTCATGGTACTAATAGTCATATAATACATATGACACACACGCATGCAACGTTGCGATGCCGTAATGACCGAAGGAAGTAATAACTTCGTTGTGGAGGATACGCAAGTTAATAACGTTGAAAATTTTGGTCAAATAGGCAATTTAAATGAAAATTCCCTTTATCTCAGCCCAAATGTCGCTTTAATTTATGTGAATTTAAAAATTTGCAGCAGAATTATGAGCAACATCTGTTGATTCCATACCTAATCCCTAGCCGGTTTAGAGCTTGGTTGACATCTATCCTGTCAACAGGGAAAGGCTTTGTACAATAGGACAACTGCGGTTGTAACGGCCAAAGCGCACAACTGAAATTTGTTGTAGGATTACTTCTAGGAGAGTATTCTAGAGGTGCAAATATAAGAAAGAATAAAGAATGTTGTTTGCCACAAAAAAAATGGGGGACTTCAGCCGCTATGAAATTAGGTTCTTTAACCAGGAACAAACAAGCGTGCCCCGATTAAATACTTTTCGGTACAAATAAAAGTATAGAAGGCGTATCCAAACATTGAGTAATCCTTTTGGCAGCAAAATTAATTAGCTGAATTCAGTTATCAGATATTAGTCTATTTTTAATGATCTTGAAGCAAAATCGGCTCTAACTTATTTTTAGAAAACAAACAAATTTTACGTCCTAAGCATCCTTGGGATGGTTTGCTTAATCTGTCAAATGCTCGACAGCAATTTTCTTGATACAAAGCAATGCGATAGGGATATCTAAAAGTTTTCATTTGAAAACATTTCAGTCTTTATACGGAGTGAACCACCTTATATAGAGTCATCTAATGACAGCACTCAAGCCAAGAATATGGTAGCTAAGGAATTTTGCTTAAAAGACAAGACACTTTCTTTAAAATAGTCTTGTATAGACCGAAATATATTTCAAATTATAAGGCAACATTAAAAATTTTGCCAATCTCCATTATTTTGAAATATTCTCTCTGAATATTTAGAGTTTGATTTTAATAATTACTAGAGTAACAGAGTAATAGAGCTATAATTCACGAACAGAATTTTGCAATTTTGGAAAGTGATGACAAATCTCAATCTCCACTAAATTTGATTTACTATTAGAGTCACCCGGTTCTTCTTTCTTAAGAAAATTTGGGGGCAGAAACTGATCAGAAGAAAGGGAATTTTCATACAGATAAAAAAGGGTAGTACAGTGGCGCGGCATAATTAAAGTGCGATAAAACCAGCGTATCGCATAATAGACATTTATTAAGTGCTTTTATTTAGAAACTTTATTTAGTACTTTTATTAATATGTTCTACAAACTTGAGATTTTCGTCTATTCGGACTCCTAGATTTTTAACTTTGTCGCTCAGCGCCAATGTTTTTTTGAACCAAAAGTATTAATTCAGTCTTTTCCGAGTTAATATGGAGTCCATGACGAGCAGATATGTCGACCATCCGACGAATATCGTCGCTCAACTTGGTGCACGCCTCCCCGACCTCGTCCTCACGAAAAGACAAATATAATATTGTGTGTCATCCGCGTACCAGTGACACTGACAATCAGTAACAAAACTTTCAAAATTGCTAATGTATATGCTGAAGATCAAGGGCGAGAGAATCGATCCTTGTGGACAACCCATGGTGGTACCGATAGAGTCCGATTTATTGTCATTAATCGTGAATCGTAACAACCTGCTCCCGGAGACACAAATAATCACATAACAAGCCAACCGACTCATCCCGCAAACCAATGTGGATTGTAGTGTAATATGGACGACAGTAATCTATGATTTATCTTATCAAACGCTTTTGAGTAATCGAACAAGCACAGGATAGTTGCCCTGCCCTCATCCGTCGCTTGAATAATATCATCAACAATATGCATAAAAAGTGCAACCGTAGTGCAACTAAAACCAGCCCGAAACCCCGAGTGACTTGCTGGAAGCAGCTTGTTATCAACCACATAAGACATTAGTTGATTGTAAAGAATTTTCTCCGTGAGCTTCGATGGCACGGGCAAAATGCTCACTGGACGTAAATCAGAGCATGTCTCCGGGTGGTTTTTCTTAGGCAACGGTATTACTATTGCCTTCTTCCATGTAGAAGGAAATCTGCCACCGCGGATTACTGAATTAATGATGTCCCTGATGTAAGGGAGTATGTGCGGGCAGAAGTAATCAATCATCCGAATATTTAGTCCGTCAGATCCCATGGCATTGCTATTTATATACTTCAACTCTTTCTCCACTTCACAGTCACCCACCTCAGACAATCCAAAAGATACTTTGGATACTATATTATTTAAATAAATTTTAACTACGTGGGGATCCAATAAATGAGGTGGCAACTGGTGAGTGGAACGGTTGTGCAAACAACATTTTTTAAAGCAACCGATGGATTGTTTTGTTGACGCATTTGTTTTTCTAAGAATACCTTTTTCTCCTGTGTTAATAGCTCCCTTAACATAGTTCCTGAGATCCTTATAATAGCTCCAGCACTCGTCGGTCTTAGGCACTTTTAATTTTTTAGTAATCGTCATCCCGGAGAGGCTGCATGATCTTAATAACGTCAGTAATCCAGCTGGAGGATGGCCTCTGCACCTTGATCATTTTTAGTGGTGCATGACGATCAAAAGTCGAGATAATGTTTTTTTGTCAGAAAATCCACCTTGACGTTGGCGGATATTGATATCCCCCATATCAAAAATTAGATAAAACGCAACACTGTATAAGTCCAGCAAAAAATAATGCTGACTAAAGACGTAAATGAACAAGCAACACGACGTTTACCATTTTTAAAATACCTCTTTGATCAGTTTCAACATTACCATGAGGACTACAAGAATTGCAAGGTTTACTAAACAATCCATGGTCCGCTAAATTTCCGTCCAATGTTAGGAATATTGTACGATGCGACATTTCTAAGAGACCATGAATAAACCCTTATTATATCACGCGTTTCGTTATTGGTAAACGGCATTTTACATCCACAATCAACCACAATTAAGGTTTAGTTGGTTAAATGGCAAACCTAATGCTGAGGGCGCCGCTTGATCAAAGTCCATTTTGTTGGCGTTGCTTGGCAACGACTCCGGCGGTCTGAAACCAAGCTCCAGTTGGGTTCCTGAAGGTTTTTTGCTTATTACACCATTATTTTTAAAAAGACGCTGGTGGTAACATGTTATACATTGCGGAAATGAGAAACAAAACTATCGGGAAATGCCAAAATTCAACATGGCGCCCATAAGAAGAACAAAAGTTGGCCATGGTTACGCCGCCATTTTTTATGTTATTTCAAATTAAAAAATGACACTGCATTCCTTGTTAAAAGTACCTGTAGAATGTTTTTGTTTCAAATATCTAGCTACATTTGGTTTTGAATAAAAAATTAAAAACGATATCTTAACATTTCAGCTTTTTGTGGATATCTTCAAAATGAAAAATGATAGTTTAAATTTCTTTTCAGATAATTGTTTAGCACAAAAATACGAAACTTTGCCAAATTTAAACATAGGCTCTATCTCCACTAATAAGCGAGATCCCCATGGTGAGGCTCAAAGTTGAATCACCCGGTATATGATAGATGATTATTGTTCTATTGGTAGGTACCAAAATCAGCATAATTAGATTCTCATGAAGTCGGTTCAGTGACGTTAATTAAGAAAAGTTTTAAACAAAACTTACTGGGTTTTAAAATAGCTATCCTATGATACCTCGCGTGATCTACTTTTTCTATGAAGTTTCCTAAAGATTGCACCATGCGGTTAAAACCTCGAGATATAATAGCTGACTAGGGACTGACTTTAGGACACATGCTTATAAACAATATTAGGTATACTTATTTTGATAAGTGCTACATATCCTCCCTACATTTTATTACCACCTTTTTTTAACACTGCGTATATCCCTTTAAATAGTACTTATCTAAATGACCGTTACCAGTGCGTCTTAACTGGAAACTCTAGCATTACAAATAACCGTGAATCCTTTTTTTAAGTTATGGCATCTTATCACATACATTATTATTCACATCATTTGAAGTAAATACGCCAAGTCATAAGAATAAATGTATGGAGTAAATGCTCACTGTCAGCAAGTACTTCTAAATATATTGTTTGTGAGTAGATACTCATGTTGCGTATGAAAAAAGTAAAGTTCATGCCTTAATTGCCGGAGTGTCTACTCCATATATTAGAAGTCTGACGTAGCTCTCCTATAAGAGTTTATAATATGTTAATTTCCGTAAAATATTATATATAAAAAACGATCACCTGTGCTCGAGACTTTTACTTTTACATAAAATTTTTAAGGAAAATGCAGAGTGGCTTGCAAACCTTACGCTTTTTGGAGACTTTTAGGAAATAATCATATTATCAAATTTATTATATAAGAGTCTTTATAGGACACTCTTACTTTCGAAAGGTTTTCTGTGCTGAATCCATTCGAGAATCCAGTCTAAATTTTTTTTTGTATATTTTGTTTCTAAAAGCGTGTACACTAGGACCAAGAAACTCCTTCCGTGTATGAACCTCAGTTAAAGCGTTTGAGTGAGACTTTTCCAAGGAATTTATGAAATTCACTTCATCTGTTTTATATTTTGTACAGTCTCAAAACCAGCTGTTTTAAAAGCTGGTCCAAAAACATGTCGACGTATATTAGGAGCATCTGCTCAACGTATGAGGAGCATCTGCTTCATTATGAGTATGTACTTATCCAAACTACAAACTGGAGCATAAAGTACTTTATGCTCATACTCATCAGTACAACTCAGAGCATAAAATCTGTTTTATTCTTATCATCCATTGTATTTAAAGATAATATGCTTGATGTGTAAAAGGTGTAACATGCAAGTTGCAAATATTAAAACTAAGAACCAAACTAAATATAAATTTATTTTATAAAAATATACAACAAAAATTTACTTTAAAATAGTATAGTGACTAGTAAAGGTGTCTCTCGTTTATGTTAGCTATACTCCTTCATGTTATACAATACTATATAGTTTGTCGTAATTTCGCTCGAAACTACTGGCTATTCCTATTTGTACTTTTAGAACGTCCTATTATGTTCCTGGGGCTCTTGTGCAATACGTTAGCGCGAGCAACAGACTGTGCAGCGTAGGAAGTAATTTAGACGAATGATTCTTTTTATAACAAGGTAAGCTTAAATGTGACTTCGGCCAAATTGGAATTTTTATCATGAACCGAAACATTATCATCTGCCCGTCTGTTACAACTGATGGGTTGATGAGGATTGCCGTTCCGTACGTAAGAAGTAAACGCGTTATAAGAAGTTTAAACCAAATTGCAGACACGTGTATTTTCTCTAGAAGTAAATTAAAGCTACCGTCCACTAATACAAACGTTGTTGATTAAATGTTGCGTCAAAACAATACCTTTGTGCGCATTAGTGTATACAGGAAAAACAATAAATGTGTCGACAGTTAAAATTAAAGTTAAAATAACTCAACTAAAAAGAATATTGGTGTTATTCTGAACTACAAAAAAAGAGAATTTTAAAATGCATAATGTCTGGGCGATATATGAATGACATACCAAAAATCTATTGTATGTCTAAATACACTATCTAAATACTTTTATATTGATTAGAACATTTAAAATTCCGTGTTTAACAATCAACCGACAACATTATCTCGACCTGAAGAATCTGTAACCGTAATTAAGCAAACAAGTGCGTGTATATGTGTAAGCGTCCATTCATTCAACCCCAAAAGTGTTGGTTGGATAATTGAAAATGCAGACAGACACAACAATTCATATTTAATATTTAAATAAAACTATGCAAAGATGCATTTGCACAAAATATGAATTATTAACCCAAACATTCTCATAAACAGATAGCAGCGGTGGCACAACAGTATTAACAAATAACTTCCACATGTAATTTACTGTGTCTAGAACGGAACGGCGGGACACTGCGGAATACATAGGTACACATTTTTATTGCGCTTCCAGTCTCTTTAGCCCATCTCATGACAATGACAACTATAACTGAGTCCCCTCTTGAACTTATTACCTCCCTTAATAAGCTTGCGTGCGAGAAACGTATTCCAGCCATGCAGTAGAAAACTTGTATCATTAGCCAAGGTCTGTACACTCTGTACAGTCCAAACATAAAAAGAATATCTACGCGCAGTTCCGCATTCATACATATTAAGGTGGGCTTCGAAATGAGTGGGCAACCAAATATACCTCATAATTTTGTTGTCAATATTTCACCGAAATGATTATGTATTACCATTCAAATTATACGTTAAACTGAACTTGAAACCTTTGCCGATAATACAAAAAATATACGCATCCGCGTCAATTCTGCCGAGTCTAGGTGACGGATTTTAAGCTTATTGGTGGCTATTCCGTAGTCTTCTTGCGATCAACAAAAAAACACGGATATTCCCAGAATTCGTCACCTACACTTGACAGAGTTGAGCCGGATATTTTTTGTATTATCGGCAAAGGTTCAATTTAACGTATAATTTGAATGGAGATATATTTGGTTGCGTACTAATTTCCAAGCCCATCTTAAGAGGGGGTCCAACAGCCGATTGACAGCAGCTTGGCTGTTTTTCAACAGCAGCATGGCTGTTGAGAATTTGAGATCTTTAGACTATATTTTATTATAACATTTTTCTACGATTTATCAAGTGCCATCGGCAAAAACACACGTACTATTAATACACTCACAATACACTCGAGTACGTTTTTTTACTGCTGCTCAAACAAACCTATAGAGTGCAAACTTTTTTTGAATACCTAAAGGAACATTAGGTTCATTCTTCTGTATCTTGTATAATTGTTGTGAATTACATTTATTCTTAATTCATATTTACGAAATATGAAATACATACCTTCAGTAGGATAGTCCAACCTATCGCTTTGCGTTATTTAACGCTTAAACAATAGGATATTATTTGACGAGCATATAAGTAAATGATTTATATCTATTTTGTGCAAGTCTAATACGACGTTGTATCTACGACTCATAAATTCCATTACATATAAAATATTCTAAATGTGTTTCTCAATGCTGGCGAGGCGAGTTGTTAAATAACTGGAAACCACGTAGGTTTTGACAGACTTGGCAGTACTTTCTTATAATGATGACAGGTCCTTCCAATAATGAAGTCTGCATTTGAACGAACTGTCATTATAATGCAAAGCCACTGTCATCATAATCATCGATGTGTATCATGGTAGGGATTATATAGTCATAGATACGCATGCGGCGAACTTATTATATGTGAGTCGTAGATAAACAAATTATACTCAGTATTCAAATTTTCAAGTGCGTTTAAAATAATGAATAGTGGATGCAGCGCACAATGCGCCATTTTTATTTATTACTGTGACTGAATGCGCTGGAACTAAACATAAGTTCTACGCTGGCTGGTTTAATGAATTAATCTGCTTACTTTCATATACAATTTAACTAAAGTTTGAAAACTTTTAAAAATTGACTTTTGCTCAGCATTGCGGTATGTTTAGACCATAGTGCGATCGTGTGAAGCCACTGTCCGTGCCTACTTCCTTCGCTGTGACCGCAAAAAGCTAAAATCACTGTCAATCATCCCTTGATAACGGCGGGGTTTATTTTTAAGTTTTTCCTTAACCTTCACCCTTAATCCTCGTCAACTTAGTTTACCGTCACGGGACAATCGGAAACTCGTACTGGAACTGCCACTGCCGCTACTTGTCAACTCGCTATGGTAGTCAGGATAAGGAAACCAAACAAACCAGTTTGCAGTTCCATATTTGAGGTTATGTTAAATCAAGCCAATTAGCATTATACACCTGTTGCACGAGCACAATTGGGGATCGGATGCACGGGACGAAAATGACTTGCTGACAGCTGAGCTGAGCTAAAGCGAAAATCGTCTACCCTTCATTATGCAATTACATGGTCTATTCTATATTGAAAAGTTCTCTATTAAACGTTTTTGCCAAATATGTTATTTTTTACAGATATACAGCAGTGGTTGCTAATCATATAATAATTGTACTGGATGAAAGAAAAAATATTGAATGATCAATTTCTGCAATTAGTGCTGGCATTAGTACTTGATCCTCGTCGCTGTTGAGCGATATCATCGCGATCAGACGCAATTTTTGTATCCCACTGCTTTTTAATTTGTTTGTTGGTGTGTTCATTGGTTTTCGGCCAGACGGTTTGTGTCACTGTAGCAAGTACCTCTTGCCACATTTTTGTACAGTTACTGTGTTTGTACCGTCCCTTCCTAAATACCGGTTAAAATATGTTTTAGCTAGAGCTAGGGACGGCAAACATGTTTTCACAAAACTAGCGATGTTTTTACATCGATGATACTGTTCTCGTGAGAAATGCTTACATTACTTGCTCATAGAATAATATACTATATTTTCTTTTGCCATCTAGTGGAGAAAAACTATTACTATTGTTAAAAGGCAGAAAACTGTAACAGTAATTTCTTAGTGCCTCTCAGTGAAAATTATTTTTTGGTGATAATTACTCTCAACAATCATCAAACTCACAGCGGTGGGTGTTGCCACTATCATTACTACTACTATTGTGAGAAGTTAGAAAACTGTAGCAATTGTTTGGTTACTACCAGTAATTATTAATTTATTCATTATTTATAGGATTTCTCACTAAAATTGATAGTAACTCTCAAGAGTCTTCACGAGAAATATACTGTAGTAGTGGGTTTTAGCACCACCATTACCACCATTGCTAAACGCGCCTTTACACAAATTTTGCGGTTTTAGCGGATAATTAAGAATACTACAGTAATTCTGCACTTTGATTATAATAATAATAACCCACGCCTTAATATCCCCCAACAGCTTTCGCCACTACGGGGGCATCGGCAGGCCCGAATTATCATTATTACAGCCCGCGTCTGTGGCACGTATTAAATTGTTTCAGCATTCGCCAAAGAGTAAAGTAAAACCACAGAAAAACCCTTACTCTGAAACCAGGGCGTGAGATTCGAACTCAGGCCCCCCAGACTGATAGCCAAGCGCTTTACCGCTGCGCCACAGTCTGGCTAAAAAACTTCACTCGTAATGCTAAAGCTCAGACATACGATAATAATAAGTCAGCATGCAGCGCAGTTAAATTTTCCTCGGCGGAGTAAAAAGAATGGGCAATAAAATACTGCTTGACTCCACTTTTAAACGCTTTGCTTGTTTGAGAAGGTATGCCGGGTGGCAGGGCATTAAACACTTTAACTATCATATAGCTTGGGCCTGCTTCAAATGCAGACGATGCTATGAAACATCGATGTATTAGATATTTTTGCCATCCATAGCTATGGCCCATATATTTTCAATTGGATTGAAAATGAAATGGTATGGTGGTAGACACAGAACTTTATACTACAAATATAAATAAAAAATATTTATTGTTATAAGTTGCAAACTTTACAAAATTACAAATAAAAATAGGAAATAATAAGTAGCAATTGAATTAATCCTATGATGTGATTCGGTTTAACCGTTCTTCCATCACACCATAACGAAAATAGAATTTTTTGAATTTTTTCTTCTTGTCTTTGTGCTATACGAGCGCGCGTCGTGTGTTTTGCTGAACCAGTATTTACGAATTTTGCGACGATGCTTTTCACAGTGAATGAATTTGCAACAAATTTGACACAATTTGCGAATTGTAGTAACCTAACTTTCACGATTTTGATAAGTCTTATTTAACAATAAGGACATGTTGTCTTGTGCAGCGCTCCGTGTTTACTAACTCTCATCTGTTTCCTAACGACCTGTCCACTCATTGACCTATCGGAGCATACCAGCCAAAATAGCGCGCAATTCAAATCTAGCGGTTTTATTGCGACGGCCTTTATCATCTACTTAATAACATTCGATTTGCTAATTATTACAATTCAATGAAGATATTGTCGATATATTCAATAAATGTTTAGAAATGACGACAGTGAAGCATCAGCTGAGATACACTTGCAACATGGATTGCTTTACAGTATAGAGCTTGAATTTCGCATGCGCTAAAATTTGATACGTCCGCACTAAACTATTTAAAATTTTTGGTTACGGTATTATACTACCCGGTTTTTAACGAAATTAAATAGCTCTTTGTTGATCACCCACAATAAGAAATTCTACTAGGTATGATAGGTGCGCCTATGCTCTAAACAAAGCTCAGTACCCATTCCAACAAAGGAAATGCAAACTTTACTTGTATGCAGGTAAACTATTGTGTCTTGAGTATGTCATCTAATGCATGCGCTAAATCCACAATAAAAGCGGTACAAAATTTACCTACTTTCATGATTTAAATAATTAGCGTTAGTCTTTTACGATGTTTTTTACTGGTTTAATGCGGGTCGAAAATGAATAATGTGTGCAAAGTCATGGTTTAAGTTACAATGCTATTAAATTATTAAACTTTAAAAACTATTATTTTCAACGGACAGTACACATAATACAAATTTTCTAGGGCCAGCAGATATTAAATTTTATTTGCATTGTCCTTTGTCGGAAGTGCAGATATAAAATTCTAAAGTTATTCCTCATTGCCGGAAGCATGTGACCTGGCATATCCATTGTTAAGATAACAAACACTGGTTGTAATCTAAATTTTTCTACTACTGAACTTCCAGGGATTGTGTTCCGACACTTACAAATTACCGAATAAAAACAATGTTGGAAATAACCCAATACAAACATCGTCAGTGCGAGTCTACTCTACGTCCATTTGTCTTTAACATTTAAAGAAAAAAGTTCTGATTTAGCCAAGCGCATGACTTTTACATACTATATATAAAATTAATAGTTTAGCTGCATGAGATTCTATTTGATCGCGATCGGTCGTTTCTGCTTTAAAATAAACTAGTTAGTCAGGATTTGACAGATATACCGATTCTATTGGCAGTAGGTATTATCAAAATATCAGCTTTTAACACTACGTACGGTAATAAGTATGAAAATATCTGTCAAATCCTAGCTAACTAGTTTGCAGAAACGACCGATAAAAGACGACCGATCTCGATCAAATAGAATTTGCTCATGCAGCTAAACCAATAATTATCCAAAAATTATACAAAATTTCCTCTAGTCATGTGACTGGCGAAACCAGATATTTTTTTCTTAAAATGTTAAAGACTAATGGATGTAGAGTAGACTCGCACTGATGATGTATGTATTGGGTTATTTCCAACATATTTTTTATTCGGAAATTTTTACTTTAATTTAATATTTAACTATATTGACAAAATTACAGAAATAGCGGATCATTTATAAAATATTTGAAAAATGCTAAGAGTACACATCCCTTTTATTCGACTTTTTTGAACAAAAAGTTTTTTAGCTGGCTCTAACTTTGGTCATGAAACTTCTAAATATGAAGTTTTGTCCCAATACCTTTAGAAGTTTCTCCGGAATCGACGCCACAAAAACCAATACACACATACACACCCACACACACACACACATACACACACATATACACACACACACAGAGGGGCCCTTATTTTGTACTTGGTCAAAAATGTTCAGGGGTCACCAATAGAAGATATTTCCGTTAACATCCCAATTATTTTTTGTCACGATTACAATACTTTATCATACCACGTGATGATACACGATACATGAGAAAGTAAAAACACATTAGAGGTCAGTATTCATCAGAAATATCAGCATCTGCATGAGATCCTTCGATTTTAATGAAACTTGGTTAAACTTGGAGGTATTGCAGAGGTAGGTAGAATATTAAAGACCATTATAGAGAAACATATTTTTCTTCAACTAAATACCTATTTATTTTTAGTTATCGCTGTGACTTCACCTTTAATAGAGGGGAATAAATTTAATGGTGACTTTTCTAGTTAACGAGAAATCGTCATGATAGTAAGACAGTGCGCGACTGCGTCCGTGTTTTGACACCGTCACGATTGTCTAACTTAGCGCATTCTTGAGAAAATTAATAAAAAAAGACGGAGTCATCCCTGTTCAGCGCAAGAAAATAGATAACTCTGTACAACAGTTGTGTTGCAAATTAACGCCGCCAGCAGTATATCGGTCTTTCGCCACTCCGGCCTTTCTCGCTCAGAGCGACAACGTACATATGTACCTACGTGTGAATAGTGGTCAGCTGTTTGTTGGTTTATCAGCAATAACAATCTTTTGGATTGTGGGGTGTGTTTCTGTGGTGATTTGTGTAGTACCAGACACGGATGGATGACAACTGTATGGCTAGAATGCTACATAACTTTGATCGGCCGCGAAACGCAATTGCTGTGTTAAGTCCGTTTGTTTTGTTCGACGGATATCACTTTATGATATGTGATATATGATGATCAGAGTATCAAGGGCCCAGTGATCGGTATGAGTTTCCCCGGCTTCTCCCATATTGGGGTGCTCTCTGATTAAGTAACCTTTACCTCTCATTGTTATTGATTTTGTTAAGTAATTTTCAATTCAAGCTATGCGCTAGTTTTGTTGTGGCCGTAGGTCAGGTACAAAATTTTCAGAGCACATAGTTAAAATTGGTAGAGACGTTTACTATAAATGTCAGGTTAGAACAGTTACCTGAAAAAAATCTATGCCTCTGTGGAACAAGTCGATTGCTCAAAACTACTTCTTTCCACAAAAACGTTTAATTTGAGGACACCTGAAACATATGCTTGTTGTATTAAGCATATATTTAGAAACGTATCGCTTATTCACAATAGATTAAAGAAATATTGTGAAATAACAACATCACTTTCACCAATTACAACACCTCCCACATTTAAAATTTGAAATATCTATAAGGCCAAAGTTGACACACACAAAAAGAGTGGAATCTACTAACTAAAATGCGGTGACTGCGAATCTCATTATATAGGTTAGACTCTTCGCTCGTTGGACATTAGATACAGCGAACATAAATTGTCCTTCAAGACAGGTAGGTACATTTCCCGAAAAAAAAAAAAAACAAGGTCAACAAACTTTTCCGCTCTATAAGAAAGCAGATCCACATGGAATGGGGAATTATCGCCCAGTATCTATACCGCCTACATTCTCTGGAGTTTTTGACCATTGCTTCTCAGACAGATTGGAGAAATTCCTGATTCGACACTCCCCTGGCAGCACAGCTTCGTGAAGAGCAAACCTACCTCATCCGCAGTACATTCGTTTACAGATAGAGTCATGGATCTAGTCGATGCGGGAGGGGTCCCTACTAGGATCTTCAGCGACCTCAGTCGGGCCTACGACTGTATGGACCATCATATCCTCGAGGCCAAGCTGCTCCGGTGTGGGGTGCGAGGTCTTCCATTAGATGTCCTACCTCAGGAACCGGAGGCAGTGCATCTCGATCAGTCGTAAATCAAACGAAGTTTTGGAGCAGCACACTTCAGGCTATAAAACCGTTAACTTGGGTCTTCCACAACGTTCAGTCCTTGGTCCCATGCTGTTCTTACTCTATATAAACGTCATCCCTCTTGTTGATAGCAGTGTTCATTTTACATTGTACGCGGATGACACAACCGTTGTGCTGCACGGTTCGACTGCGGCAGAGGTTGCTGCATCGAATGGTCGCATTCTCAAGTCGTTGGGCGAGTGGTTCACGGCAAATCGTCTGTTGAACGTCAGTAAGACCCACCAGATGCATTTTCATTGCCCCAGAAAGCATGTGGAGGCGTTTGACCTTAAATTTGACGGGCACAATATTGCGGCCACAAATCAAGATAGATTTCTGGGCCTCCATGTCGATGATAACTTGAGCTGGAAGCAGCAATGTTCGACGCTGTCTTCTAAACTGGGTTCGATGGCCTATCAGTTTCGAGCGCTGAAACCATATTTATCGCGTCAACAGCTGATCCAGTTCTACTACGACCAGGCGAACTCTTGCCTTGCGTATGGGATATGTTTCTGAGGTGGGTCGTTCATAACATGTCATATAACACTGGTAGGTACTTGAAAGTTGCAACCCCCATTTTTTTAGACTACGAGTCGCCACTGGGTTTTTATATCGGTTAAAAGAAAATTTCTTTTTTGTCTAGCTTGTCCAGTTTGATATATCTTGTCTAGTCCTAGAACTCAAAGTTTCAGCTCTCTTTTATGTTTAGTTTCTGAGAAAAACGGGAAGTGTCGTCTCACATACTCACCCTGTATTTAAATACACGGTTAGGTTAGTTAAATAACACCAAAAGTTCTTAAAGATGGCAGTGGATAGAGTGTCATACCGTAAAAAGTTTCTTTTATGATTTAATCAATAATTTTGATAATTTTTTGTCCTAGATTAGTTGAACAAAAAATATTTTTGTTTAAATTGTGTGAGAACTATGCCTGTATCGGAGATAATAAAAAAATCGCAAACTAGAGACGTCTATCCTTAGTTAAGACATTTGATATTGACTGTATGGGAATCCCAATCGCCATCGTATCAACAGTATCAAATATACGGCTTGGGTGTTTACTCTAGCCAAGTAGATACTACCTAATTGTCCGTTTAATCACGTGGCCTCACATACCTTGTTGGCACCAAAATAGGTAGTTGGGTAAGATCATAAAGCGCACCACTGTAGGCTGAACTTGAATAGTAATTATGCGTGAATGCAAATTGCCATTCTCATTATAGAATAAAATTAATTTCAAAATCTGTGGTTAATTATAAGGAAAGTACCTGTATGTCAGGAATATTAGGACCTGTTTGTGATTTTCGATTTTAATAAATCTTTCTCAGTTTATAGTTTTATATACAAGACATTTAATTCAGCAAGGATTTTTTCAAAATTACAACATTTTTACTTTGTCATACAGCGTATGTGTGTGTGTGTGTGTGTTTTGGTGCGATTTTGGTGGCGACGATTCCGGACAAACTACTAAAGGCATCGGGACAAAAGTTCATAATTACAATTTTCATGCCCAAACTTAGTGCTGAAAAGCTTTTGGTTCAAAAGGGTCTAAAGGACCGGGATGTTTCCTCTAAGCATTTTCAAGGATTTTGCAAATTTTGCAAAATGAGCCGTTGTTATAATATCAATGACTAATTATTAGCTGTTCCAAAAACATATTCAAAGATCAAAGATAAAGGCATTTTATAAAGAAGATTAAAGCCAAAGACTTGATCTGATTCCATCTCGCTGAAATAGAAAATTTTGTGCATAATATATGTCAATTCAATGTGCCTTCATGCAACCGATGCATGCTGCGTAAACATTAATCCTGAAGATTGTGGTTGGTTTTTGGATGGCTATTTGAAGCCTATGTGGTTTTCAGGGGACCCCACACTCTTACAAGTTAAGGATATATTAAGAGAATTGAGATACAAAGAAAACGATAAAGAATTAGAGTGTGATTTTGACATGGCACTTCTGACGAATCAGAATAGAGTAGAATAGAAGAGAATAGAATAAGTTTATTCATACTGTGCAGTAATCATCAATAGCAATAAGTAACAATATTTTGCTATAATACATGACACAAATTCATCAAAAGTGTAGAACACATGCGACTTCATAAAAGTTCTCAGTTTATCCCTCCAACAGATCATGGCCTCTGGTTAAGTAGTCATGTTTTGCTCTTGTCACTATGTTGCCACGACGTTCCTTGTGGACATCTAGTAGGGTTTTTTAAGATGTATAGAGATGTGGCTGGGAAAATACCGTACTTAATAAAAAGAGGCCTACAAGAAGTTTGTCTTGTTACACCTGCTATACTTCGCACTGCCTTCTTTTGCTCGATGAGGATTGTGTACACGTGTGCTGTGCGACCCCATATTCCTATCGCATAACTAAGTTTGGAGTAGAAGAGCGAGTAAGAAGTTGTTTTAGCAGCTTCTTCACCTGAGGCTTTTTGGATTCTCTTGATGGCAAAAGTAATTTTGGAGAGTGATAGACTGAGGTCATCCACGTGAGGTTTCCAGGAGAGCCGAGAGTCCACTGTTATTCCAAGCAGTCGCACGGGTTCATCACTAGTTAACCACCGGTCCGTGGTGTAATTGATCTTGCTTGTTTTCTCCTTAATGTAATAGAAGCTCGTTGTTTAACAACCAGGCCAGTTCAAGAGCTGTTGACATTTGATCGTTTAGCTCTTCAATGGTATTTCCACTCGGTGTTACTGTGGTGTCATCAGCGTATATTATCGCATGTGCTGTTATAGGTTCGGGAAGATCATTAATGTAGAGCACAAAGAGCAGTGGGCCCAGAACAGATCCTTGCGAGACACCCCTTGAAATTGTTCTTGTTGCACTCGTCTGTCCATTTACTGAGGTATACAGTTGACGGTTAAGCAGGTAGCTTTCAAGAATGTCATATACCCTCCCAGTCAAACCAAACCGACTCAGTTTTCTAAGAAGAATATCATACGACATGGTGTCAAATGCTGAGATCACACATGTAAGACATAGTCTTTTTCTTAGAATTAATTTCTGAGCAGACATGAGTGTAGAGCGAGTCCAGTGTGTTTTTTGTGTTCCTTCCTATTATAAAATCGTACTGATTCTCAGAAAAACGTCCGTTGTCGGTGAAATATTTATTTAGTCTTTTGTGGACGATTACTTCTAAAAATTTTTACAGGGCTGGCAGCACGGAGATTGGCCTGTAGTTTTCCTAATTACCTCTGTCCCCTTTTTTGAAGACGGGGTGAACCTTTGCAATTTTTAGTTGATCTGGGAATATCCACTGATGCAGGCATGCATTAAAGAGCACTGACAATGTTGGCACAAGTGTTTGGCTCACTTATTTAATCATACGTGTGTTCAAGTTGTAGTAATCTGTAGCTGTTTTATTTTTCAAGCATTTGTGTTGGTTTAACGGGAAAGTTAGTGCTTCCAGTCCCATTGGTGTTATTGAGTTTTCTAATAATTGTGTTGCCTATATTTGCAAAGTATGTATTAAGTACTTCACAGGGTGGAGACTCTCTATTTTGATATTTGTTTGATCTTCCTGTTTCCTTGTTGATGCTCTCCCAAATAATCTTCGATTTGTTATCATCTTCATTGATTCTCCGTTGGTTATTTTTCTTTCTCTCCTCCTCAGCTGCCCTCAGCTGCCTGCAGGTAGTTTGCGGCGTTTGACTTTGTCAAGGATCGCCTGAGTTTCTTCCGTACCTCTGTCTGCCTGAAGCCGCCAAAGGAATTTTAGAACGTCCTTTTTCTCACGGAGGGCATTAGAAAAGATTGGTTGACTTCCAAGATATTTGCATCGTCTGAGAGGAACGCACTCTTCAGCAGCTAAACTCATAATTTTCAATAAGTTACTGCAAATTTGTTCAGGGTTGGTGCTGTATCTAATTGGCCAGTCAATGTCCTCGAGTATAGCAGCAAACTGGTCGAATCGTTGGGGAGAGTAAAGTCTCCGAAGAGCTGGTGAGCTCACCTGTCCACATTCGATTGTTATGCATTGGGGGTAGTGGTCACTGATGGTGTAATCTAGTACATGCGCATTCACAGCATTGTCGGTAAAAATATTGTCAATGCAGCTACGTGTATCATTTCTTATCTTGAATATGTTTCTTATATAAAAAATTTGTATTTTGCTATTGATAAATTTATGTATTAATACAAAAATATTTATATCATTACTTGATATTTTATTTGACTTTTTCTAGTATTTAACCCGCGCTTACATGATCGGAAAAATCTCCTTTTGAAATACGTACATTTTGAACGAATAACTTATTATTTCATAATTATGTAGCAGCATTTTGTCCATGTAATTAGAAACACCTAAATAATCACATGGACCTGCTATTGTTAATGATTCCCTACCGGACAACGTAAATATGATAAAAACGTTATTTAAAAAAGCGATCTCTTTATACAGCGTGTTCAAAGCAATCAGCTATGTTAATTTATTACAGTATAAGCTGTTATACTTATTTACTCACGCCCGTCATCAATAGAGGGCTAGAGCCCAGTGACCAAAACTACGAATAATACAAAACATTGATATTCATGTATTCTCTTTTGTCCCCCTTTTACTTTCGAAACTACTGGATGTAATTCCATTATACAGGGTCTCCCACGACGAGCTGCCATTAGAAGTATATGAAGAACCAAATGAAATGAGAGATTGAAAATTTGTGGACTTATATTGCTGGACACGATCGTCTCAACTAAAATATTTTGAGTTTTCGGTTACTTCCGGTTACACCGGAAATGATGTCAGCTTTTAAATTTCAAATGGAACACCCTTATTTTATCGCATTTTTGAAATCTTCATTAAATTTTAGGTCAATTTTATGTTACATTCCCTATACCTAACATGTGTCATTTTTGAGATATTAATTCTTTTCATTAAAAAATGACAGCTGCACGGTTACGTTCAATTGCTTATAAATGATCTCCTGTGACCGTTGGAAAAAAGTTGTCTTGAAAAATTGTTGTGAAGGTAACGGATTATCAACACATCAACACATCTTCTAAAAGTTATACAGTCTGTTCATATTATAAGATCAAAATTGAATTCGAGAAAAGTACTAATAGTCGATTTTTTCAAATGGCAACCCTAATATGTGAATACATTTATCAATTCTATGGAAAATTTTAGATCAACTTTGTGTACAATGCCTTATACCTAAAATGTACTTGTACCTACTGAAATCGATTTTTAAACATCACAGTAGAAATTGCAAATATTGGCAAATCTAGATTACGTTTGAGAACAGCTCAATAATTTGGAATAAACAGAACTTTAATAGACAAGTTTTTTAGGTAATTTTTCCTTATAATTAGTATTTATAAAATTATAGGCCTACATTAAAACACAATATTGAAAATAAAACAAAATCGTTAAGAAAATTAAAAAACTGCTAAATATTATTTAAGTAACGGTTCAAAAACGTTGTCGTTTTCCGCTAAACATGCTTCAATTCTTTTTAACATACTATTGTTGGCGTCCCTGATAGAGTTCGCACATAACCCATTGAAAGCAGCTCGAACCCTATCTTTCATTTTCTCCTCATCAGTTATTGGGTTAAAAAGAATTGAAGCATGTTTAGCGGCAAACGGCAACGTTTTTGAACGGTTACTGAAATTGAATTAAGCAACTATTTTTAAATTTACTTTAGGATTTTGTTGGTTTTTAATATTGTGTTTTATTGTAGCCTCATAATTTTATCAATACTTAATTATAAAGAAAAATGACGTAAAAAACCTGTTTAATAAAGTTTTGTTTATTCCAAATTGTTCAGTTGTTTTCAAAAGCAATCTAGATGTGGAAATGTTTGCAATTTCTACTGTGATGATTAAAAATCGATTTCAGTAGGTACAAGTACATTTTAGATATAGGACATTGTACATAAAATTAACCTAAAATTTTCCATAGAATTGAGAAATGTATTCATATGTTAGGGTTGCCATTTGAAAAAATCGAGTTTTAGTACTTTTCTCGAATTCCACTTTGATCTTATAATTTGAACACCCTGTATAACTTTTACAAGAGTTCTACCGATGTGTCGATAATACGTTACCTTCACAACAATTTTGCCGGACAACTTTTTCCAACGGTCACAGGGGCTAGTTTATAAGTAATTGAAAGTAACCGTGCAACTGTCATTTTTTAAGGAAAAGTATGCATATCTCAAAAATGGCACAGGTTAGGTATAGGGAATGTAACATAAAGTTGATCTAAAATTTAATGAAGATTTCGATAATGCAATAAAATACAGGGTATTCCATTTGAAACAGAAAAGTTGACATCATTTCCGGTGTAACCGGAAGTAATCGAAAACTTAAAATATTTTAGCTGAGACGATCGTGTCCAACAATATAATTCCACAAATTCTCAATCTCTCATTTTATTTGGTTCTCCATATACTTCTAATGGCAGCTCGTCGTGGGAGACCCTGTATATAAACGTCAAAATAATTATTTGTATACAGTATGTTCAAGTTAACCATGTTATTATCAATACCACCCATTTTTATATTGTATGCGTGTGGATAGTTTTTTGTAAATGTGCTTTAGGATTTATTAAATAAATTCTGATATCCCAATTATGTAGAAATTTTACACTTTTTATGACGCTAGACGAATGAAATTTTTGTGAAATGCAATTTGGAATACTCTTCAGTTTACTATGACTTCTGGGTTTTCCGGAAGTGAAGTAATCATCGAAATGTTAAATGCCATTTGTGTGATATTTTCAATCAGGATTAGATTCTGCACACAACAACATATCGATCGTCAATTGTGGTCGCCAAGGCAACAAAAAAAATCTTGTTTAATAATTAAGGTAGTATGGATTTGTGAAAATAATGAGTGGAATTTCCGTTTAAGCAGGGACGTTTAAGCGTCACCATCATGGTGATAAATAGTGTTTGGAAAGGTATTTTTAAAATTGCAAGTCAAACAACAATAATTGCGATGTAAACAACAAATTATATAAGAATCAACGGTAAACAACAATTAATAGTGAACAATAATTTACATTGATAATCGAAAATATAAACCTTGCAATAACCTCACACAATAAGCAATACAGAGAATTGGCAAATTCCAATTTTTGCATTTGTTTGCATTCATCCACAGTTTAGTACGCTGACTTTGATCATTAACCCAATATTTTATGGTTCTATTTCCTCGTTTTAAACCATATTTCCACGCTGCTATTTTCAAATATCAAGGATTTGGTGTCATTGTAATCGGAAAATGTATTCTGTCGAATAATCAGGGTGTACCCGTGAAGTATAGCGACAAAACTTACTCATTGGCCAAAAACCAATTAATTCAAGCTAGAGGTAGCCAGTAATATAAATTAGGCCAAAATTGATTTAGTTTAGTTCGTGTTTATTTGACAATTATCGACTATTTTCATGAATTTATAGCCTCCAAGATTATTAAACAAAGAAAATTCTTTTTTATTGCCTTGGTCGTAGAAATTGACGATCGATATGTTGTGTTCAGAATGTCATCCTAATTGAAAATGTCACACAAATTATAAAGGATGTCATTTAACATTTCAGTGATGACGTCATTTGGGGAAAAATCGGAAATAATACTAACCTCAAGAGTATCTCAACAAAAGACTTTCTTGTCTGCTAACACTTCTAAAAATTTGAAATTTTAAATTTGAGGCTCCATATTGTAGCATCGCCTTAACGCAATATCGATTTAAAATATATCACATTGGCCATACCATAGTGGAAATTATTAATAATACCGGTTCATGTCACAAATTCTTCACTTTACCTCGTAGCTTGGCTATTATCAATAATAACTGGTAATTATTAATAATAACCTATTAATCACTATGCCCGTAACATATACAGTATCTAGCATATATGTATTGTGTATTATCATTAAATAACAGATGAGGGTATATATTTCTTATACCTGACTATTCTGAGTTAGAGCGAAACATTCGTCACATAAAGTTGTCCACCTATGTTTTCATCAATTTCTTCAAAACTATTAATCTTCGCAAAACATATTGTGCATTATAATTAAGACGAAGAATGTGGGTTCACTATAAAAAAATAATTATTTAAAAAGATTTCTAAAATCGAGTTATTGTGTCATTATTGATTTCATTATTTAAACTAATATAATTGAGAGAAATTATTTCCCATTAATTTTGTTAAACTACTTAACATGATTATTTGTATATTACCAAATTCCAAATTATTTGTGTACTACCAAATTCTAAGATATTTTTAGGTAGTCAAACTCGAAATCCGTTCACATTTACGAACAAATTATTTTTAACCGGGATTAAATTGCTAGTTCTTTTTTTAATCATGTACCTACAATAAATGTCTTATAAATTTTTTCCGTAAAGTAGCCGTTCGTACCGAGTGCGGATGTACTGCATCATATACACGTAAGAGAAACACGGCACACATTTCATACAGAGTGTCACCTTCCGAGTCTCGAAAATTTACAGAGGAATTTAAAGGAGCATCGTAGTTTATCATCTTTTTATGAAAATAATCCGATAAACATGTAGTCCAAAGTAGTCTGTTTTCGATAAAACTTCTTCAGAAGAAAAACGTGTTTTTTTATACATTTTCCAAATATTTTTCCCTTACTAGCGTACAAAACAAGATGAGAAAAAAATGAGGTGAGTATTACATAAGGGTCAATCCATCTGAAATGGTCCAGAAACAGATAAGTTGGTCGCTTGACCATTTAAGAATAAAATATTTTTTTTATAGATCTTGCCTATATTCTGGGACTGCAAAGCCATTTTATTTTTTTATTATTTTTTCTGTTCAGAAATGACGACCAGTTTTGCGTCAGCGAATCCGACATTTTTGACATTGGTATGTGTTTGCGTTAAACGAAATAACTTTGTTTGAAATTGTCATAGAGAGTTGAAAGGAAAACCAACGCGATTAAGCACATTCCAAGCTATCTGTTAGGTATATATTATATAATGCATAGAGTTTACGCTTATTTTCTGTATATAAAATATCTTAAAGTTTACTTACGATAGTCCATTAAGAGCCGTTTTCATGATTTTTTAGACATGAAGGGGTTACTTAATTTGTCCATTTAATATTTTTAGTTATAACCTTGTATGCAAAGGGCTTATAATAAAAAATAGCTTTCTTACTCCTTCTCCCTATTGATGACAAGCTATTGAAATTTCAAAATTTCTTATTTTTACGATGTTAAATGTCAAATATCTCTGATGGGTCCAGGACAAAAAATCTGAAACTTTAATTGACTCAAATTTAATTGATCTTTTCATAAGGTCTAATAATAAATAAAATATTCTTATTTATTGCACTGTTTGGAATTATTCTTGTGTATTGCACTGTGTTTGGAATAACAGCCCTTTAAAATGAGAGCAAAATCACATGACTGCAAAACAAATTTAATTAAAAATTTTTAGTAAATACAAGACAAAGCATACTATTCATAACAATTATGTCAGTTTTTACAAAAGAGACTTATAAAACTAAGTGATCTTCACACGGTTCTGAAGTTGATATGATGTAACATCTTATTACACCTTCTTTTGGTTGATGAGAGAATTTGTGAAAACTTCTAGTTCCTTTTATCTGTTTGGATCTCTGAACTCTATCATAAAGGGTGGTTTTGTGTTCTGAAACCTCTTCTTTTGCCACTAAGATGTAGTTTACCCCTGGTAGGGGTCCATTACAAAAGGAGAACATATCTTCTTCATTAAGGATTTGGCTATTAAGTAAGTGGTCTTTGAAGACTGGCTTTAGCCACTAGTCGCTTCGTTGCCCCCCCCCTATGCGTTTTCACCATGTGCACATCCAAAAAAATGCCATCCTGCATCTAACCCAAAATCTTTTTTATAATACGATAAGTTTGCAAAGTTCTTTTTCTTCTTGTATCGACTTGCTGCACCGCCAGAGAAATATATAAGTTTTGA
The DNA here is from genome assembly GCA_964023965.1 of Melinopterus prodromus. NCBI lineage: Eukaryota > Metazoa > Arthropoda > Insecta > Coleoptera > Scarabaeidae > Melinopterus > Melinopterus prodromus. Next base: position 36,121,846 of record OZ030390.1, read on the forward strand.
CATGCATGACAGATTTTGTTTTATATAATTAGTTAAATGTTTCTGAAAACAGTCGCATATAACCGGCTACTGGCTCAGCTCAATAGTTAGCCTGTTAGAACAGGCTCACAACTAAGGGAGCGGTGGGGACAGTCCAGTAGTTGCCAACATTAACGTAAAGAAAACATCTAAGCCTACTGGAACTGTTTATTTATTTACATTATATTTTTATAGAATCAGTAATATAACATATTCTTACTGATATTATGTGTAAATTATGATATAGAAATATGTGTGTTGTACAATTAAGTAATTATTCTATTATAATCATTTTAAGCTGAATAAAGTTAATAACATTGTAATAAAATGTAATAAATTTAAATAATTGTGCTTTTACAACTTCAGGACGGAATTATCGTATTTGTTAGTAAGCGCTGATTAACGTCTTTCCCCATGTTTGAGGGCATGTTACTCCAAACACGGTGCAATACACAAGAAAGTTTTTATTATTATTAAACCTTATAAAAGGGTGAATTAATTATGAAATTTTTAGATTTTTTGTCTTGGTCCCATCAGAGATATTTTACAAGAAATTTTGCAAAAATGAGCAATTTTCAAATTTCAATAGCTTTCTATAAATAGAAGGAAGGAGTAAGAAAGCTAGTTTTTTATTACAAAACCTTTAAAGCATACAAGGTAACAACTAAAAAATATTGAATGGACAAATGAAGTACCCCTTCATGTAAAAAAATCTGATGTGGCCAGGCACATGACTTTATCATACACAATATAAAATTAATAGTTTAGCTGCATGAGAATCTATTTGATTGAGATAAATCGTGTTTGCATTAAAATTAAACTAGTTAGCCGGGATTTAACAGATATTTTGATAGTCAATAGTATCAACACTAGGTATTGTCAAAGCATCTGCATTTGACACTACCTACTGTCATCAGAATAATAGTTATTTATCTCACAAGTGCCGAAAGTAAGGAATAGCGCGACGAGCAGTGATGCGGCGCGTTGCCGATGGCGCAGCGTCGCCGTCGCATGTGAGCGAGTCGCGCTATGTAGTTTTCGGCAGAAGTGAGATCAACGTTTTTTGTGTTGCTTTTTGAGAAATACGTATTTTAAAAAAATCAAAAATGGGTTTGTTTCTGTATAGGAATTGTTAGGTTGATACCACTTCTACGAAACGTCAACTTTAAAAAGCTAATTCAAATTCTGACAGATTTATATTCGTTCATGTCACTGTAGATGTCACATCCGTACCAACATACTAAAATATAACTACACTCATCGCTATACTTTATTTACAATTTTCTCAATTTATCGTTTTTACAATTAGATATAACAACGGGTTGATATTTCTTTTCAACAAACTATCAAGTTGGTGATCTTATTTTATTTGAATTTTGTATTTTGTACTTTGCTGCACTAGAGCGGCTACGTTCCATAGCGGTTCTCCAACCTGATGAAATCAGCTGTTTTCGAGTGGGACAGCCATATACATTTCTGTGGTGACAGTACAAAAAAATATTTGTCAAACTCCTGGCTGCTATGTAGTTTCATACCAATGCAAATGCGACCGATCTCGATCAAATAGAATTTGCTCTTGCAGCTAAACTATGAATTTTACCAAAAAATTTCATAAGCATAAATTATTCAAAATTTCCTCTACTTTAATTTATTATTTAACTATTTTGACGAAATGGCAGGTCATTAGCAAAATCCTTGAAAAATGCTTAGAGGAAACGGCCAGTTCCTTTGGACCCTTTTGAACCAAAAGCTTTTCAGCTCTAAGTTTCGTCATAAAACTTCTAAATACGCACTTTCGTCACGATACCTTTAGTAGTTTCTCCGGAATCGTCGTCACAAAAATCTGGTACACACACACACACACACACACAGACATTTTTTGTACCTTGGTCAAAAATGTTCAGGGGACCCAAAAAGGCCTATTTCCGCTAAAATCCCAATTTTTTTTTTCGGCATGATTACAATACTTTACCGTACTGCGTATGATAAAGTAAAAAATCTGATGTGGCCAAGCACATGACTTTATCATACAATATATAAAATTAATAGTTTAGCTGCTTGAGAATCGATTTTATTGAGATAAATCGTAGGTATTGTCAAAGCATCAGCATTTGACACTACCTACACTACGTCATTAGAATAATAGTTATTTATGTCACAAGTACCGAAAGTACGGAATAGTGCGACGAGCGGTGATGCGGCGCGTCGCCGTAGCACGTGAGCGCGTCGCGCTATCTAGTTTTTGGCAGGAGAGACATCAATGTTTATTGTGTTGCTTTTTGAGAAACATGTATTTAAAATAAAATAAATAAAAATGGTTATATTTCTGTATAGGAAATGTTAGGTTGGTACCACTTTGACGAAACGTCAAGTTTAAAAAGCTAATTCAAATTCTGACAGATTTATATTTGTTCATGACACTGTAGATGTCACATCCGTACCAACATACAAAAATAAAACTACAGTAATCGCTATACTTTTCTACTCAATTTATCGTTTTTAGAATTAGATCAAAAGACGGGTTGATATTTCTTATCAACAAACAATCAAATTGGTGATCTTATTTCATTTGAAATTTGTATTTTGTAATTTGCCGCACTAAAGCGGTAACGTTCCATAGCGGTTCTACAACCTCTGATGAAATCAGCTGTTTTCGAGTGCGACAGCACAAAAAAAATATTTGTCAAAATCCTGGCTACTATGTAGTTTCATATCAATGCAGATGCGACCGATCTCGATCAAATAGAATTTGCTCTTGCAGCTAAACTATTAATTTTACCAAAAAATGTCATAGGCATAAATTATTCAAAATTTCCTCTACTTTACTTTATTATTCAACTATTTTGACGAAATTACAGAAATGGTGGCTCATTTGCAAAATCCTTGAAAAAGGCTTAGAATAAACTACCAGTTCCTTTGGACCCTTTTGAACCAAAAGCTTTTCAGCTCTAAGTTTGGTCATAAAACTTCTAAATATGAGCTTTCGTCCCGATACCTCTAGTAGTTTCTCCGGAATCATCGCCACAAAAGTATTTTGTACTTTGCCGCACTAGAGCGGCTACGTTCCATAGCGGTTCTCCAACCTCTGATGATATCAGCTGTTTTCGAGTGTGACAGCCATAGACATTTCTGTGGTGACAGCACAAAAAAATCTGATGTGGCCAGGCACATGACTTTATCATACAATATATAAAATTAATAGTTTAGCTGCATGAGAATTTATTTTATGGAGATAAATCCTAGGTATTGTCAAAGCATCAGCATTTGACACTACCTACACTAAGTCATTAGAATATTAGTTGTTTATGTCACAAGTGCCGAAAGTACGGAATAGCGCGACAAGCGGCGATGCGGCGCGTCACTCAAGGCGGAGTGTCGCCGTCCCATGTGAGCGAGTCGCGCTATCTAGTTTTTGGCAGGAGTGACATCAACGTTTATTGTGTTGCTTTTTGAGAAATACAATAAAAAATGGTTATATTTCTGTATAGGAAATGTTAGGTTGGTACTTTGACGAAACGTCAAGTTTAAAGGTGCGTTCCGATTTATGGTAATGGTAGGTAATGGCGATGGTAGAATACGAAATTATAGTATTTCTTACATATCGTGATAGTGACACATTTTAGTTTGCATGTACATAAACATCAGTCCCTAGCAATTTTCTATTAGAAATACTAAAATGGCGTCTGCTACCACTGTCATTATCACTAATGTAAACGCACCTTAAAAAGGTAATTCAAATTCTGACAGATTTATATTTGCTCATGACACATCCCTGCCAACATACTAAAATAAAACTACACTCATCGCTATACTTTATTTATAATTTTCTCAATTTATCGTTTTTAGAATTAGATATAAAGACGGGTTGATATTTCTTATCAACAAACAATCAAATTGGTGATCTTATTTTATTTGAAATTTGTATTTTATAATTTGCCGCACTACAGCGGCAACGTTCCATAGTGGTTCTCCAACCTCTGATGAGATCAGCTGTTTTCGAATGTGACAACACAAAAAAATATTAGTCAAAATCCTGGCTACTATGTAATTTCATATCAATGCAGATGCGACCGATCTCGATCAAATAGAATGTGCCCTTGAAGCTAAACTATTAATTTTAGCAAAAAATGTCATTGGCATAAATTATTCAAAATTTCCTCTACTTTAATTTATTAATTAACTATTTTGTCGAAATTACAGAAATGGCGGCTCATTTGCAAAATCCTTGAAAAAAGCTTAGAATAAACTACCAGTTCCTTTGGACCCTTGTGAACGAAAAGCTTTTCAGCTCTAAGTTAGGTCATGAAACTTCTAAATATGAACTTTCGTTCCGATACCTTCAGTAGTTTCTCCGGAATCGTCTCCACAAAAATCGTTTACACACACACACACACACACACACACACACAGACACACACACAGACATTTTTTTGTACCTTGGTCAAAAATGTTCAGGGGACCCAAAAAGACCTATTTCCGCTAAAATCTCAATTTTTTTTTCGGCACGATTACAATACTTTACATACTGCGTATGATAAAGTAAAAAAAAATAATTAAAAAATGATTATATTTCTGTATAGGAAATGTTAGGTTGGTACCACTTTGACGAAACGTCAAGTTTAAAAAGCTAATTCAAATTCTGACAGATTTATATTTGTTCATGACACTGTAGATGTCACATCCGTACCAACATACTAAAATAAAACTACAGTCATCGTTATACTTTATTTACTATTTTCTCAATTTATCGCTTTTAGAATTAGATATAAAGACGGGTTGATATTTCTTATCAACAAACAATCAAATTGGTGATGTTATTGTATTTGAAATTTGAGTTTTGTACTTTGCCGCACTAGAGCGGCAACGTACCATAGCAGTTCTCCAACCTCTGATGAAATCAGCTGTTTTCGAGTGTGACAGCACAAAAAAATATTTGTCAAAATTCTGGCTACAATGTACTTGCATATCAATGCAAATACGACCGATCTCGATCAAATAGAGTTTGCTCTTGCAGCTAAACTATTAATTTTACCAAAAAATGCCATAGGCATAAATTATTCAAAATTTCCTGTACTTCAATTTATTAATTAACTATTTTGTCGAAATTACAGAAATGGCGGCTCATTTCCAAAATCCTTGAAAAAGGCTTAGAATAAACTAAAAAGCTAAACTATTAATTTTACCAAAAAATGTCATAGGCATAAATTATTCAAAATTTCCTCTGCTTTAATTTATTATTTAACTATTTTGCCGAAATTACAGAAATGGCGGTTGATTTCTAAAATCCTTGAAAAAGGCTTGGAGTAAACACCCAGTTCCTTTGGACCCTTTTCAACCAAAAGCTTTTCAGCTCTAAGTTAGGTCATGAAACTTCTAAATATGAACTTTCATCCCGATACCTTTAGTAGTTTCTCCGGAATCGTCGCCACAAAAATCGTTTACACACATACACACACACAGACACACACACAGACATTTTTTTGTACCTTGGTCAAAAATGTTCAGGGGACCCATAAAGACCTATTTCCGCTAAAATCTCAATTTTTTTTTTCGGCATGATTACAATACTTTAGCATACTGCGTATGATAAAGTAAAAATATTTGTCAAATCCAGGCTACTATGTACTTTCATATCAATGCAGATGCGCCCGATCTCGATCAAATAGAATTTGCTCTTGAAGCTAAACTATTAATTTTACCAAAAAATGTCATAGGCATAAATTATTCAAAATTTCGTCTACTTTAATTTATTATTTATCTATTTTGACGAAATTACAGAAATGACGAAAATCGTTGAAAAATGCTAAGAGTAAATAGCCAGTTCCTTTGGACCATTTTGAACCAAAAGCTTTTCAGCTCTAAGTTTGGTCATAAAACTACTAAATACGCACTTTCGTCCCGATACCTTTAGTAGTTTCTCCGGAATCGTCGTCACAAAAATCGTTTACACACGCACACACACACACGCACACACACACACACACACACACACACACACACACACACACACACACACACACACACACACACACACACACACACACACACACACACACACACACACACACACACACACACACACACACACACACACACACACACACACACACACACACACACACACACACACACACACACACACACACCACACACACACACACACACACACACACACACAGACATTTTTTTGTACCTTGGTCAAAAATGTTCAGGGGACCCATAAAGACCTATTTCCGCTAAAATCTCAATTTTTTTTTTCGGCATGATTACAATACTTTACATACTGCGTATGATAAAGTAAAAATCATGAAAACGGCTTCTAGTAAGCTATTGTAAGTAGCTTTGGGATATTTTTTTAAGTAGAAAATAAAAGTAATCTACATGTATTATATACTTACCAGGTAGTTTGAAATCTGCTTAATAGAGTGGTTTTTATTACAACTCTCTAGGATCATCCCAAAAAAAAAATATTTTGTTTAAGGAAAAGACATACGAATGTCAAAAATGTCGGATTCGCTGACACAACACTGGGCGCCATTTCTGAACGGAGTAAAATAATTAAAAAAAATCTGATGTGGCCAGGCACATGACTTTATCATACAATATATAAAATTAATAGTCTAGCTGCATGAGAATCTATTCAATTGAGATAAATCGTAGGTATTGTCAAAGCATCAGCAATTGACACTACCTACACTACGTCATTAGAATAATAGTTATTTATGTCACAAATGCCGAAAGTACGGAATAGCGCGACGAGCGGTGATGCGGCGCGTCACCGAAGGCGGAGTGTCGCCGTCACATGTGAGCGAGTCGCGCTATCTAGTTTTTGGCAGGAACGACATCAACGTTTATTGCGTTGGTTTTTAAAATATACGTATTTAAAAAAATAAATAAATGATTTCTGCATAGTAAATGCTGGGTTGGTACCACTTTGACGAAACGTCAAGTTTAAAGGTGCGCTTCGATTGGTAGGTAATGGTAGCTAATAGCGGTGGTAGAATACGAAATTATAGTATTTCTTACATATCGTGATAATGACACATATTAGTTTGCATGTACATAAACATGAGCCATTGGCAATTTTCTATTGGAAATACTATAACGGCGTCTGCTACCACTGCCGTTATCACTAATGAAAACGCACCTTAAAAAGGTAATTCAAATTCTGACAGATTTCTATTTGTTCATGACACATCCCTACCAACATACTAAAATAAAACTACACTCATCGCTATACGTTACTTATAATTTTCTCAATTTATCGTTTTTAGAATTAGATATAAAGACGGGTTGATATTTCTTATCAACAAACAATCAAATTGGTGATCTTATTTTATTTGAAATTTGTATTTTATAATTTGCCGCACTACAGCGGCAACGTTCCATAGTGGTTCTCCAACCTCTGATCACTCTGATTAGATCAGCTGTTTTCGAATATGACAACACCAAAAAATATTTGTCAGAATCCTGGCTACTATGTAATTTCATATCAATGCAGATGCGACCGATCGCGATCGAATAGAATTTGCTCTTGAAGCTAAACTATTAATTTTACCAAAAAATGTCATAGGCATAAATTATTCAAAATTTCCTCTACTTCAATTTATTAATTAACTATTTTGTCGAAATTACAGAAATGGCGGCTCATTTGCAAAATCCTTCAAAAAGGCTTAGAATAAACTACCAGTTCCTTTGGACCCTTTTCAACCAAAAGCTTTTCAGCTCTAAGTTTGGTAACAAAACTTCTAAATATGAACTTTCGTTCCGATACCTTTAGTAGTTTCTCCGGAATCGTCGTCACAAAAATCGGGTACACACACACATACACACACACACACACACACACACACACACACACACACACACACACACACACACACACACACACACACACACACACACACACACACACACACACACACACACACACACAGACATTTTTTTGTACCTTGGTCAAAAATGTTCAGGGGACCCAAAAAGACCTATTTCCGCTAAAATCCCAATTTTTTTTTCTGGCACGATTACAATACTTTACATACTGCGTATGATAAAGTAAAAAGAAATGGTTTTGTACTCCCAGAACATAGGCAATTTCATTTTAAAAAAATTATTTTTTTCTGAAATGGTTAAGCGACCACCTGTGGACCACTTCAGATGGATTGACCTATAAGACATTTCTTAACCTTCTGATGGACATATCTTGGAAATGGTCAAGTTTTAACTGAACGCCTTTGCTTTTCTTTTATAAAACATGATGCTCTGTCATCATTTTGGGAAGCGGAACGGTTTACCCAGTTTACCAAACAAGTTACGTTGTTTGTCTTACGTGCTTTTGAAGTTTTGCTACACCTATAACTTGTCAACTCATGGTGGACAGACGTATAGACTTTTTTTGCAGATACATAATTAAAATGTTTAGGGAGTTTGCAAGTTATTGTAAAAACTCAATTTGATCATCTTTGAACGTGAATGACTCGCAACTTTTTATAGATTACTTGCAATGCCCAACCAAAGATTTTACAAAAATTCAACTAGGTTTTTCCGAAGTTTGCCGCTTGTTTCGTCTAATCAGGCTGGGCTAATAGGATAGTAGTGGATAGCCTATTATAATATAAACGTACATACAGGTAAGTCCTCATTTGGCATTTGGTTATCGCCATAGTTATGAAACTGACGAAATTCGATCAAATGCGTAAAATTCAATGCCTTTTATCTGCCCAGTTGTGAAGATACAAATGCCCAACTGTGCGGAGCAGAGAGAAGATTGAATGGCAGGAATATACATCAATCCGACCACTGATATTTGTCTAGTTAATGTTGCAACACAGATTTCGTTAGTTGTTACATATATTCTTGGTGCTGGTTTGTTATATTACATAGTATGATATGTTATTTCGTCTTCAGAACTATTTCACAATTCTCCATCACGTGTTACGTTGTCGTTATCGTAACCCTACCAGCAATTTTCCACTCCATTTACGACCCGCTAAAAGGTCAAGTACTGCAAGTTGTACTTTTACTCCAAGATTTCAATTCCTGCTTAATACTTTAACTACTCTAGTAAGCTCTAGAGCCTAGGGGACTGTCTATAATGGGCACTCAGTGGAATGAGTTGGAATAGTTTGTAAAGTTTGTCTTACAAAACCAACGTTAATGGCGATGACTATATTGAAGTGAAATTTCTTTCATGTGTTTCATATTGAAACAAATCTAATCAATAAGGCTTAGAAAAAATTATTTGAAAGATACTATTGGTTTTAAAATCCTGAAAGCTTACGAATGTTATTATACTTAGGCACCATTACCCGAGAAATAGCAAAACGAATCAATGCACCAATGGGGTATTTTTGAGGCGGTATAAAGATACATTTCTTTTTAAACTTCTGAAACCTTGCGAATATGATAATAATTATGCACCAAATGGGCAACTTTTAGCAGGATTAAATTGTAATAAATAAATACAAAATTGTAATTGTAAATACTCCAAAACTTAGTATAACAGACCAATGTACCAAGGGAGTAGTTTTCAATGGGTTGAAAAATACACCTGAAAGATGAATATGATTATAATTTTCATTATAATGTTCCTTTACTTATTCTATATGTCTAGGATTAATATGTGTGCGTGGATGTGAAAAGTTGTCCGTTTCCAATTACGCAGATAATCGCAAATAAATTGAAACTGGTACAAAATACAGACACATTTTTGTTTTATTTGCTAATTAGTATCTTTATTGTTTTTACTTTATCATACATAGAATGATAAAGTGTTGTAATCGTGCAGAAAAAGAAATCTGATGTGGCCAGGCACATGACTTTATCATACTATATATAAAATTAATAGTTTAGCTGCATGAGATTCTGTTTGATCGAGATCGATCGTGTCTACATTAAAATAAAACAAGTAGCCAGGGTTTGACAGATATTTTGATTGATAATATTGACGGTAGGTGTAGGTATTGTAAAAAACAGAGTTTGATACTACCTACTGTCAGAATAAAAATAATTGTGGAAATCTTGGCTACAATGCAGACAAGATCTCGATCAAAAAGAATTTGCTCATACAGCTAAACTATTAATTTGACCGAAAAATGTGTAGACTTAAAATATACAGAATTTCGTCTACTTTAATTTATTATTTAACTTTTTTGACGTAATTACAGAAATGGCAGCTGATTTGCAAAATCCTTGAAAAATGCTTAGAGGTAACATCCAGTTCATTTGCACCGCTTTGAAGCAAAAGCTTTTCAGCTCTAAGTTTGGTCATAAAACTTCTAAATATGAACTTTCGTCCCGACACCTTTAGTAGTTTCTCTGGAACCGTCGCGTCGTCACAAAAATCGGGTACACACATACACACCGACATACACACACAGATATGCGAAAACAATGATACAAACCAATTAAAAAAAAACTGGATAATTTCCAAAATTTGGAAAAACATTTATATTTGGAAAATCTGTGCAATCAAGTTGAATTTTTTTTATGCCGTCAGATTTCCGGCGACAATGCTTGTAAAAAATGGGAAATTTTAAGAAACGTTGTTTAAAATGGTAATTTTGTTAATAAAGCGTTGTTTTTAAAAATGTACTTTTTATATAAATTTATTATGATTGTATTCCCATATTTTGTGTACCTAATTACGTTTATTTTGTATCATTAAACGTTTAAATTAATTTGAAACTATCTGATTTAGTTGTATTTTTGTCGCAAATTTGGATTTTTAACTGACATAAGTGTTAACTGCATAATTCTGTTACATGAAATAGGAACAGAAAAGTTGCAAGTTCACGTTAATTTATTATGGTTGTCGGATTGCGTTTGGTGCCATTTTGAATTATAAACAGCTAACATCAAATACTTCTGTTTTCTTCCGAATCCGTCAGTTAATACATGTTTAGTGGCCATATTAGATCCGCCATTTTGAATTTTATACATTTGACGAAAGATTTGGAATGCGAAACCTTCATCACATGTTTTAATTTTTAAATGAAGTCGATACTTAATTACATATTTGGTCGCCATATTAGATCCGCCATTTTGATTCTAAAAATCCGAAATCAGATTTGTAATCAGAGACCCCAAAACCCCCTTACGATAATGTCTTCTTACGACTCGAGAGATTTTAGTTTATACTATTTTTGATCCCCAGGTCAACGGCGCTATAAATTTAAAAACGTTATAAAACCTGAACGGAGTAATAAATGAAATGAAATAATAAATTCTACTAAAAATCTTCTACTAAAAGTCTCGAAATTGTTCCGAAAAATGTTGGAGTCAGCGTAACTTCGAAATATGCGCGAAGTTATTAACTTTTAAACTTTGCAAAAGTTTGAAGTGTCATAGGGCAAAAGTTTACTTTTTGCATCAGCAACTTAATTTTTTTTTCAATTTCTCTTTATGGTAATCAGCTTAAAATGTTGGAGTACTTTTGCCATAACTTCTCTAAAAATACTCGTAACTCATTTGCAGTCAATTGCTCCTTCCGCGTTGCCGTAAAAGGTCGAACAACACTCACGGCACGAGTGGCCTTTCATAGAAAAAAGATCAACATATAGTCTGATAGACGATTGTAGTTTTATTGCAGATTGCAGATAACGTATAGGGTGAAATTTACAGCTTCCTTTAATCAAGTCCTGACCTTTCGATATAGTTTACTATCTATCTTAGCACTACCGGAAATTCTGCTTATCCTTAAACGGGGTGAATCTGTAACGCGGCAGTCCCCATTTATCTCAAGATCTAAAAATGGTAGAGATCTAAAATTTTAAGATCACGAGTTAGTATTACAATACTGCTACAGAACGTGAATTAAATCTTATTTATAAATTACGTGTTACGTCATAGGTTGTAGACTTTTTTGCTGATGAAAATCGAATACTTTTATGTCTGAATAAAGATTGATCAATAACTTATAGAATACTGTGCAGTACATATTTGCCTAAAATTTTTACTTTTGCAAAACTTTGACTAATTCTTAACAGCCATTGAGAAATTCGTATCAGATTTAAAGAAAACTCCATCTAAAAAAATTAAGATTACCAGCAGTAGATATATAATGTGGCTTCAGAATATTCCACTTTGGAGGAGAAGAGGAGGAGAGGGAGGATTTAATGAGTGACAGCCGTGAATATACAGAGTATATTAAATAAGTGGAAAACTGGTTTATCGACGGTAAGATATTCGGTTTGTCGGGCAATTCCGTCATACGAAAAAGCAACCGTAGACACGTGTTTCGGACTATTAGTCCTCATCAGTACGGTATAGCCAAGGAGTAAGATGGACACTCAATAGAAAAACACTCAAATGGAGACCGTAAGGGGGGTGCCCAATGTCGCCAATTTGGTGCTTCAGTCACAACATCTTCAGGATTCGAAGACAAGATGTGACGTCGCGCCGGAGGTGACGGACACCCCAGGCCCACCATAGGCCATGGAGGTATAGATGGAAAACTGGTTTATCGACGGTAAGATATTCAAGAAGAAAGGTAGTTTGTCGGGCAATTCCGTCATACGAAGAAGCAACCGTAGACACGTGTTTCGGACTATTAGGCCTCATCAGTACGGTATAGCCAAGGAGTAAGATGGCCACTCAATGGAAAAAAAAAACACTCAAATGGAGACCAATGTCGACAATTTGGTGCTTCAGTCACAACATCTTCAGGATTCGAAGACAAGATGTGACGTCGCGCCGGAGGTGATCTATACCTCTATCTATACCTCCATGGGCTATGGTGGGCATGGGGTGTCCGTCACCTCCGCCATTAATGAGAGCCGCCATTAATGGACTTCAGAGACAAGAAATTCGAAGAACGACGATGACAGAAGTACAGCGAAGAGTTTTAAAATGTTTGGAGCAGCACGAGCAACATTTCGAACAACATAAAATTAGGTTTTAATTTAATTTAGGTATCCCAAATATAATATTTTAGTTTTAACAAAATTTTCAATATTTTTCTGTTTTTCTGCTGTTCCAAATATTACATTCCTATAAATGAAGAATAAATCTGTTTGTATTTAGTTTGCATTTTTTTATACCGACAATATTTCAAAAACTATTAAAGATAGATATAGGGAACCCTAACATTGATTGATAGAGAATAAGATTTCCTATCGAGTCGCGCATAGGTATACAGGCTGTTCCATTTGAAAAATATTAGTTTTTATGTTTAAAAATTCAATTATTCTGTTGTAAACTTTGAACACCCTGTATAAGATATCATGATGAACTAAACATCGTCTTGTTTGGTTATGTTTCTAGTTTTGAACCACCAATCATGAAACTTCTAGTTTCAATAATAACCGAGATATTCAATTTTAAACGTGGTGATATTTAGGTATAGGGAAACTTATCAAAAATGGTACGTAGAAATCAAAAATAAATTAAAAATTATATCATTCCATTTAACATAACACAGTTTATACCGACTTCCGGTGACCGGACGTGACAGTTATCTTGAGAATATTTTTTAGCTCAGATCTAGTAAATTCTAGTTCCAAACTTTCAAATTTCTAGAAATGGTAGAACATGAGAAACTTCTAATGTAGGTACCAGTTCCGTGAGACACCCTGTATACCCGGTTAATATTAATGGCACGAAAGATGGCAGACGGAGTGGGACAACGCGGAAGTCGGCTGCTGGACCAATCGTCTGATATCCAGAGTGGCAGACTGGGTAAACCGAAAGCCTACGAGCTCACACAGGCGCTCACTGGACATGGTTAGTTCGGAACCAACCTCCACAAGTACAAGAGGAGAGAGCGTCCGGAATGTGCGTATTGCGGAGTAGTGGACACACCAGGCCATACGCTCTTTGAATACAATCAATGGGAACAACTGAGAAGGGCGTGCCCGAACACTGAAGTACTGACAGAAGAGAAGATGGTGGAAGAGATGCTGAAAGGTGCAGATCAATGAAAACACATCTCCGAAACCTTAAGAAAAATCCTCCAAGCAAAGGACAATGATGATAAACGTCTGGAAGCAACAGGATCTCCCGCGCCTTAGTGTATAAGGGACCAAACCGGGCCTGGAGACAGAACGGAAGAGATAGAGATAGAAAAAAGATGAGATAGCGCCCGGAAGGCCGGCGCAGGAGAGCTCCAGGACAGACCGGAGCGAGAAAAGAATAAGAGTCCAGGAAAACCAGACCATCAAGATTTCAGGGAGTCCGAAATCAGGGAGGGACAGCTGGGGTACCGCAGTCCCAGAATAATAACGAATGGAGTGAGTGTCCCCGAAAATAGTGGACGTAATCGTCAACCAAGTCCTGGTGGTAAAGCGTGAGCGCTTATGTAGTGCGGTGTCGAACAAGCGGCGTCGTAAAAGCAATCCCCGATTTCAGATTAAGGAAGATATCGCTGTCGGTTGAATGCTACGGTGATAACCGACAGCGCACTGTGGGACAAAATCTCGAAAAGCTGGCTAAAACCTCAAACAATGAAAATTTGATTCGGAGAATTTTGACTGTTGGGTTACACACACAAATGATTACTGCATTCAGCGCTCAAAGGGGAAAGCCTAACTCTTTATACTAAGCTCGGTAGTTGAGTTCAAACTTGGTCTTTCATGAAAGCGTTGGGCCTAGGCGAGAACATAGACCAAAAACGGCGAACTTTAAAATTGCGTATCTCGGAAATGAATAGTAATATTTAATTTTTACGAGATGGGTTAGACTGATTGAAGTATGTAAAATTATTACTGTTTTAATTGACTTAAAAAGTAATGTTTATCGGCTTGAAATACGATCATACTTTAAGGGATTGAACAATCAAAAACTAGCACCTTTTATTTTATTATTATGTTTCGATTTTTGTTGCCAATCTTCATCAGACAACAACTGCAAAATTAATTAAAAATAACTAAACATTAGAAAACAAATAAATACAACAATAACGCTCTTAAAAACTAGTTTATTAAATTAATTAGATGATACTGTATTTATTTTAGTACACTTTGTATATTTTAAGGTTTTATATAAAAATCAGTTTTAATTCTCTGTGCCTTTGTCACAGTGTCTAGTAGGTACCGAGGTAACAGTTACCGTCCATATCGAAGGCGCTTGACGTCAGTCCCGGTACTCCTATACCGTATGACTCCCCATGGTGTGTGGAATCATGCCCCGCGGGGGGTGAGGGGGTTCGCCGGTGAAAATGTCATTCTGAGTAAAAAGTTTCATGCGGACTTATTGAGTTTTTCAGTTCCTAAAGAAGATATAGCTGTTTAAAACATGCACAGTTTTTTTTATTATGAAACGGTCGAAATATTTCACGGAATATAGTGAACAAAAGAAATCTTTTTTTTATCAGGGAGAGAATTGATGTAAAAACAGCCTGTACAGTGTACATATACATTAAATAATAAAAAAAATCTGATGTGGCCAGGCACCTGACTTTATCATACAATATATAAAATTAATAGTTTAACTGCATGAGAATCTATTCAATTGAGATAAATCGTAGGTATTGTCAAAGCATCAGCAATTGACACTACCTACACTACGTCATTAGAATAATAGTTATTTATGTCACAAATGCCGAAAGTACGGAATAGCGCGACGAGCGGTGATGCGGCGCGTCACCGAAGGCGGAGTGTCGCCGTCACATGTGAGCGAGTCGCGCTATCTAGTTTTTGGCAGGAACGACATCAACGTTTATTGCGTTGGTTTTTAAAATATACGTATTTAAAAAAATAAATAAATGATTTCTGCATAGTAAATGCTGGGTTGGTACCACTTTGACGAAACGTCAAGTTTAAAGGTGCGCTTCGATTGGTAGGTAATGGTAGCTAATAGCGGTGGTAGAATACGAAATTATAGTATTTCTTACATATCGTGATAATGACACATATTAGTTTGCATGTACATAAACATGAGCCATTGGCAATTTTCTATTGTAAATACTATAACGGCGTCTGCTACCACTGCCGTTATCACTAATGAAAACGCACCTTAAAAAGGTAATTCAAATTCTGACAGATTTATATTTGTTCATGACACATCCCTACCAACATACTAAAATAAAACTACACTCATCGCTATACGTTACTTATAATTTTCTCAATTTATCGTTTTTAGAATTAAATATAAAGACGGGTTGATATTTCTTATCAACAAACAATCAAATTGGTGATCTTATTTTATTTGAAATTTGTATTTTATAATTTGCCGCACTACAGCGGCAACGTTCCATAGTGGTTCTCCAACCTCTGATCACTCTGATTAGATCAGCTGTTTTCGAATATGACAACACAAAAAAATATTTGTCAGAATCCTGGCTACTATGTAATTTCATATCAATGCAGATGCGACCGATCGCGATCGAATAGAATTTGCTCTTGAAGCTAAACTATTAATTTTACCAAAAAATGTCATAGGCATAAATTATTCAAAATTTCCTCTACTTCAATTTATTAATTAACTATTTTGTCGAAATTACAGAAATGGCGGCTCATTTGCAAAATCCTTCAAAAAGGCTTAGAATAAACTACCAGTTCCTTTGGACCCTTTTCAACCAAAAGCTTTTCAGCTCTAAGTTTGGTAACAAAACTTCTAAATATGAACTTTCGTTCCGATACCTTTAGTAGTTTCTCCGGAATCGTCGTCACAAAAATCGGGTACACACACACATACACACACACACACACACACACACACACACACAGACATTTTTTTGTACCTTGGTCAAAAATGTTCAGGGGACCCAAAAAGACCTATTTCCGCTAAAATCCCAATTTTTTTTTCTGGCACTATTACAATACTTTACATACTGCGTATGATAAAGTAAAAATACTTTGCGTTTGCTATATACTCATAGCGAAACCGCTTTTGGTGTCGTAGATCACAAACTTTTAGTAACATTTAGTTTTCCGAGATTGATGACATTGACGTCAAGTGTCAAATAGGACAGACATCTCAATCGCTATTGAATTTTTTTTTTACTTGTTTATTTTGCGTCCGCAACTTAGGCCAATCACCGACGCTGAGGGCAGGCTACACACACTCAGGAATTTTGTCCTACTGAAGGAATTCCAACCTTCAGTAAGAGTTCTTTAACGTGCACGTCGCATAATGACAGCACACGGGGCCACCGGCTTTACTTCCTCATCCGATGGAAGGCGGCATGCAAAGGTATTTGTTCCCTGCCTAAAATACCAGGACAGTCGATTTTAGCCCGAGCCGGGATTCGATCCCGGGCCTCCAGCGTAGATAGCAGCCGCTCTACCCTATACGCCATCGACCCCCCCAATCGCTATTGAATCGTCTCAGTCGTATTTGTGAATTTTACCACAATTACCAACTGTTGAAAATAAAATTACTCTAGATTGTAAGATGATAACCGAAATTTTCGAAATTTATGTAAAATTAATGTCGCAAAGTAGAAAAAATAGTATATAACAAAGACTCGTTTTATAAGACGTATTGGCGCACTCGATCCATTTGAGCACTCCGCGTTACGCGCGTCGTGCCCAAAACACCTCGTGCACCAATTTTTGTCTTATAAATCTTGTATTATAATATACTATTGTGAAATGCCTAAATTTGTAATCAACGTGCTCCAAAACCCCCCTATACTTATTATCTATGAAATCTGACATAACTCTGTCACATATGTGCGCTATATTGGGCCCTCCATTTTGTTCACAGGAATTTTGCCGTCGGATTCATAACCAGCGACTTCATAAATCACTGTAAACCAATTTTTGTCTAAATCGAAGTTTATGTGTGGGATTTTGTCCCACTGTGCAGCGGGGTGGAGGCGGGATCTTCAATCCCTTCCGCTATTTAAAAAAAAAGATTAATGTTAATGAGTTAGTAGACCGCCTAACACTGCCGACCGCTTCACAAGCTGCTGGAAACAATTCTCATAACAATGAAATTGTATCACTCGTGGAGAAACTGCGAGAGGCAGAAGTTAGTTTTTAAGGTATGAATAATAAATATTAATACGGTGTTTCCAAATCGGATAGTGGCATAAATATTCACAGGTGTCTAATGAGTTCTCTACAGGATCGTATGAACTCCACGACATTGAGGCATACAATAAATTCCATTACGCGCTTAAGAAGTTGGATAGTGGTATAACTATTAACGAAAGTGTAATCGAAATCCCTATAGGACCATATGAAATTAGTGATATTGCGGCACACTTATTGGACGAGCTACAAGTGCGTGGACATATAAAATCATCGGATAACTCCAGTCTATCAATCAAGGTGATTCACCTTGATTGATTATTCCCCCTTAGGGGAATAATAATACTTTGAGGTGTGAAGTTAGGAGTGAATTTCGAATCAACTTTACTTAGCCGAATACTATTGGAAAATGTTAGGATACTCACCACAATTTATCGTTCCGAATGTGAAATATTAATCTGACCAGTAAATATTAGTAATGTTGTTACTATACGTGTAGACTGCAATATAATTTACGGTTCGTATTATAACAACAAACCATCGCATACATTATACGAGATTGCACCGACAGAATAGATCCTGGTTATAGTATTGATATTAAGCCGAGAAATTTAGTATACCTACCCGTTTCAAAACAACGGACCATGTCAAACGTCACAATAAATATAATTAATTTGTGTGGAGAAATTAGTCAATTCTCGTGGTGAGAGGTATATAAGCAAGCGCAATTTTTAAACATCTTCAGTTAGTGTTGTTCATCCGGCAGATGCAGAGCCGCCAATGGTTAGTCAATCCGCATAATCTGTCGATAATCGAAAACTCTAATTTCAACCATTCAATAGTAGGTGAGGAGATACGTTCATATCTTCCTCAAACTACGTTATTTCAGCATAATAACTAAATCGAAATCACCACCAATTAGCAGGATGCTCTGGTTTCGATGTATAAAAGTGCCCAGTCATGCTAAGATTACGAACAATTTGGAAGCGTTTCTTTCGAATCTATCAGCTATGAACTCAATGGTATCGCGAGTGACAAAAATTAGAGATCTTCGAATTACGACACTCCTGAAAGCCTACCTGTGCTTAACTAAAAATCAGTGCAAAGGCCGTCAAATTACTGGATCAGTATGTCCACTCGACCATGGCATTTATACATAATAATGATGCATTCTCTCTACGGATTCTTTGAAGGTATTTGATTGGTGTATTTTTACAATTGTAGACAGGTCATTTAAGGTCGTCACAAACTGCAATTAGTTCGAGCCAGATCAGACAATAACTGCTATAAGATATCTCGGGTGCTGGTAGTGATGGTGGAACAGATTTGAAAAAGATGAAAATAAATCACATTAGTATTGAATTACGATCTAAACATTCTACCATCGGATGACGTGAAATTAGACACGCTACAGAATTTGAAGAGTGAGAATCCAATACTTATTCCATTCCGAAAGTGGAATTTTCAAGCACTGTCATGGATTAGAAGAGTTAATAATGAGATTTGGGCGGTGAAGACAAGCGTTAGTTCGAAACGAATCGGAAGAATAACTTATATAACCAACCCTCTTTGATCACGTGAACATCATCGGTTTGAGGGTGTATCTAAATTCGAATTGCTATCCTTATAAATCTATTCGATTGAACATTGATAAAATGAGATACGCAGAAGTATTTCAGATGTATTTAGACTTTCAGACAGGTTTCCTGGAGCAGTAACATGTCAGCGGGCCCTATTTGTGGCGGAAACATCTAACTTAGATGGGTGCCGCATTATCCACCCACCCTGTATATTTATGTAGATGTAGAAACTTATAAATTGTGAATAGATGCAAAAACTCTCAACATTTGGTCTACCTACTATTAGATAGGCGTAAATTTATTTGGCTACGGGTGGCTATTAATCCTTCGAGTAATACTTTTTACTTAATTGTGCCGAAATTTTTTTTTATGTTTGAAAATCTGTTTTGAAAATCAAATCAATATAGCTAAATAGTAAATTGAAGTAGAGGAAATTTTGTATAATTTAAGTCTATGACATTTTTTGGTAAAATTTAAAGAGTTTAGCTGTATGAGCAAATTCTATCGTGTTAGTTAGCGAGGACTTCTCAATTATTTTCATTCTGACAGTAGGCAGTGTCAAAGGCTGTTTTTTTGACAATACGTACTGTCAATATTATCCACGTATGAGGGATTATACGGGATTATACTTCTCCTATAGCGCTAATCGGTATTCTCGGTTCCAACAATGTGAGACGGAGATATATGTTTTGTCTATCGATGTGGTGCCCGGGATCAAACTGCGCACGCGTGGCCAGTAGTTATTAGGACCGTCGACAGATGGAGCTATTGTAGCTTAAAGTCCGCGGTCGGTATGACCGCGGCCGTTAGCCGGTAATATTCGGCATCACTAACGCCAAACCAGTGACAGGCCATAGATAACCTTATAAATGTGGCAGCTGGTAGCAGCACTGTGGCAGTTTATGGATCCAATCCAGCCAATCGAATCCACAAACTTGACGCATGCGTAGTGTGTCCAGTGGCACTACGTCGGATGAGATAGAGATATATGTCGCAACGCTAGTGTTGGAACAGCCTGCTGTTACCAACATTCTTTATATCATTATGTAATTATATATTATCAAAATATCTGTCAAATCCTGGCTAACTTGTTTTATTTTAATGCAGACACGATCGATCTCGATCAAATATAATCTAATGGAGCTAAACTATTAATTTGATATATTGTATGACAAAGTCATGCACCTGGGCACATCAGATTTTTACACAACTATTGATACTAACAACATACAGATAACTTAAAAATTAGCATATCAAAATGCATATATGAACACTGCAAACCCGCGCCAACAATCTCCATTTTTCAAAATAACGCCCTCTATATATCCGTTTAAATACGAGGTGTGAATAGATGGTAAAGAATTATTATGCAATAATATAGAAATAGGGATGTAATGGACATTTATGGACTTTATGGTTATTGAAAATGATGGCATCAGCCATTTTTGATATGTTCTGTAGTGCATGGTTGCTGGAGAATTTCGTTTGAGAATGACGTCTTGACCGCACCAGTTTGATTAAATACAGCAACACGCCGTATACTATTATAGTCCTCCGACCACATATAACAGTAGTGTTTCGACGTAGTTATAGGTACCTATGGCATTTAATTAAATCTCCTTTTGCCATTTAGCACAAATGTCCGGCGCATCCACTATAGTTGTGCGATACCGCATAAACTTTTGGATTATGGCTATTCTACCCCGAAACCGGTTCTCTTTTTTCTATGTTTATTAAAAATATAATTGTGTAGACTTGAATTTGATTTGTAGTCGATTTGCATTCGTAATCGTGATGTAACACCATCTTCCGATGTTGGGTGATAAATTTTAAGATGCCAGAATCCGTTTTGTTTTCGTTCCTATCGATTAGACGACAATAACCGTTATTATGAAAATTGTGCACAAGTGAATTGTCCACCAAAAGTTATATTTCATGTAATACGGCTAGATAACGTCTACCTCGCATTGAAGTAGGTATGCGCACCTAATGGTATGCTATGGTAGAGTTGGGTCGTATGGCATCTGTGCCTTTCGGTATACTTTCACCTAGAAGATCTTTTGTATTTCCCTCATACATTAGTCCTTCGATGTTGAGCCTTTTCAGGAAGTCAATATTTGTTCGAGGAGTAAGTTGTGTCAGCTCTGCTGGTTCCATGATGGCGGCTCCCAAGTGGTTTTGTCTAGTGCGCATTAGAGCGTCACATTCGCACAATAGGTGTACCTCTGTCTCGGGGTCCCCAGCAGAATCTGCAGTCTGCGTTGTTTGCCCGTCCAATCTTTGTGAGATGATATCTCAGTGGATAATGTCCTGTAAGGAGACCTGTAATCAGTCGAAGGTCTGTTTTTTTTGTAACTGGAGATACTGTCTCGCCTTGAATGCGGTGAATGTTATGGAAGCCTCAGCTTGTCTCATGCCAGGTGATGTTTCCCAGTAAGCTCGTTCAGATTTATCTTTTATTTTTTTTTTATCCTGTTTTGTACCATCTTCCCGATGTGGCTCTTTGTGATACCGGAACAGGGTTCAGGTCCGTAGAAGGCAGTATTTTTTAGCTAGGATTTCTGCTTGCTCATAACGCTCACCTAATATACAGTATGTTACCATTTTTGACCATGAATAACTTGCAAAGCAAAAATTATCGATGGGAACTTCTAGAACGAATTTGTTTTTGAAATACCAGCAGAAAGCTGGTTATAAAATTTTCATAAGTAAACTCCTCATGTTACTGGGCTACAAAACCAATTGAAAATTATACGTAGGCGGTATATCCTTTTAACGACCAAATTATAACCAAGCAGCTACTATGCGGTTGGAATGAAGGGGGAAAGGGATACATTACCTACTTGTCGAGTTGAAATTAATATAACTCACGTTTTATCATACTCTCTACTAAACCTGCATTTTAAACTAATACCGTGTGTGAATAATGAAATAACTACATGGAGTGCATTATCTCCGCTTCTATATAAACTTTGAATTACAGGTCAGTTTCCAGAAACAAGCATTAAACCTGAGATAAATATAATGCCATGCAATTTGAAGGATGAGCATCTAAGTTCACATAAACGCCGAGAGTGTTAACATCTTTTCCGTCGCTGTCTGTCGTTTTTATCTATTTGTTTGTTTCATTGTATTATAGACTACTCTCCATCTCGACAATATCAACCATATCAACCATCCCCAACCTGCAAATGCCTCGGTATAGCAATTGGCAAGCTAAAGTTCTCTGGGCACACTAAACAAGCAAACATGAAGGCTAAATCCAGATCGACACATTTTAGAAATTTAACCTATAGAAGGACAGTATAAGCATACAGGGAGCAGTCTACCGTACGTTTCCCCGAACGCTAGGCATAGCATTTACGGAAGAACGGCAACATCGCTCTCCCCACCCGGCGTGTTTGTCAGCGGCTAAGCGGTTCTCCGGTGGCCGGTGCGCGCTTCGTGTGCTAGTAGCTAGTAGTTTGTTGTTCGCAGGACTGTGTGCGCTCGCTTTTGTGCTTCTTTTAAAAATGCACGTACATGGTGCATACATAATTTCTAAATTCTCTTTTATTGTCAGAAAATAATTTGCAAAAATAAAAACGCTATTCTCAAAAAATATATAAATTAACTAATATTCTACTACGAATAAACAATTAAATAAACATTATTTTAACTCGGGCTCAAAGATTCCGCCTTGCGCTGCAAGACAGTATCCGAGCCGTTTGTAGAAGTTGTCCCTCACGCCAGAGAGCGTTTCGGCTGTTACAGTGTTGGCAGCTTCTGTAATTTTTTCTCTCAACTCCTGTAAATTACGTGCCTTTGACATCATCAACATAAATGGTATTTTTAGGATAACCTCACAAGAAAAAAAATCGTTTGGAGACAGATCAGGTGATCTTGGGGACCAACGAATGTAACCTGTCCCACTAATCTGACGGTGAGGAAATGGGGTTGTTAAAAACTCTCTTGCTCTTGCTAAAACCAAACATCATCCTGATCTACTCCGGGAAGGTTATAAATGGCGGGAAGTACTTGCTCTTGCAGCAAAGTAAGGTACTTCTGGGCGTTAAGAGATCCATCGATAAGGAATGGACCAACTAAATGATTGCCTAGAATACCAGCCCAAACTTTTACTTTTTCGGGATATTGAGTACGGTAAGCATAACTTTGGTGCTGATTTTGTTGGGCCCAATATCGAAGAGTGGAAGGATTGTATTTACCATGTAACGTAAAGGTCGATTCAGCAGTAAAAATAATATTTTGTATAAAATTTTCATCTACGTTCGCCTTTTCCATTACAGTTTCACAAAACTCCATTCTACGAATACTGTTCTCTGCGAAGGTTTCCTGGTTCTTTGAGTACTTATAACTCCGGAAATCACCCTTCTTCAGAGCCTTAGCAACGGTTTTGTTACCAATACCCAATTCCTTGCCAATCCCTTGAGTGGATTTCTTATCGTTCAGTTCTACAGGACCGCAGAGTAGTACATCCCGTAGTTCTTTTGCCTCAATTTCTTGTGGATGACCCTTGACTCCCTTGGATGACAAGTACTGCAGCTCTTTAGACAAAGATCTTTTTCAAATTGATGCACAATATTGAAAATAGTTTGTCTGCATGGAATAGGTCTGCCTTCAAAAGTGATTGCAAACAAATCCACGCACTGTTGCGCCGAATTGCCACCGTAATACCACTTGATGATCTGAAGCTGTTCTAGCGGAGGGTACATCGCGATTGCAAAGATATGAATGTAATGAAGCGTTGTTAGATCGGCGATAGTTCTGCCGTTGCGTGCATGTGCTCCGAAACGCAAAACCAGACTGACCTGACCAGACCAGCTCTCCCACCAGCCGGCAGTCCCACTATAATTGGCTGCCCCACTCAACCAGCGTTGGCAGTGTTGTCGCGTGATACGCTAGTTTTTATAGACCTATGCCTAATTTTTGCGGACACAATCTGTATATAATACAACGATATGTCGTCCGATAACGTCCGACTTCAACATAGATACTTCCAAGTCAACTGCAGATTCCCAGGAGCTGGTAAATACTATGAGAAGCTTTGGGCTTGAGAAAACAACTACCCAATATACAAGAGTCACTGCAACATCAAAAACAACAATTGATAACATATTTACAAACATCACCGAATATTCAACAAGTGTGATAATGCACAACTTATCAGACCATTATGGAATTAAATTAACAGTTCATTCTGAACACCAAAGACAACATACTAAACAGAAAACGAGAATACTCTCCAGCCAAGGAAAAGCATCTCTACAAAACCTTCTATATCAAGAAGATTGGGAAGTATTATCAGAAGTCCAGGGTGTGGAGAACAAGTACAATAAATTTCTATCTAAATACATAGCTGTAATAAACACTGCACTCCCCCTGAAGCAAATAAAACCAAGACAAAAGAATAACCCTGCTATGTCCCACGAGGCACGGCAAATCAAAGAGACCCTGGGATTAATACAGGAGTCATACAACCGTATGGGGGGTGAAGACCTGAAGGAAATCCTCAAAAGCTATAAAAGCTTTTACTTGAACTTTGTGATGGACGAGAAGAAAAGCCGGTATAAAAACAGCCTTCAAGGCACTGAAAATAGACCAAAAAAGTTGTGGAACATAATAAACACAGAAACAGCAAGAAACGCAAAATCAAGCCCATCCATGCCATCTAGCAATGATCTAAATTCGTTCTTTGCCACTGTGGGAGATTGTGACAATGGTATAACTGCAGATACAAACAAATTACCTTCCATATCCGAGACCTTTTTCTTGACCCCAGTATCACCAGCAGAAGTACTAAGCACGATAAAAGGACTAAAAACAAAAACAACAATGGATATCCACTTCCTAAACACAAAAATACTGCAATGGAGCGCCAAATACATTGCAAAACCTTTGTCAGATGTTATAAACGAGTGCTTCTTGCATGCAGTGGTACCTGACCAAATGAAAATTGCAAAAATAGTGCCAATATATAAAAAGGACGACCACCAAAATTGCTCAAACTATCGCCCTATTGCAATACTGCCAGTACTATCTAAGGTACTGGAGGCTGCACTCCTAGGCAGACTCTCCAACTTTCTTCAGGCGCAGAAGGTGTTGAGCTCAAACCAATTTGGCTTCAGAAAGGGCAGAAATACCATTGACGCTGTTCGCTCCCTGCTGGACTTTGTGTGGGATGCCATGGAGAACGGAGAGGAATCTCAAGCAGTCTTGTGCGATCTGTCCAAAGCATTTGATTGTATACAACATAAGCAACTTCTTAGAAAGTTGGAATGGTATGGAATAAGAGGTCTACCCTTGTCTCTAATTGAATCATACCTGAGCAATAGGAGACAAGGAGTTTACACTGAGGGAGAGATGAGCTCACTACTGACTGTCAAGAATGGAGTAGCTCAGGGATCACTGATGGGTCCAGTGCTGTTCTGTCTGTTTATTAACGACCTTCCAGAGAACATGTCTGCCACAGCTGTTCTATTTGCAGATGACACGACACTCCTTACCAGGGACGCAGATATCAACACCCTCCAGTCAAAAACTGTCTCAGCATTATCTGAAGCTAAGGACTGGTTTGGTGCAAATGCTTTACAGATGAACGACACCAAAACATCAACAATAAGATTCACAAGCAAGCGGAATACAACTATCCAGGCTTCTTCAACAAAGCTGCTTGGTGTCACCCTTGACTCACGTCTCACCTGGTCGGATCACACAAATGCTCTTACATCAGCTCTTTGTGCAGCAACATATGCTATTAGAAGAGTGAGACAGATTGTCGGGAGAGATGCGGCTGTAATAACGTATCATGCACTATTCCACTCAAGACTAAGTTATGGGTTAGAATTGTGGGGAGAATCAGCCCACTCTGGTAAGATATTCATCTTGCAAAAGAAAGCTGTCCGTTCTATAGAACAAGCCAGCTGGTCTACCCACTGCAAACCACTATTCCGAAAATTCAAGATAATGCCACTGCCATCTGCATATATTTTTAAACAAATACTACATGCAAAGAGTGTTATATCAGACCACCAAGATAGAAGTGAAACAACAAGCCGAATGCTACGGAATGCAAGAGACATTACCATACCCTTCCATCGTATAAATACAACTGCCAGCCAGCATCGACATTTGGAGCTATTTAATATGTTACCTGCCCTTTGGAGGAGTAAAACGCCAAGGAAACTAAAAGCAGATCTCAGAAACCTGCTGACCGACAAAATCTTCTACGATGTTGAAGAATTCAGGAACTACATGCAAAATGAGATAGACTAAACTTTTATTGTATCTTAAATTGATATATGCGTTATGTGCATTTTTCTTTTCTTTGACCATTTCCCTGTTACAAATGTATTTTGGTGAAATAAAGTTTATTTATTTATTTATTTATTTAATTGAGTACGACTGCATGGTATTCAACCAACGACATCAAGGAATAATCAGTTGCGGATTAACCCGAATACGACAACCCAATAATACCCTCAATAAAAATGTAGTGCAATTGTGGTTTTACAAGGAAAGTTGTGGAGTAGTTTTTATGTCTTTTTTCCATTCTTTATGTTTTTTGGACTGCTGAACGTGACGCAATATTGAAGAAAATGCAAAATGGTAAACATTTTATTTTTTGGCGGTTTTTTATATAACTCGTTTTTTCGCTTATAACTCGGAAACAATCATCTTTTCGTAAATAACTTCTGAAATAAAACTTCCTACAAACTTCACTATTCCATTTTTTATTTTCGACAAACCGTTCGGGCTCGGCGATAGTTGAAAATTGGGGAATTTCAACTTTTCTTTAACTGAATTTATACAATTTTGGACTTCCAACTTGAACATTATGTAATTTTTAAAAACGTTACCTACACCTTTACATATTATGATCTCAATAAGGTATGAGCAGAGAACTGGGAAGAATTCACTAATTGACAGTCTTTAATAAGATATTACAGTTTTGGAGTGGAAAAAGTGGGGTTTTGCGAAGAAAACGTCCTAAATAGTGACTTTTATACGAAATTTTATGCACTTTCATTTTGAACTGAGAGGTTTTTATAAAAGGTTAATAGTTTCCGAGTTACCTAAGGGCAAAAGATCAATTTTTCCTCTTTTTGTATTATCATCAATTTTGCGTCACGAAATTTTGTTAGCAAGCCTCAGATTCGGATTCAGCACCCCAAAAAAACATATAAAATGGAAGAAATCGAAACTACCCCACAACTTTCCCGATAGGGCTCGAATTACAGCGCGAATTGACTGTGTTATAACCATCCCTATCTATCATACCATACCCCTATCTACCATACCATCCGTATCTTCACCAGTATTAAAGCCACTTTCATAAAAATATCCATACTATCCATACTAGCATCCCAGCCAATCCCACCCCCACAATACATGAAACTAGAAAAAAGAAATGAAGAACTGAGAAAGTATCCATAGAAGACTAAACAAACAAGGCTGAAACACTCCAGCCATTCCGGTCATTCTGGGCATTCCAGGAGGAAGATCATAATATGTTTAAATTCATAACTTTCATAGATGATGAAATGTAGATATGTACCTCACGTAATAAAGTTAATTCTAATCTAACTAAAATTCAAAATAAGCTATTAGAGTTTTCGTCCACAAACACACGGTATGGTATGAAAAATGTCCAAAATGTACACAATATAAGAGTTAAATCTCGACGGTTTTCCCAGTACCAGTACCTAGTATGAATAATTTTGAGATAAACTTTTGGGCAAAACAGTAAATCATAGACACACATCCACCTCGAGCGCACGTATTCCCTAGATAGTGTCGTGTTTGGTCTCATATTTATTTCAAGAGCATTTAGTTTGGAGTATGAAGCAAGTACGCGGGTTATACTAGAATATCCGGTACCAAGATTAAAGTCTTATATCTAATATGTATCTTTAATCTTAACTTACTTAGTTCTAACCGCGGTAAGAAAGAAAGCATTATTATCACATATTATTGAAAATTTCCACTCTGCGGAGTTGTTTTTTAAGCATAAACTCATCTGTCAATAGACATGATAGCCTGCTTGTGTTATTATAATTATTATTATTTATTGGAAATCTCTGATACATCTCATTAAATATATGAAACCTAGATAATATAATTTAGATACAACATATAAATACTGTTACCGCTGAGTTTATGTTTTGAGTGCCGCTGGTACGCGCTTTGTGTAACCGTTATTCGACCCCCACCATGTTTTAAGACGAGAGTGTGTAGAGCCGTCATCCGCTACGCACGTACACGTTTGTTAGGACTGCTACAAGATTGAAGATTTAAGTAAACAGTTTACAGCCCACTGTGTCTTTTATTAAAAGTAGCGACGAAACAAATACTAAAATTGCACTAATTTTTAAAAGTAATGAAGAGAATCAGGGCAAATTGGTAGTACCGAGCTTCGCTGAAGCCTAGGGTACTCCCTTTGCGGGTATCACTGCAGCTCAACCCATAACGTCATCCCTAAAAAATTAAATTTAAGAAATGTAACTTACGCTCTCCAAATAACAATACATTGTTTAACAAATAACAAAACATTTAAGCCAGGAACACTATGCTGCCGAATCTTGCCGACATCTATTCAGAGCCCTAAGACTCCACGCCCACGCCGAGTTCTTTTGGTCAATTCCCACAATAGTGTTGTCTCGCTTTGTCCATTTTTATAGTATGTTGAACCTGTCGTTGATGTGGAAAGATTAAGACAAGATCTTTCTAACCTTCGGCTTGTATTTCTTCTGACCGAATCCTTTTCGATTAGCTTAAAACGCTTGAAGATCCCCCCACCCCTCTTTCACACTATTCATCTTTTAATTTACATATTTTTTACGAACTAATAATACAGTATAAGTGTTAGGGGAAATACGTACAAAATGACATATACGTACAAAATGACGTGATAGGCTTCATAATTAGGATTTGGCGCTCTCAAGCGCGCACCGCGTGAGTACGTCACCCGAGCGACTTAGTAATCTGTCAAAACATGAACGCTCTTCTGTCAATTGTGCGGGCGTGGTGAAGAAAGAGTCGTGACGATATTTAACGAGTTTTCTTCTTTGCAACAAGGTTTTTGTGTAAAATGTATGTTTTTCACCAAATCCATGCACGTAATCCATGCGTAATCTCTGTTTCGATCATTCTTGACATGCAACGGACATAATGACATAGGTATGTCTTGTCTGTAACTCCAGTCATGGAAATCTTAATTAATTACATAGTGATTACATAGCTGTTATTTTTTTGACAGATAAACCAACATGCAGCGTAATTATAAGCGTACGACTAATCGCCAATCATGGAGTACAGAATCCCTGCAAAAAGCTATAGAAGCAGTTAGAAATAATAAAATGGGCTGGTTATTGGCATCTAAAACATTTGGTGTTTCACAAGCAACGGTCCGAAAGCATGCTTTGGATAGTAACAAAAGTTTGCAATCCAGTTCGAAGGGTCTGGGATGTTGAAAACCTACTTTTCCACCTAATGTGGAAAGGAAATTAGTTGAGCATTTGAAATTACTCGAATCTCGGTTGTTTGGATTGACGAAAACATCTGTTCAAGAATTAGCTTTTGAGATGGCTGAAAGAAATGGTTTCTCCCATAGAGTTAACCCACAAAAGCAAAAAGCCGGTCAAGAATGGTTGGAAGGATTTTTAAAACGTAATAAGGATACATCTTTTCGTAAACCAGAAGCTACTTCGGCAGCTCGTGCTCAAGCTTTTAATCGGCCTCAAGTCCAAAAGTTTTTGAGATTTATGGGAATTTGCTGGAGTCTGTAAACTTTAGGCCAAATCGCATTTATAATGCTGACGAGTCAGGCCTATCTACTGTACAAGAACCTCAAAAGATACTGGCTACTACAGGAAGGAAGCAAGTTGGCTTTATAACCAGTGCAGAGCGTGGCACAAACACCACTGTTGTTTGTTGTGGTAATGCTATTGGTACCTACGTTCCACCAATGATGATATTTCCTAGGGAAAATATGAAAAATGAATTGGTCGACGAAGCCCCCCTCCGGGCACTCTGGTTGTAGCACAACCATCAGGGTGGATGACAAGACACATGTATCTAAAATGGATCAAACATTTTCATTGTTTTGTTAAATCATCTATCGACGATAAGGTGATTTTGATTGTTCACGGGCATGCTAGTCACAAGGGGATTGAAACTTTAGAATACGCAAAACAAAAAGGCATTATTATTAATGAAAATCTTTAACGACATATTTTGTCAAATTATAATTATAGGTTAATAATATGGTGATATACAGAAGGGATGTAAATTTTAAATAAATCAAAAATTAGCTCATTAGCTCAGATGGGAGAGCATTGTGCTAGAAACGCAAAGGTCCCTGGTTCAAATCCAGGATGTGGCTGTAATTTTTGATTTATTTAAAATTTACATCCCGCCTTTCATCACCTTTTTACATCACCATATTATTAACCTGGCATTATTATTATTTGTTTACCACCGCACTGCACTCATCGCATGCAGCCCTTCGATGTCTCATTTTTTGCACCATTGAAAAGTTATTTTACTCAAGAAATATCCAAATAGCTGAAAGCACATCCTGGACGTGTTGTTACACAGTTTCAGATAGCCTGTCTGTTCAACGAAGCATATGGTGAGGCAGCTACTGTGCACTATGGTTATCATGGATTCAAAAGTACAGAAATTTGGCCCCTAAATCCAGAAGTATTACCCAATTATATATATATGAACCTGCGGAAACTACAAACATACCGCTGGAAAACTTCTCCAATGAACAAGGTCATCAGGAAACAATTTCTGATCCAGTTCCCCTAGCTGGACCGTCTACACAGCAGCAGGACGATTCATTTTTACTCCCTGTACAAAACGTTCTTTAGGTTGACAACCCATCTGAGACTCCATCCAGAAACATTGAACAAGAACTTGTGACTACTAAAGGACATCCATCGTGCTCTACTCTCGCTATACCTATTGAGGAGATTCCTCCAGTCCCTAAAGGACGGTTTATAAGTGGACAAGGAAAACGTAAGCCAAAGACGCGACAAACCACATTAATATTAACTAACATCTACTCCTAATATGATGGCAATTAAATCTAACAATCAGCCCAACCTTCTCCAGAGAAAAGAAGACGTAAAGTTACCAAAGCATTACTTGAAGAATGCAGTGAAGAAGTAAATTTGCCCAGTAACTTTCAAGATGATGAAGAGGACTGTCCATGCATATATCGCAATGATCTTTTTTCACGATCTAAGCCTAGCGAAGACCCGTTACGCCGTTACGGTGCTTAAATTGTTTGCGTTGGGCTCACGCTTCTTGCGCGGATGTTCCTAAAAGAACCAAGCGTTTCATTTGTGAACTTTGTCAATAATTTTTATGTTTTTACGTGTATCTACGTGTATATATGTCCATATGTAATGTGTCATTTTGTCCATAGCATACGGACAAAATGAATTTTTGTTCTCAATGTAACTAAGTATATTTTAATTGTTATTTTTTTCATATAAATGTTTATTAGGATTAATATATAAGTAACCAAAGATGATTGTTGTAAAATACTACAGTGCTGTCATTTACGAATAAAAAGTTATGCCCCTATTACAAAACCATATGTCATTTTGTACGTATTTCCTCTACCATTTTATACAACAGGTAGGCGGCCAATGGAGGCGCTAGTAGTATATGTGTTACGGTAAAAGTAGATATTGCGGCAAATGTACACTTTTTCCGGTAAATGTGCACATTTGCCTCCTCGTTTGGGTAATGTGCAATGGGCATTCAACTAACATTTACAATTTCAAATAAGGGAAATGTACATTGAATTCACAATGACCATGTCGTTTTGGTAAATGTGAGCATACAAAATACGAAATCGCAAGTGCTAGTAATGCTAGTAATAAAATATGTGGGATGGTATGAAAATAATACACGGGAAGCGTCGCCATTCCCAAAGCCAGAGCTTGATAGAGCGAGCGAATCAAGATGTTCAAAATATGCTTACAACCTGGCTTATCACTAACCAAACAACCAAGTGGTCAGAAGGTTTAAAATATGTTGAATAAATATGACGAAAAATAGAGCTTTTCATGAGGGTATAAAGTAAACTCCCTATGAAGCTCTATTCGGAACAAGAATGAAATTGGGTTTGAAAACATCAAATTTACCTATGGAATCTGTTGAACAGCTGGAAACAGAAGAAGAGTTAGAGCAATTACTAGAAGGAGTACACACAGCCAATTCACCACATAGCAAAGTCGCAGAAAACGATGAATTTTCCATTGAGACGTTAGACATAATTTTCGATGATGGTTTATTATCCAACCAAATTGAAGATAAAGATGGAAGTTTTGAGTTAAATTCGGTTTTAAACGAGAAGAAAATTGCAATTGATAATGCTTGAAAGAAAGCAAGGGTAAATTTAGAAAATCAAGCTATCAAAATGTGTAATCTTTCGAAAGAAAAATTTCCTGCTGCTGTGATTGGTGACAATGTTAGAGTTTCCATTCCATCCGTTGATCGTGGTAAAACGGATCCAAAAAATTTGATTTGCGTTGTTTTGTCTACAGATGACGATAAAAATTTATATAAATTAGGAACTAAACAGGGAGTTTTAAAACAATCTTATTCTAGGCATGAATTCGCCATTTGCGAACAAAAGTTTGTATCATACGAAGATGTTTGTCAAGATGTTGAGAAATCGGTAAGCAATTATAGGAATGCAGTCCCTTACTGGTGGACAAGGTTTTAAAAGATGCAACTGTAAAGGAACATGTTCCTCAAAAAAATGCAGTTGTAAAAATGCTGGAATATTATGTAATTCCAAGTGCCACAATAGCAATTCTTGCTCAAATAAATAAAACTTTTTTCATTTTGAAATTCCTATATGTTCCTTTATAGTTTCATAAAATTTAACTGTTATAATAAAGAAAAGTATGTTATTATTATTTGTTTGATTCCCATCGTATTGGTTCTCAAAAACTAGGACGAAAATTGTATTTATGAATTTTGGGATCATAACCTACGACATATTATATAATATGCAAAGAAAAGTATGTTTTGTTTGTCATTTACATTTTTTAATTAAAATAATTTTCGTTATTAAAGCCTTTTGTATTACGTTTATTTAAATAAATATTTTTTTACTACAACAACATCTTTAATTTATTTGTATTCCAACGTTTCTTAAAACATGAAGGTAAGAGGATACATTTACCAAAACGTGAAGGCAAGAGTACACATTTGCCGGGAAATGTACATATACATTATATTCAGTTCACATATACCTAACTTTTTGGGAAATGTACACATTTTACGGTAAAAGTGTACATTTCCCAACAGTGTACATTTACCGTAACATATACATTATGCGGCGCAATTTAACTTGTAACATAGCTGTAAGCTATACAGGAGTTTCACACGGAACATGATGTACATGGGATCTCGGAAAAAGTAACCACTACGATGTCGGTTAAATGGGCCAGCGTAACTTAACCCTATTCAGATTTTTCTATACAAATTACAAAACTCCTCAACAACCTACTAACAAACTAAATACTCATTAATATGTAGAAAGTGTTTAATACCCAATATCAGAACGTAATTATCGGGCATTTTTTGTGTTTAATACACTTTAAATTTTGTCCTTATTAAAGCTAAAGTTTCTTTTTTATTCAATAAATGCATTACAATCTAGTCATAATTGACTTATGAGTTACTTAATTCTGACTTATTTTACTAGTATAACTTAGCCTAATAGGCACCCATCGATGTCTCTTAGTTAGGCCTGGTATACTGTGCACGTTCTTGCGCACTACCTAGCACTGTCTCTGCTTTTAGAACTACAACTACACCTACAACTAGCACTTACTCTGCTTTTCCACAAACTCGCATTCATACTAACTCAAAATGGTTTCTCTTGAGTCTTCGGATTAATTCGGTGTTGTCGAGGAGCTGGATGGCCTCAACGTTTACGTGATGGTAAAGCCTTTCCTCGTGACTTCTTGCTGTTTTTGGATTTCTTTGCACACAGACTCCATTTTGAGGTCCTTGTGGTGATCATCATTACTAATGTACCAAGGCGCATTGACAATGCATCTCAATACTTTATTTTGAAAGGTCTTGACAACTTTAATGTTACTTTTTTTGTGCAACCCCAGAGTTGAGCACCATACGTCCACGCGGGCTTTAGAATTTGCTGGTACAAGAGAAGCTTCTTATGTACAGACAGCGTGGAGTTTCTTCCTAGAAGCCAGTACATCTCTCTGTAACGGATTCCTAGTTCGTCTCTTTTCTTTTTTACGTGGGCTTTCCAGCGAACCCTGGTGTCTAATGTCTTGCCGAGATATTTGGCTGTGTTTGCGTACGGTACTATTTGGTTAATAATAGTAACCGGGATGTGTTGTATTTTCTTGTTCATGAAGTCAACGTGCACTCACTTGAGTTCGTTCAGTTTAATTATTTTTTCTTTGTCCAGACCTGAAAATGATCAAAAGGTGTTTGGAGTTTTCTCGTCGTTCCTTCATTGCTGTTAGTGCTAAAGTTGACCATTATTATAAGTATATAAGCATTGTGCATTGTGCCATTGTGAAGTTGTTCCTTTTTGTAAAGATCAAAAAATCTATTGGGGTGATCTGGCGGGCCACCTATCAGCATATTTTTGTAATCATTTTATAAACGTGTTACACATGGTTGTAAAGCATTTTTAATATTCCACTTAAATCTATAAAAATACAATATGATGTCCATAAAAATTAAAAAGTTTAATATTACCCAGGAAACGCTTTCAAACAAAACCGTTTCCTGACTTTAAAAATGGCTACAGAGTATGCTCTTATGTAGGAATACAACATTGCCAGTTTCTATTTATCCTAATAGCGAAGTTACGATCTTTTGAAGTTCAACTCATTTCCAATGGAATTATGTCTTTAGTATCTTTAGTGTTAATTTCGATTGTCATCCATAATTCAGAAAGAAAAAGTCTGATGTGGCCAGGCACATGACTTTATCATACAATATATAAAATTAATAGTTTAGCTGCATGGGATTCTATTTGAGCGAGATCGATCGTGTCTGCATTAAAATAACACAAGTTATCCAGGATTTGACAGATATTTTGATAGTATCATATAAATACTAAATAATATAAAGAATGTTGGTAACAGCAAGCTGTTCCAACACTAGCGTTGCCACATATATCTCTATCTCATCCGACGTAGTGCCGCTGGACACACTACGCATGCGTCAAGTTTGTGGATTTGATTGGCTGGATTGGATCAGATCCATAGGCGGCTACAGTGCTGCCAGCAGCTGCCACATATAAGAGGTTATCTATGGGTTGTCAGTGGTTTGGCGTTAGTGATGCCGAATATAACCGGCTAACGGCCGCGGTAATACCGCCCGCGCACTTTAAGCTACAATAGCGCCATCTGTCGGCGGTCCTAATAACTACTGGCCACACATGTGCAGTTTGTTCCCGAGCACCACATCGATAGACAAAATATATATCTCCGTCTCACATTGTTGGAACCGAGACTACACATTGGCGCTATAGTACAAGCTCCATATAATCCCTAATACGTATATGGATAAAATTGACGGTATGTATTGTCAAAAAGACAGCCTTTGACACTACCTACTGTCAGAATGAAAATAATTGTGAAATCTTCGCTAACTAAGTTTTAATGCAGACACGATCTCGATCAAAAGGAATTTGCTCATACAGCTAAACTATTAATTTTACCAAAAAATGTGTTAATCATAAATTATACAAAATTTCCTCTAGTTTAATTTATTATTTAACTATTTTGTCGAAATTACAGAAATGGCGGCTCATTTCCAAAATCCTTGAAAAATGCTTAGAGGAAACAGCCAGTTCCTTTGGACCCTTTTGAACCAAAGTTTTCAGCTCTAAGTTTGGTCATAAAACTACTAAATATGAACTTTTGTCCCAATACCGTAAGTAGTTTTTCCGGAATCGTCGCCGCAAAAATTGAGTACACACATACACACACACATACACACACACACACACATACATCCATACATACATACATACATACACACAGACATTTTTTGTACCTTGGTTAAAAATGATCAGGGGACCCAAAAATAGCTATTTCCGCTAAAATCTAATTTTTTTTTTCGGCTCGATAACATTACTTCATACTTCGTAAGATAAATTAAAAATATCGTCCTCTGAGCTGAAATCCGCCACCAAACAATTCCGTTAGTTTCACCTAAATTTTATTTCCCACATAAGCTTTATAAAATTTTTGCCTTAAAACATTCATTTCGTCTCTGCTGTTTATTAGGCACACATTCGCTACAGTAAATGACGCTACTGTAAATCCGCAGCCAGTAAGATTGTATATCCCAAATAAAAACTTAAAACTTGCATTGGCAGTGCAAAAATTTGAGCTCCTTCTATAAACTGCTCCACTGGTAGATTGCTTGTTCGAGACAGCTAACAATATTTCCTGAGAGTTAAAATTCTAGGTCGCTAATTGTAACTGGGTGACCTCAATGGATTGAAAGACATATCAGCTGACCCGCGTTTCCTACAGCGTTGGTAGAATAACCTTTCTTTTTATTTAAAACAAAACATTTTTTATAATTTATAACGTCTTTTTACTTTATCATACGCAGTATGTAAAGTATTGTAATCGTGCCGAAAAAAAAAATTGAGATTTTAGCGGAAATAGGTCTTTTTGGGTCCCCTGAACATTTTTGACCAAGGTACAAAAAAATGTCTGTGTGTGTGTCTGTGTGTGTGTGTGTGTGTGCGTGTGTAAACGATTTTTGTGGAGACGATTCCGGAGAAACTACTGAAGGTATCGGAACGAAAGTTCATATTTAGAAGTTTCATGACCTAACTTAGAGCTGAAAAGCTTTTGGTTGAAAAGGGTCCAAAGGAACTGGTAGTTTATTCTAAGCCTTTTTCAAGGATTTTGCAAATGAGCCGCCATTTCTGTAATTTCGTCAAAATAGTTAAATAATAAATTAAAGTAGAGGAAATTTTGAATAATTTATGTTTATGACATTTTTTGGTAAAATTCATAGTTTAGCTGCAAGAGCAAATTCTATTTGATCGAGATCGGTCGCATCTGCATTAATATGAAACTACATAGTAGCCAGGATTTTGACAAATATTTTTTTGTGTTGTCACATTCGAAAACACCTGATCTCATCAGAGGTTGGAGAACCACTATGGAACGTTGCCGCTCTAGTGCGGCAAATTATAAAATACAAATTTCAAATAAAATAAGATCACCAATTTGATTGTTTGTTGATAAGAAATATCAACCCGCTTTTATATCTAATTCTAAAAACGATAAATTGAGAAAATTATAAATAAAGTATAGCGATGAGTGTAGTTTTATTTTAGTATGTTGGTAGGGATGTGTCATGAACAAATATAGGTCTGTCAGAATTTGAATTACCTTTTTAAGGTGCGTTTTCGTTAGTGATAATGGCAGTGGTAGCAGACGCCATTATAGTATTTCCAATAGAAAATTGCTAGTGACTCATGTTTATGTACATGCAAACTAATATGTGTCATTATCACGATATGTAAGAAATACTATAATTTCGTATTCTAGCACCGCCATTAGCTACCATTACCTACCAATCGGAACGCATATTTAAACTTGGCGTTTCGGCAAAGTGGTACCAACCTAGCATTTACTATACAGAAATCTTTTATTTATTTGTTTTAAATACGTATTGCTTAAACAGCAACACAATAAACGTTGATGTCGCTCCTGCCAAAAACAAGATAGCGCGACTCGCTCACATGCGACGGCGACACTCCGCCTTCGGTGACGCGCCGCATCACCGCTCGTCGCGCTATTCCGTACTTTCGGCATTTGTGACATAAATAACTATTATTCTAATGACGTAGTGTAGGTAGTGTCAAATGCTGATGCTTTGACATTACCTACGATTTATCTCAATAGAATAGATTCTCAGGCAGCTAAACTATTAATTTTATATATTGTATGATAAAGTCATGTGCCTGGCCACATCAGATTTTTTTAACAAAACAATGTTTTACACATTTTACAAAAAAAAAGAAGTTTTAAACAAGAGTTTAATCTTGTGTTAAACATGTTTTAAAGAAAGAATAAAACTTGCTTTAAACATAGTTTTATTTGTAAGTATTTTGATCGGCGTCTTTTAAGTTATTAGGGATTATCGGGATTATCCCGAACAGTAAACATGACCGGGATCCCAAAATTTAGAGATTGGAAACCCTAGCAGTGACCAATAATCACGGTTGCAATGGCATAACTCAGCGCAGCGAGCTACTTCGAGGCCAGCTGTAGTCGACGAAGATTTCTTTTGGCAACTAATTTTGACAATTTGATTGAAACACATAAAACCCTTTTGGGTTGATTTTGAAAATCCACGTGACGTAGGATCCTTCAATGGGCAGTTTTACCGCGTTTTGCGTCACGAAAAATAACTACCCAGTTTGTCTGTAAGCAATTACGCTTGCCTATTTGCAGCGCTGAAGTAGGAATTGGAATTCCGAGAACGTCGAAATGTTCCACTTTTACATTACTTTATATTGACAAGTGTACCAAATAGCAAAAACCACGCGAATACAGCTAGAAATTTGCTATTTGTTCAGTTCAAGTTTTCAAGAATCTATTCACAGAGAGTGCCGGAGAATGTTAAAGGATTCGTTCACAAATTACACGGAACGGTTGAATAAAGTTTGTTTACGGCCCTTGAGGGGTTCATCGTAGTTTTTCGCATCTCATGCAAACGTTAGATAGCTTGTATACGCAGTCAAAACGGATTTTCCACGGAAGTTTACCAGATATTTGTTTTTCACTCTTTTTAAGTACATACCTACTCACAAGTTTCAGTATTTTTAGTTTCAATGTTTAGAATCGTTCTCTATCGCATGCATTTGCATCACATTACGCATAACTGGCCAGTAAAATGTATCAAAGCGAAAACGATACCCAAATACGCGATTTGCGAAAAGAGCTCCCTACGTCAATATTTACTTTCAAATTGGATTTCATGTGGATATTTATGGACCGCGATTACGTCGAAGGCAGTTAGGACCAGTATAAATATTGTCTTATTGCAAGCGCAAGTTGTTTAACTGGCTATTCACTGATTGTACGGTAGGTGTTAAACATGCTGTTTACACGTCCACACCATTCGCTTTAAGACAGTAACCGGAAATTACAATCAATCTACACAACGAAACAGATAATTGATGGTGGTAATTCGGTCTCTGGCAGCAAAGCGTGCACAGCGTAAAACAATGGACAAAAGTGGCCATATATTATGTCCCTTCTTTTGACGTCGACTTTCTCGCAGAACTAGGGGCGAAAAAATTTGAAAAAGTACAGCTTTCTAATTTTTATGAGTTATAGCATATTAATCAAAGACAGCATCAGAATTTTTTCACCCCCATATTTGCGAGAAAATGGACTTCAAAAGAGTGGACATAATATATGGCCACGATCGTACATACATATACAAAATGGCCATATAATACCATAGAAAATTTAGACTATTACCACAAAAAGGTTTTACCTAAAATGGAGACCAATTTCTACTGTTATCAATTACACCTCAGCAGGAGCAAAACATACTTTCTAATCGAGTTTCAGCCATCGTGAGGGTTGAACGACATATATCAAACTAACTGCGTTGTCATAAACATACGCTATAGGTGGAGCTTTCGGGTGGAATTCAGAGACACAAATCGAATGACACTGATGCTACACTCAATCTACACTTAAATTCGACTCAACTTAGGAGAGTGGTCTACCCTACACTCACACCACATTTTGTATTATTAAACTCCAAAAGCAGTCACTCATCATGCGCAAACTAGTTATTCAGTGGCGTTTAATAGAATTATATCTACCAATTAGTGATTGTTCTAACAAAATCATTTGCCTACTGGTCAAAAAAATCTGTTTGTATAACTTATATGTTGAAAAAATTAAACAAAGTTAAGAAATAAGGAGTATTTTATTTAACACCAAGTTAAATTGGCGAGAAATACATCTGGGGATAAGTGCTGCTCTAATAATTCTTATCAATTGTAATGTTGTGGCTATGGAGCACTTCTTCCATAAGTAACATTGTCTTCAAAATCCTCATTCGTTTTCATGGGAAAGTTATGAAGAACTGCTGTACTTGGAATCATCCTAGTCGTGGTTGGTAATCTGTGGGCTACGCAATTTGTTAGGCATTGAAACCTTGCCTGCCATGTTCCTAATGATCTTCCGTGTATGTGTGTGTGTGTGTGTATGTCTGTGTGGATCTGTGTACCCGATTTTCGTGGCAATGTTTACAGAGAAACTACTAATGGCATCAGAACGAAAGGTCATATTTAGAAGTTTTATGACCAAACTTAGAGCTGAAAAGCTTTTGGTTCAAAAGTATCCAAAGGAACTGGATGTTTCCTGTAAGCATTTTTCAAGGATTTTGCAAATGAGCCGGCATTTCTGTAATTTCGTCAAAATAGTTAGATAATAAATTAAAGTAGAGGAAATTCTGAATAATTTAGGTCTACGACATTTTTTGGTAAAATCAATAGTTTAGCTGCATGAGCAAACTGTATTTGATTGAGAGCGGTCGTGTCTGCATCTTAGTTAGCCAAGATTTGACAAATAGTTTCAGTCTAATGTCAGTAGGTAGTGTCAAACGCTGATGATTTGACAATAACTACTGTCATAAGTGTAAAAATACCTTTCAAAAATCTGTTCTGTACTCTCATATATGTTTGTTTGTAACCTTTGTATGTTGTTTTATGTTCTCCACTGCCCTCGCCTGACAAAATGTAAGTTTTTACAATTGAGTTTTTGGGAGTTTGATTTGATTGCCAATTATGTAATTTATATCTCATTTCCTAAAGCACGTGAAAAAGTTAGTTTTATTTTAATGCAGATACGATCGATCTCGATGAAATAGAATCTTATTTACTATTAATTAACTAGCAAAAGTAATAAGACGACTTCCAGCAAATCGGTGAATAACAAGATTTAAGGGTAAGGGAGGACGTGGGCAAGGGGATGCGGGGTAGGGCGTCGCTATTAATTTTATATATAGTATGGTAAGGCCAAGTGCCTGGCCAGATCAATTTTTTACTTTATCATACGCAGTATGTAAAGTATTGTAATCGTGCCGAAATTTTTTTTTGAGATTTTACCGGAAGTAGGTCTTTATGGGTCCCCTGAACATTTTTGACCAAGGTACAAAAAAATGTCTGTGTGTGTGTGTGTGTGTGTGTGTGTGTGTGTGTGTGTGTGTGTGTGTGTGTGTGTGTGTGTGTGTGTGTGTGTGTGTGTGTGTGTGTGTGTGTGTGTGTGTGTGTGTGTGTGTGTGTGTGTGTGTGTGTGTGTGTGTGTGTGTGTGTGTGTGTGTGTGTGTGTGTGTGTGTGTGTGTGTGTGTGTGTGTGTGTGTGTGTGTGTGTGTGTGTGTGTGTGTGTGTGTGTGTGTGTGTGTGTGTGTGTTTGTGTGTGTGTGTGTGTGTCTGTGTGTATGTCTGTGTATAAACGATTTTTGTGGCGACGATTCCGGATAAACTACTAAAGGTATCGGAACGAAAGTTCATATGCCTATGACATTTTTTGATAAAATTAATA
Organism: Melinopterus prodromus; assembly: GCA_964023965.1. NCBI lineage: Eukaryota > Metazoa > Arthropoda > Insecta > Coleoptera > Scarabaeidae > Melinopterus > Melinopterus prodromus. Next base: position 36,163,976 of record OZ030390.1, read on the forward strand.
GTTTAGCTGCAAGAGCAAATTCTATTTGATCGAGATCGGTCGCATCTGCATTGATATGAAACTACATAGTCGCCAGGATTTGACAAATATTTGTTCGTACTGTCACACTGAAAAGCAGCTGATTTCATCACAGGTCGGAGAACCGCTAAGGAACGTTGCCGCTCTAGTACAGGAAAGTACAATATACAAATTTCAAATAAAATAAGATCATTAATTTGATTGTTTGTTGATAAGAAATATCAACCTGTTGTTACATATAATTCTAAAAACGATAAATTGAGAAATTGTAAATAAAGTATAGCGATAGTTTTATTTTAGTATGTTGGTACGGATGTAACATCTACAGTGTCATGAACAAATATAAATCGGTCAGAATTTGAACTAGCTTATTAAACTTGACGTTTTGTAGAAGTGGTATCAACCTAACATTTCCAATACAGAAATATAACCATTTTTTAATTATTTTTTTTAATACACTTTTCTCAAAAAGCAACACAAAAAACGTTGATGTCACTCCTGCCGAAAACTACATAGCGCGACTCGCTCACATGTGACGGCGACGCTCCGCCTTCGGTGACGCGCCGCATCACCGTTCGTCGCGCGATTCCGTACTTTCGGCACTTGTGACATAAATAACTATTATTCTAATAACTAGTATCAAAATATCTGTTAAATCCTGGCTAACTAGTTTAATTTTAATGCAGACTCGATTTATTTTAATCAAAATGATTCACATGCAGCTAAACTATTAATTTTATATATTGTATGATAAAGTCATGTGCCTGGCCACATCAGATTTTTTTTATTTTAAATGAGACAAAGATTCTCAGGGAACATATAATCTGAAACAAACGAGTAAAGTAACAATCACCTACGACTACTTGTCGAACTTTGCTGCAAAAATGTGTAACGACGTCGGTTTATTTAGTCCCTTCATCTTACCTGATCGGGTTGCTTCAGTTGGAGATCCAGTGTTCTTCGAAATAAATCAAACGGTATACGGAGTTCAATTCAAATCAGGCTTTATTGTCGTAAACGCAAACAAATTATATATACATAAAAGAAAAGAAATGGTAGCATTCGCGTACGGAAAAAGTTTTACAAAAGAAAATAAACATTCGTCGAAAAATAGAACTATAAAAATGTACAAAGAAAAACACGCTCCGGAAAAATAACTGGTAAAAATATTTATCTACAAACCAGTCCTAGACGGGTCAAGTGCCGGGCTGTCTGGCGCGGACGGACAACAGCTGGGGCCTTCAGCTTTGGCGCACAGTCGGTCGTACTCGCAAACGGTCGGTCTCGGCTATGGCGGGAGCGTTGAACAGGCAGCCAATGTAAGAATCAACGTGCGTGTCCGCTTAAACGGTCGGCTTCGGAGTCGGCTGGAACGGCGAACGGGAGAGAGCTGCCAATGTAAGAATCAGCGTGCGGCTCTGCCTTTCGTTGCTGTTTCTAGGCCTTTATATACCGAAATTCTAACCCCTTCTCCACGTATAGCGGCTGCAGGAAACCAGTATCCCTTACACTGGTTATCAAAAATACTCGTATAGCCATACAGGCTTTCCAGGCCAGCGTAAATTCGATTTAAAAAGCGGTTTTAATACTACGAAAGATAACCACTATAACATTTAAACTAATTTACAATACGAATTAACGAAATTCGTTACAAATGCATATGTACATAAAAAAAAGTGCATATTCCTATAAACCTCGGGGCAACTTACCGGAAAACCCCCAAGGTGGAAACTTGGGACTTGGGACGTGGGACTTTAAGGCGATTTATCTCGTGTTTTACACAGAATTAAAAATCCCTTAAAAAGTAATGGAATAATCTGAAAATAGCTTCTTCATATACGCTATAGTTTCAGTCGCTATAGCCCTTTTAGATTTTCGCTCTAACGTAAACATTAACGAAGTTATCGATTTTATCCACTAAACTACCAGCCTGTATATAAAATTAAATCCGCTCTTAGAATAATTCATCAACCAGAAAATTATATTTCGTGGAGTTTAGACAACAAATATTTCCTTAAAAAACAATTGTACAATATCCCAAAGCCCACGCGGGAGAAGCCGCGTTGTCCTAAAATGGATTATTATCCTCTTGTGCCCTGGCCAGACTGGCAAGTTGTCGTACTTTATTTATTAAGCTAAGTCCATCCACAGAGCGTGCCTGTTTGCAATCCTAGAACTATACGAGCACATACTTGTGTGAAATATTCTAGAACTTTTAATTCAATTTTAGCGGACCACCGAACGCATTACGTTTGGCACCAAGGACATTAATGCCATCGTAATGTCTGAAAACTGTTGCGGCGGCATGGCATTGTGCCGAAGCTACCCAATTCCGGACAATACGACCTTTAATTTTAAGCTTATTTTTGCTGATGTAGCCAAAAGTTGGCAGTGAGTTGCTCGCTCGGATTTATAAAATGACCCTTGCGCTGAGCAAACTCTATAATTGTAGCGAAATTAATTGAATAGAATTAAGTTTTCTCGCTGTGGACCGTAATTGCCTATGCACCCAGCAAACGCCCTGGTAGATTGTTGATGACTATTCTTTTTATTTAACTATTAACTTCAACATAACTTTTATAATTAATGAAGTTGTAAAGTTCTGAATAACACTAGCAAATAATTTATGACATTTTAAGCGTTTTACTTCGTCTAAAATAGATTAAATAGATGTACAAGTGGACAGTTTGTTTGCTAGACGCTAGTTAGTTAATTTAGTTCAGCAAATACATGTGGCCACGTAAATTTTTTTTGGGGGAACGTTTTTGTTGTATTAATGGATTTCTTTGAATAGCAAAGAAGTCGGTGGTAGCAAAGAAGTTGTCAGTAAATGTGCTTAAGGGTATCAAAATTTTAGTAAACATTCACAACCATGGTAAAGCATGTAAACTCATTTGATTTAGTAGCATAATATTTTCGCAAAGAACAACATACATCTCTAAAATCTTTTTGCTTCAGAGAAGTAGAATGTACCGCGAAACCCCATATCAAAAAATGCAGTCATCTCGTCTTAATGCTAATAGAAATTAATGCTACAAATAACGCCAAGGTCTGGTGAGTCTGAATAGCTCAAATTTTAAGTACTGGATATTTCGGAAGCAAACTAAATATAGTCATTACGGGAATAAAATTAACAATTAGTTATTTTATTTTCAAATTGATGTCCAGTATGAAGAAAAACACGAAGGGTATAGGTAAAGCAACAGCAATGGCTTATTAACTGTAAATCAGATTCGGATTAGATAGCATGTTTATATTTAATGTCAAAGTATAATTTTTTGTATTTAATAAAAAATAAGAAATGAAAGCGTCTTGAAACTTTGCAAGTTATTTATTCATTTGCTACATACATGTTTCGGCTTTCGCCATCTTCAGTGTAAACAAACTAAAATAACAAAACTAAAAGCAATGAGAATCATCATCAATAAATATTAAACGGGCAGGGCGTTGGCGAGCCGTCTTAGGGAGCATAGTTCACAAATAACATCCAATTTATACAAGCATAGGATTGAGACTGGTCATTCGATTAATTACAAAGATGTCAGTTTATTACACAGATGCCAAAAAGAATTAAAACTTGATTTGCTGGAACAATTTCAAATAGAACATCATAACAAATCTCCACACCTGCTAATAAATGACCAAGTTGAATTCCAATACAAACCCTTGTTTACTTATTTTTAGCTCATGTCCTACTTTTGCTCTTTATGCTGACCTTTCTCCGTCACCCTGCGCTACCACCTAGTTTGCTCCTTTATATTTTTGCCTCGCCGGCACATCTGTTGAAGTGGCTGCGACCCCCACCCGTTATTAATATTTTTTTCATGTGATTTATTTAACATTCTGCACGATTTTCATTTCTCTTGCGACCGCCTCATGGTTATTGTGCGCATGTATTCTTTCGTATTGTTTGTTTATTAAACAATATTTGTGTCAACCGATGACGATGTGCCCATCGTCTCGTGCGCAGTTTTTACGTTGTTTTCCTCGCTGAACTTCGACACCGAGTTTTTTAAATTTTTTAAATCATTTTAGAGTTTAATAGTTATTTATGATGTATCTCATTGTTTTCGGTTCGTTATTTTAGTTTACTTACACTGAAGATGGCGAAAGCCGAAACATGTATGCAGCAAATGAATAAATAACTTGCAAAGTTTCAAGAGGCTTTCTTACTTTATTTGATCTACTTTGCATTATGGATCCACTCGATTTCAATAAACAGCAAGTATTTATTTAATTTTGTTGTTGTACGCGGTATGAACAGAGGTAGTTTAATAACTGTGATATTTTTTTGATCATCGTCATTATTATTTATTAGTGGTTTGCTTGCTGTACGAGTGAGTTCTTAATTCTTATTTTCGAGTGAAGTAGATATTTGGTTATATAAGTTGTAGCATTTATTTACTGTTGTGAACAGTAGGTACTGCTATTTTTCAGTATATTTAATCACATATAATTCTTCACTTTTTTGATACAGTAATACAAGTTGTTTAATTGTAGTTTAATTGTAACATTTAACTTATTAACATAACAATAATCATAACGATTCAGATTTAATAAGAAGTAACGTTTTGGCAAAGGTTTAGGTAACGTTTAAATAAAACTGTACTGATGATTAATAAACTCTACTGGTTTCTAGAATATCGTGATTTCGAGTTTAATCCTGTCTTCAGCGCTTGCTACAAAAATATATGGAAACAGAATTATTTCAAGTATAAAAATGTTTTTAATAATTAAACATACTGTCAATTAAACTAGTTGGAAAAACATCAACATATATAACATCAGGACAGATGAGCTTTTAGTATGGTGGCACACTTACAGTTTTCGTGGGTTACAAACTGCAGACAATTAAGAAATTATGTATTACTAACCTATACGTAATTTTTGTTAGATATTGTGTTCACTTAAAAAACTCCGGAAAAAACTAAAAAGTACAGTGCTGGTACGTGAGGCCCATTTGGATAATTGACTTGATTGTTCATTTGCGTCAAATGTACAAATGTACATGTTTATAGGTACCAATACATTTGTGTTTAAATATTTTCTCAAATAGAGAGGGAAATTCCAATTGTCCACTTAAGCCCTACTGTTTAAGTGAAAATAATAATATTAATTAGTTGGGTACTATGAAGTAAGTATAAATTTAACTTCTGACTTGTTTGAAGCTCGGATTTACCGTTATGAAATGGAACTTGTTCCAGGAGTCGTTCAACATTTCCAAAAAGTGTACCAACGTCGGGACTGTATTAACCTTTGACGGGACATGGGACAAGTAAGCCAATATTGGTGACAGTCCTGATATATCGGGATGGATGGCAAAATTAAACATGACTGACATGTTTGCGTCCATCCTCAATGTTGACAAAATCTTAAAAAATCGTTTTTGACCACCGTTTTACGTAACTCTACTGCAAATTCAGACGGGTTATTTTGTTAAAGTCTATCAACTACTGATATTTTGTGCAATTTGTTGTGTGCAGTGAATGAAGAAGCATAAGAATGAAACAAAGCAGGAATTTAGTAACAACAGTAAGTTAATAGGGGTCAAGGCAAATTGTCCATATAGGCCAGTATTGTTTTTCATTTGCCCCTTCGTGAGAAATGTAACAAAACAATATGAATATGAATACAAAAGAAAAACAAAATTACATTACATACCTACATCGTAGAGGAATACTTTGCCGGCCCCCAGACATCCCGCATGACCACATAACTTAAATATAACAATTACGTCCCCAAGGACAACGCTTTCTTGCTGATTTTAATCAAAATTCTGACTATGACCATGGACTATATAGGACACCCCAAAAACTCTTTATAAAGAATAAGTTTTTCTCGAGACACACTGTATTTTATTTAAAAACTGAAAATAGTAGTCAATAATCAATATTAGAATGCTAGAGAGAATTTAGTGCCTGCCGTCTGTTTTCTACTTGCAAAACACGTAGGTGTTTCTCTGGTATCTGCATAGAAATAACGGTACTTCAAGTTATGTAGAAAGACTATTATTCTCCGTGTACGGTGTTTTTTATATTGGTATTGTTTCTTGAAGAATATATGTTATAGAAGAAGAATCGGAAAAATATGATGAATGCGTTTTTTTAAAAAATTAGGCCGAACTTGAAAAAGTACTAAATTATATTAAGATATAAAAGAACGTTCCTGAGCACGTGTTTAAAATTTTACAAAAATAATAAGATTTTATAAATTTGTTTTTCGCTGTTTTTCGCTCAGCAGTGTATCGCTTACGGTTGCGTTGCACTAATGCGCATAATGCAAGAAAAAATAATTCATTCACATGTAAGTTACAACACATCCTGCTTCTTAGTCAAACAATATAAAATACTTCTAAATAGGTGGAAGATTATCAGTATAAAAGGAGAAAGGAAGAGATACGATACGAAGAGACGTGCGCGTGTGCGTGCGCATGTGATTGCGCATGTGCGGGTGCGCGTGCGGGTGCGTGTGCGTGTGCGTGTGTGTGTGTGTGTGTGTGTGTGTGTGTGTGTGTGTGTGTGTGTGTGTGTGTGTGTGTGTGTGTGTGTTCGATTTTTGTGGCGACGATTCCGGAGAAACTACTTAAGGTATCGGGACGAAACTTCATATTTAGAAGTTTCATGACCAAACTTAGAAATGAAAAGCTTTTGGTTCAAAAGGGTCCAAAGGAACTGGTAGTTTATTCTAGGCCGTTTTCAAGGATTTTACAAATGAGCCGCCATTTCTGTAATTTCCTCAAAATAGTTAAATAATAAATTAAAGTAAAGGAAATTCTGAATAATTTATGTCTGCGATATTTTTTGGTAAAAATAACAGTTTAGCTGCAAGAGCAAATGCTATTTGATCGAGATCGGTCGCATCTGCATTGATATAAACTATATAGTGCCAGGATTTTTCCAATACCAAATTACTATGGTATTACTATGGTATTACTGTGGTATTACTATAACGTCCGGAGGAATACCTTCGAGACAGCTTTGCTGATATATCTGACCATTAGTATGGGTTCGATTATTATTGCATTCTGTATGTTGGTTGTACCTTTGTGTTGATTTGTGTGCTTATGATTTTTATGTTGCTTCACGTAACCGATGACTTGCATCAATGTGTAAGTAAATGTAATGTGCGTTCGATTATTGTACTCTGTATGTTAGTTGTATTTTTCCGTATATTTGTTTACTTTTGATAACTGCTTTAATTGACGAATGACTTGCGAAAATATGTAAGTTATGAATATCGCTAATAAAATTATTATTATTATTACTAACTAGTTTTATTTTAATGCAGACACGATCGATATTGATCAAATAGAATCTCACGCAGTTAAACTACTAGTTTTATATACAGGCTGTTTCAGATAACGGCTAACCTTGAAGGAGCATGTGCCCAAGGACGAAAGAAACATTTTTTGTCAAATAACGCATGGTCTAACTTAGCGCATTCTTGAGAAAATTAATTATGAAAAGCGGAATCCGACCCTGGATGCAAGAGCCAAGAGCAAGCGCGCTCCCCAACCTCCAATACCGTACTGATTTGGTGGAGTGAGCGGAGTCAACAATCCCACTAATTAATACTCCCCACTAGCGATAACTGGGAACAACCGCACTACCGCTGAGTTTTCGTGTTACTGCCGGCTTTTGATATTGCCAAAAACGGTTTTGACGGTTTACCTATTAAGACGTTTTTAATGCGGAAATAACTCACTTAATGTTAATGTACGGGGAGTGCGGCTATAATGTTCATCGCACGTGCGAAGAGTACGCGGAGAGATATGCTGGCAGAAGACACCCGAATACCCAGTGTTACGTACGTAGAAAGAATGCGTGATTCGGGTAGTCCTCAACCTAGCAGCTATGTATAGGGAGTGGCCGTGAAAGACCACAACACATTCTCAACGCAGAAACGCCGTTCTGAATATCGCCGATGAACAACCTGAACGGAGTACCAGGGAAATTACTAGGGACGTCGGTGTTCCCTATCCTACTGTGTGGCGAATTTTACGTGAACAAATCCTTCATCCCTATCATATTCAACGTGTGCAAGCGTTAAATGATCGCCACTTTCAGCCGAGGGTTCAAATGTGTCGGTGGTTTCGGCAAAAATTGGCACGACAACCCAATTTTGTCGCTAAAGCGTTGTTTACGGACGAGTGTTGATTCACAAGAAACGGGTTACTGAATTTTCACAACACTCATCATTGGGCAGAGGCTAATCCCCATATAACCCAACAAACGCATTTTCAGCAACAGTTTTTCGCGAATGTGTGGTGCGGAGTATTTCGCCACATATTTCGCAAACCCCGCTATGTGATGTGATTATTTAAACGTACACTTTCCGAGGCGCTGGCGCTCGTTAGGACGCAATGGTCCCGTGCGTTGAGCACCTAGAAGTCCGGACATGAATTCATTGGACCTTTTTGTGTGGGGTGCATGAAACAGAGTGTTTTCAGGACTGAAGTTGACCTTCACCAGCGCATATTTGCCGCAGCAAACTCAATTCGCGAAATGCCGGGCGTTTTTGCTCGAATGCGAAATAACTTTAATCGACGCTTAGAGGCCTGTACGTTAGCAGGCGGAGATCACTTCGAACAGTTTTTGTAGATCAGCACCCCTCAGCTAGATTGGTAAGTACCTAAAACCAACATTTTGTCAAGTGAGAAATGTTCATTGTGTCGCTGCGCGCTCTATGATCAACGGAATCAGACGCGCCATGCGCGGCGCGCGGTATGTAACCAGGGCCGGCTCCAGACAACTTTTGTGATACAATTTTTTTGAAACAAAAATGTTTCTTACGTCCTTGTGCTCATGCTCCTTCAAGGTTAGCCGTTAATTCGGAAACAGCCTGTATAGTATGATAAAGTCATATGCCTGGCCACATCAGATTTTTTATTTTATAATTTGATCGGAAAAAGATATTACAAATGAAAATGAGATAGAAAGGGATGGCTGGCCCACATAAAATGCATATGCCTCACTCAATTATCGACCATTTTGCGTTCTTTCCAGTAATATTGACATTTCACTGAGTGTTAACATTACCATACAAAATGCATTTAGTACTATTTTGACGCGACGTTGCCGTTCTCTGGCGTATAGTGACGTTCCGTATAGTGCAAATTGAATTTAAAGGGTCAACGTTGTTAATTCTTCAAAAACAATCTGTCCGTGGTTCGTTTTTAGAAACCGGCGAATCTATTACGATAGTTATGTAGGACAAACATTTGGTGTGCACGACGCCCAGAAAGTTATTAGAACTAGAAACGCACCGAACCCGTTGTCAGAGTAGAATTCATAGTAACAGACATCTATATGTAAGCAACATTTCAATTACTCACAAAAACAAAATTCGTTTAAATAGCTTCTACGTCATCTACAATGCAGCGGTTCAAGACATATTCAAAATAGTAGATGAAATTTCGAGCTCAACTTCGATAATGATTGATTGTTTCCTGTCTCCGCGAAGGCAGACACATGTACCTATATCCTGAAGTATTTTACTAGTTAATTAATCATTTGTGGGTGATGATGTGACTGTGTTACGAAAGTGAATAAAAGCTGTGTTGAAATCAAGAGCTGTTATTTATCTAATTAATTATAAACAGATGACAAACCCTAAACATTCAATTTGAACTGTTCCACAAGCAAGAGGTAAATTAGGTCTGTTCGGTGCAAAGTTTTTACATGTCTGTTTCTGAGTTAAACACTGGTGCTCCCGTAGCATCAGCTATTTACTACCAACTATATACATCACCTCTTGCATAACAATGTGCACGAGTGACAAACTGTGGCAAACGCCCAAGGTAAATCCGAGTGTGACGCTATGATAAAAGTTTTGCATAAGCTACATGTTCATGAATTTTAATATTATTTATTAAAGGCCAGTGTCGGGCATATTCACATTTTGCACTCTGCATACAAATACCGGTCTAATAATTTCGAGCGAACCCACAAATGGACAGTGCGGTTTTATGTATTGGGTCTGATGGCATTTTTAGTATCCATTGTCGAGCAGTTTCAGTATGTAGTCAGTGTCGCTTTTGTCAATCCTCATGTATACACATCTACAAAATTAAACACTGTTATACAGAGTAATTGAAATTTACATTTGTTCATTTGTCAACAATATCTGATTGTGGACGTGTTGTACGTTTTGCCGGATATATAAAAGAGCCTGGTTGCGGATATTTCGTCAAATTTACAAAAGTTGTGAATATACCCTATTAATAAGCTTTGGTTTACCAACATTTTAAACTTCGAATAAATATTGGATCCGATTTATGTTAAATTTATCATTTTACGTTCAAATAAAAGCGGAATAATGTTTAACAGTTTTGTTTGTTTGGGTATCTAAGTCTAGGTATCTCAAAAGTTACTCATGAAGAACACTTTTTTTTATAAAAATATAAATAGAATCGCACGAAAACTGTAACCAAAAATAAATAAGTATTATATCGAAAACGGCCAACTTTTGACTACATGTTTCTTTGATTGTTTATTATAAATTGTTGTTTTAATTTCCCGTATAACGTTTTGGGGCTCGGAAGGTGACACCCTGTATACAATGTGTGCCGTGTAGGTGATACCTTTCAGCCGTATACGGTAATATTCATGTGACATTTTGTAGATAATTAAAAGATCTAGCAATTTTATCCAAACTTTCACTCTCATCAGATCATAGGAAGGAATATATTGACAAAAAATCTGATGTGGCCAGGCATATGACTTTATCATACTATTTATAAAATTAATAGTAAATGAGATTATATTTGATCGAGATTGGTCCTATCTGCACAAAAATAAAACTAGTTAGCCAGGATTTGACAAATATTTTGATTCAATAAAAAGTGGTCGGATTCCTTATTTTAGTTTTATTTTAGCAATCGCCACATGTTTTGTGTCCTTCTGGGCACTTCTTCAACCGGTATAGGAAATGATTGACAATCAATTCAAACTCCAAAAAACTCAATTGTAAAAAATTACATTTTGTCAGGTACGGCCCGTGGAGAACATAAAACAACATACAAAGGGCACAAACAAACATATATGAGACTGCAGAATAAATTATTTTAAAAGATATTTTTACTACTGACAGTAGGTATTGTCAAAACATCAGTGTTCGACAATACCTACTGACATTAGAATGAAACTGTCAAATCTTGGCTAACTAAGATGCAGACATGGCCTATCTCAATCAAATACAATTTTCTCATGCAGCTAAACTTAAAAATTTTACCAAAAAATGTCGTAGACATGAATTAGTCAGAATTTCCTCTAGTTTAATTTATTATTTAACTATTTTGACGAAATTAGAGAAATAGCAGCTTATTTGCACAAGCTTTTCAGCTCTAAGTTTGGTCATGCTACTTTTAAATATGAACTTTCGTCCCGATACCTTTAGTAGTTTCTCCGGAATCGTCGCCTCAAAAATCGGGTCCACACATATACGCAGACACACACACATACACACGCGCACACACACACACACACACACACACACACACACACACACACACACACACACACACACACACACACACACACACACACACACACATACATTTTTTGTACCTTGGTCAAAAATGATCAGTGAACCCAAAAATACCTATTTCCGCTAAAAAGTATATATATTTTTTTGGCACGATTACAATACTTTATCAAACTGCGTATGATAAAGTAAAAAACAATAAACATGTAGCCAGTTTATGTAAACATGGCTGTTTTCGGCATGTTTTTCACAAGAAAAAGTTTTTTACTTTATCATACGCAGTATGATAAAGTATTGTAATCGTGCCGAAAAAAAAAATTGAGATTTTAGTGGAAATAGGTCTTTATGGGTCCCCTGAACATTTTTGACCAAGGTACAAAAAAATGTCTGTGTGTGTGTGTGTGTGTGTGCGTGTGTGTGTACCCGTTTTTTGTGGAGACGATTCCGGAGAAACTACTAAAGGTATCGGGACGAAAGTTCATATTTAGAAGTTTCATGACTAAACTTAGAGCTGAAAAGCTTTTGGTTCAAAAGGGGCCAAAGGAACTGGCTGTTTCCTCTAAGCATTTTTCAAGGATTTTGCAAATGAGCTGCCATTTCTGTAATTTCGACAAAATAGTTAAATAATAAATTAAAGCAGAGGAAATTTTGAATAATTTATGCCTATGACTTTTTTTGGTTAAATTAATAGTTTAGCTTCAAGAGCAAATTCTATTTGATCGAGATCGGTCGCATTTGCATTGATATGAAACTGCATAGTAGCCAGGATTTTGACAAATATTTTTTTGTGCTGTCACCACAGAAATGTCTATGGCTGTCACCACCCTGTCACACTCGGAGAACCGCATGGAACGTCATCTACAGTGTCATGAATGAATATAAATCTGTCAGAATTTGAATTAGCTTTTTAAACTTGACATTTCGTAGAAGTGGTATCAACCTAACATTTTCTATACCGAAATATAACCATTTTTGATTTTTTTTTTAAAATACGTATTTATCAAAAAGCAACACAAAAACGTTGATGTCACTCCTGCCGAAAACTACATAGCGCGACTCGCTCACATGCGACGACGACGCTTCGCCATCGGTGACGCGCCGCATCACCGCTCGTTGTGCTATTCCGTACTTTCGGCACTTGTGAGATAAACAACTATTATTCTGATGACAGTAGGTAGTGTCAAATGCTGATGCTTTGACAATACCTTCGATTGATACTATTGACTATCAAAATATCTGTCAAATCCTGGCTAACTAGTTTAATTTTAATGCAGACACGATTTATCTCAGTCAAATAAATTCTCATGCAGCTAAACTATTAATTTTATATATTGTATGATAAAGTCATGTGCCTGGTCACATCAGTTTTTTTTTAAAATAAATACCTGTCTTGTTTTTCCAAAAATAGTATCCTTTACTAGCGTACATTTGAATACATAGGTACAAGAATTTGGGGTTTCTGCTAGCAAACAAGGTGATATCCCATAGGTATTTCGAAACTCAGTTCAAAACTAAAATTTTCAAATATAATTGTTACATAAGATGAACGTACTTCACTCTTATGTCATTTTCATCTGTTTAGCAACACGCGGTATATGCAAAGGCCATTATAATTACGCTTTTAGAGACTCCTAATAGTTCCAAATATTTTTTTCAAATAACATTTTTGCATAGCTTTGAACATAAAGGTATTTTCCTGTTCATACTTTTAGTTACATCCGGTACATGCAAACAAACACATACATTCTAATATTTGCATTTTAGGTAAAAGATAATCCAGAAACTTTTATGAAGAATATAATTTAATGAGGAATTGATAACAAAAATGTGAATTACTAATAAAAACACTCGGTGTGTATAATGAAGAAGGTGATTATAATTTCAAATAACATATTTTGTAGGTTTTAACACAAATGTACATTACTCTTAAGAGCTTTTGATAGTTCTTTTAACACCCGGTATATGCAAGCATATGATCACATTCTAAAATTTGCATTTGAACTTGAAGACAATTCAAAAGCGTTAAAGAATATTTTTTTAAAGGTTAATTATAAAAAGAAATTCCATTAGTTTCAAACTTTCTGCCGGACACGGTATATGTTCTTACAGCCAAATGAAAAAAAATATTATCGTAGAATTTGTAACGTAATGATAGTGTCAATTGTGTATGATACCAATGTGGGCTGTATTTACAACTACCAATCTATGAACAGCCGCTTGTTTGTTGCCCGCCGACCCATCAGCAAGCTTTGTCAGCAGGTCAAGGCCATTAGTGACCTAACTTTGAGAATTACATATAAAAAGTACACAGTTTGCGCTTTAGTGTGAGATATTTTTGAAGTTTCTGAGACATTGGGATCAGCCGCAATAAATTCCTAAACACATTGCCAAAATCACATGTTTTTCGCATTTCGATCTCATTATTTTAAAAAATTTGAAATATACCAACGTCGTGTTCATGATCAACGTTAGAAACAATTTCTTTCAATTTGTCACGCAGTGAACTTAAATCCAGGTATTATTTCGAAATGTAGCATGTATGATCACACAACGAAACGTTGTCTCAATTCAAAGTAACCTTTGTTAATCCAAAACAATGGTTGTTTTATACAGGGGGCGGCAAAAGTCAGTTTACCGATTTGCATAAGAGAAAAAAACGCAAAAAAATTAATGGCAAAGAAATTTATTTCCGAAAAGATATAACATCAAAAATGAAAAAAAAAAAAAAAACGCGCATGCACGAATACCCTACAGCGTAAACTGACTTTTGCCGCACCCGGTATATACATTCTTGCGCATATATCGTTCATTGAAGAAATCCGTCGTTTTGAGCGGTTGTCCAACTTTAAGATTGTACAATTTTAAATGGATACTATATTTATTTGATTTAAGAATTTGAAGTTCTAAATCAAAAGGTTGGGTTGTTGGATTATTCAGCACAAATTCTTGGATCAAACATTCACTTACTTCTTTTAAAGATGCAATAATATTTTACATGGGATGCGATTAACGCATCTAAAGAAGAATATTGTTATTTTCCAACTAGAGAAGGGACACACACACACCCGGTCCCATCTTAGTCTCTTTCCACCAATACTAGAGCTGTTGGACGTGTGTTGGACATTTTCTACGTCAAGTATATTGACGGTATAATAGCGTAATCACTGATACTGCATACATATATAACATGTATGCGGTTATATACCCTCTAGAGTCTAGAGTCTAGGAGACCTCTCTTATGACGAGAAACTAAAGCGCCATGCCGATGCATTCTCCATATTAATCAAAACAACGAATTTCTAGAATCAAAACAATCCTTTTCTTAAAGCAAGTATTTAGGGTGTTTTATATTAAATGAATATTCTTATTTCAAGTATGTGTTGACTTAAAACAATCAAATATGGTAAGAATATTATTTTCTTAACATTAGACAACCATTTCTCTGTGTGATTTCTGCATATTTCTTATTTTAATATATTTTCTATTAGGCACCCTTGGGAAACATTCCATGTTTAAGTAACTAATTATGTAAAATAAAGTAAATTACCTATGTAATAAAAATATCGTGTAACGTTGCACGAATCCAACAATAAATAGATAATTCATCGAAGCCTTGTGTATTTTATTTTATATAATACATCCGGTGAAAGCATGGAGATATTTCTTACCTAACTAATTCTGGTATACAAATTTATTAAAATGAATTAACATGAGCTTTTTATTTATTTTGTATTTCCTTAAAACACATAAAATAGCTTTTTGTGCTGTGACACTCGAAAACAGCTGATTTCGTTCGAGGTTGGAGAGGCATTATGGAACTTAGCGTCTCTAGTGCGGCAAAGAACAAAATACAAATTTTTAATAAACTAAGATCACCAATTTGATTGTTTGTTTATAAGGAATATCAACCCGTTATTATATCAAATTCTAAAAACGATAAATTGAGAAAATCGTAAATAAAGTATAGCGATGAGTGTTGTTTTATTTTAGTATGTTGGTAGATATGTGACATCTACAGTGTAATGAACACATGGAATGAACAAATATAAATCTGTCGGAATTTGATTAGTTTATTAAACGTTTTTATTAAACAGATATGTAACCATTTTATAATTCTTTTTAAACACATATTTACTCACAAAATAGCACAAAAAAACGTTGTATGTCACTCTTGCCGAAAACTACCTAGCGCGACTAGCTCACATGCAGCGCTCCGCCTTCCGCGTCGCGCCGCATTACCGCTCGTCGCGCTATACCGTACTTTTGGCACTTGTAACATAAATAACTATTTTTAAACTAAACAATAATATAACTATTACGTACACCGTTCTACGTCACTTACAGGCAAGGCTATTCGAAAACTGAATTTAAAACCGAGTAAAGTTTGATTCTTTTCAAACTGAGCGGAACACTCGATATTTGGGCTAGTGCATTGAATAAATGTCAAAAAATATATTGTAACGAAGTAGAGATATTTGCTGTGATTACCGAGAATAGCATTACCTAGGTTACCTTACCAAGCTAAATTAGAGTCTTTCAGTTCGGTTCGACTAATTAAACCGAAAATAGCTTGACATCAAAAATGCGCGTGGTTGAATAGCCCCATTTAGAGATATTCATTAAAATCATATAGTTAGACTTTAATGCATTTTTCATTGCACATTTTTCTCCATGCGAGTCGACCACTCGCTGTAGATTTTTATCGTAACAAGAAACGTCACGTACTTGGATAGTAGGAGAATACTAGTAGAATCACATAAAAATGTAAATGAGGGTAACCATGACCCACGTATTTGATATGTATTAGGTACATGCAGACAATTTCATTATCGTTCCTGTCAGAAGCTGCACGTATCAATCGCGGTTCATTGGAATTTTCTATATTTAACTCTTTTCGTTCTCCGTATATTTGACTTACGTCGATCTGCTAATAATCTAATGGCCTCATTTCATTAGCTGGCAATTTTGTGAATATCTGGGCACTCAATTACGTATTGTGCTTATATTCGTGATTTGAACATAAAATAGGTTTCGTTTGATGAAAAACAGACGCTTTTGCGGTTATATATAACGCACTATCCTTTTGTACTTTATACTGGAGTTGATTATTTGTAGTGGAGTTTTGTGTATTATTTGAACCGATGGAATATGTATGATGACAAAAAACTCTCCAGGAGTTTCAAAACAATCCAGAATATTTTACTTACAAATACTTATAAAGTCTCAACAAGAACGAACTTTTTTTTCTAAATTGTAAATGTTGAAAATTCCATTGTCGCTACCCACTTGTTTTTATAGTCTTCTAGTAGTACGGGGAACAGTAGCCCCTACACATTTCTAGCACACGGATTTTATGAAATGCTATTCTATAATAGCACGCTGATTTTATGAAATACATATAAATAGCGATATGTTCAATGGTTTAACTGTCAACTTACTAAAAACATTAAGGAAATTGCTCAACGTGCCACCAGCACGTGTTTGCTTTCAAACAAGCGTCTGCACGGCGCGGCCTCCAATTTGCGCACAAGGGACCCAAACTGGGAAAATTTAATACGATTCACACTGACCAAAAACCACTGACACTATGTAAATAATCCTATAGGAGCAAATATTGCACATGCGTTTCCGGATACACCCGAAGTAAGTTTTCACATAGTGTTCAGTGCACTGTCCCATCAGAAACTCTGACTGATCCTGTCCTCTTCGTTGATGATGTGTAAAATTTATTCTTCGGCATTGATCATATCATTTCCCGTGGACGGCCTCTTCTTCCACGGTTAGGCGAAAGACCCGAACAGGACTACACCTTAATCGCTGTATCACGGAAACATGAGTCACGACTGTTTGAAAATCGCTGCACATAAAGTCCTCGAACGCCAGCTGCATTTTGCCTAAATTCCCCGTAAATAAACAACATGTCGATGTACTGACTTACTTGTAAAAATGTTCATTTTCCAACTCAATATAACTAAAACCAACAATACTGACGGAAGCAAAACTCCCGAGCGGAAATGGTTTTCTTTACACACGTGACTTCGCACGCATCAATCAGCTGACCTAGCGGAGTAGAGCAAGCTTCTACTAGTCTTAAAAACGTTCTGCATTTTTAATAACTAATAACTCAAAACGGTGCCAGATAGAGAAAAAAGTAATTGAATTTTGTACTCCATTAATCAAGATCTATAGCCACTAAAAATGCACTCATTTAACGTAGTATGGACAAAAAACGATTTAAATTTTCTGTTCAAATATTTCTGTAAACAACGAATTGCGAAGAGCTCTTTTTAGTACAGTGCGAAATCTTAAGATATCGTTATTTAATGTTTTTTGCAATAAAACCATTGCGGTACTTACGTAAAATCTAATTGCCGACGTACTTGAGTTATCTTTAAAGATGTGCTGAAACAATTACTAAATTTTGGCTTTTTAGATTTTTGCAAATATTGAATCGGAGCTGAAAGCGTTTTTTTTTTGTATTATTGTCACTTCAAACCAAGTCTTTTCAGTGCGTCTCCAAGTGCGTCTCCAACATCAGCTTGAACCGTTTAAATTAATCACGGTACTCCCAATTTGTTTCAATATTTTTCATTTAAAGATGTAATTTTTACGTGAAAGACGAACACCCAAGATCTGACCGTCAGACAAGGAAACTGTCATAATTTTGGTTCATCATGGCTGATTTTATTTCCAAAACACTTTCCAAATAAAAATAAACAACTGCTCAAAATTTAAAGCCTAGCAAGTTAATAAACGATTTTCTACTAGTGCATGATTTCAAACGATTTCATTATAGGCAATCAGAATCATGTATATGTATATTATGAAGCGCTATCATTATGACTGTTTGTGAGGGTTAGAATTGATCTCGCTCATAATAATATATTAGGTAAATAAATATCAGGGTTATTATATTTTACTATATATTTACAATATTTTATTATGTATTTATCATTGCATTGACTGTAAAATTAAAATGAAACAACTTTAAAATAAACGACATTGCTTGCAAAATCGTCCAAAAGTTACCCATGTAAAGTATTACCTCCCAACCTCTAATGTTCCTGATGCGTAAAACCGAGAAAATTATCCGATCATATGTTTTTTTCAAGTGAAAATTCCACAACTTGATTAGCCGTCGTTGTTTCGACACGAACTGCGGTAACCATAGCAACTTGGACACCTACCTACGTGGCATCGCGTTGTTTTTTGGTAAAATATACAGTTTTACTCACTAATCAGTTATAGGTTATTATTGAAAATCTTTATTTGTTTCAGAATTTATCAAGAAGAAAGTACATATGGATGCGTAAGTAATTTAGTTGTTATAAATTTTTCATTTTTGAGTTGTGCCTTTTCTATTTCTGTGTACTTTGTATACTTTATTGAGACAGACTTTGAATATTCGACAATCGACATCCAAATGCGGACAGTTTTAACTCCACAGGTTAAAATTTTTGTTCAATGTTAAAAGCACTTGAGTAAATACACTGTGCTGCTGACAGTAGATACTTACTTGTAATGTGCTGCCCAACGAGAACATTTAATTCCTACTGTTTTGTCTGATGTTTTTTTATATACCAAGTACTATTATAGGTATACCGAGAAAACAGCTATAATATATCCTTCAATTAATGCTATAACTAGAATACTAAAAATGTTGAGTTCTTTCACTGTCACGACAAAAAGGTTTATCTTTTAACAACAAATTTTGCGTTAATTGTTAGTTGTTATATCTGACTTTTATAAATTGACTGAAGAAACATACATAATCATGCTTCTAGTCGTTCGAATCGTGTTTTTAACAATAATCGAACCTACTTTCAGAAAAAGTTATTGACTTATTACTGTTATGTTGTTTTTCTAGATACCTTTGAACAATTAGCAAAGGAAACCATCCTGTGTTTTTACGATCAATTTAATGGCATAACCTAGGATTAAAGAATATAACATACGACACTGTAAGACAAGGAAACGCAGGACCGAGAGTCACTCGTATCAGCACATTAAAACTAGAAATAACCATTTTATATGTTTAATTACAGAAGTGGCAAAAATATGTTTTACATGCAGATTTGATTATATTTGTAGATTGTGTAATATTCACACACAAAACTGCAATATAAGACATAAATTTAACAAAATACTACTT
Organism: Melinopterus prodromus; assembly: GCA_964023965.1. Taxonomy (NCBI): domain Eukaryota; kingdom Metazoa; phylum Arthropoda; class Insecta; order Coleoptera; family Scarabaeidae; genus Melinopterus; species Melinopterus prodromus. The sequence continues at coordinate 36,183,630 of OZ030390.1, forward strand.
TTTGAACATCAATAAAAACGTGTATCTCATTATTTTTAATAAATAATCTTTATTTATATTAATTACGTTTGTTTAAATAATTATTTTATTATTTTGAATAGCAAACCGTTATTCATTTTGGCGCGGTTTGTTTTTGTTACAAGAAATTCTTTTCATTTCCTGCGACTTGGTGATATCTTTTATAAAGAACACAGATTTTTATAAAAGTGTTTGCATTACGTTTTCTGAGTAGATGTAATCAGTCAACAAAGCTTTTTTTACAAAAAAGTCCCTAAGGTCCCATAGTCTGAAAAAGGCTCTCATATAATGATATATACAATGTACATTGGAATAGCTGATTATAAAATCCAAAAATAGCAACTTCATAAATGTATATACAGGGTTGGGCAACTAAATGGAATATTGTCTGCACAGAGTAAATGATTAGTTTTATCAAAAATTATTAAACATAAAAGTTGTTTGACTATTTTTTCCCCATGTTTTCATAAAACCTAATTATGTCTAAATAATAAAATAAAAGCATGGCGACTATGACGTCATTTTTTTTAAATGGCAACTTATGGCGTGTGATACATCGTTGGATAGCTCTATTTCTTACCTTTACAGCCGTATAATACATTCCTCCACATTCATAATAAATCAAATGTAAATTAATAAAAAACGCAAAGAGATCAATAATTTAATTTATTATTAGAAAAGAGAAAGAAAATACAGGTTGCTTTCTTAAATTAAGTAAGGCGAACTTAAATTTAAATAATGAACCTAACGCAAAGGTTCGAACTGAGCACCATTTACTTCTTGACAATAATAAAGTCTGTCAATAAAACCCTGTAGTTAGAGAACGCCTGTGCTGGAGTGCGTATTAACTCACGTCGGATTTGTTCCTTCAAGTTTTCTAAACTATCCGGTCTATCTTTATAAACCCTATTTTTTAAATCACCCCATAAATAAAAATCTAATGGGCTTAAGTACGGTGAACGTGGGGGCCAGTCTATTGTGCCATTCTACCAACGATTTTGAAAACAATAATTCAAAAATTCACGGACTGTTGCGGAATAATGAGAAGGTGCTCCATCCTGTTGAAACCAAACCGTGTTGATGTCTTCAATTCTTTGGATATCAGGACAAATGTTTTGTTGCAACAAGTCTAAATATTTCTGCCCAGTCAGCGTCCCGTCTATAAAATATGGACCAATAATGTGGGTATTTAAAATACCAACCCAGACATTAACTTTTTGGGGATGCTGGGTATGCGCCTCCTGTATCCAATGTGGATTTTCTGCCGCCCAGTAACGACAATTGTGACAATTAACAGTGCCATTTAAGCAAAATGTTGCCTCTTCGGAAAATAGAATCTTCTTAACAAATTCATTGTTGTTGCACAGCTCGGTCATCTGTTCACAAAACTGTAACCTTCTATCGTGGTCATCTTCGGATAGCTCGTGCACTAAATGAATTTGATATGGACGGTACTTTGCTTGTTTGAGAATTCTTTCAACAGATCGACGACTTATTCCAACATTTAAAGCTAGTTGCAATCAACTTTTCAACAAGATTGCCCTCAAACATCTACCAATGTAGATGTTTGAGGGCAATCTTGGACAGACAACAAAACATCCAAGCTCTTTTCTTCGTTTGTTGCTTATTTGGTTCGAATTCTAGAATCGCCACGTTCGCTTCCAGTAGCATTAAAGCATGCTAAAATTTTGCTGACGGTTGACTGAGTAATGGGATTTCTGTCGGGATGGACATCATTGAATAAATCGCAAACCTCTTGTTGCTTTCGTTTATGGTCTCCATAACCTACCATCATTAAAATTTCTATTTTTTCACGTTCCGTTCATCTAGCCATTTTATAAACTAACTAAACAAATTGTACTATTAACCATCACGTGTATACCATGAAAATTGACAGTTGACAGTTGATTTATTATGAGTATGGGGGAATGTGTTATACGGTTGTAAAGGTAAGAAATAGAGCTATCCTACGATGTATCACACGTCATACGTCGCCATTTAAAAAATGTTACGTCATAGTCGCCATGCTTTTATTTTATTATTTAGACATAATTAGATTTTATGAAAATATGGGGAAAAAATAGTCAAACAACTTTTATGTTTAAATTTTTTTGATAAAACTAATAATTTACGCTGTGTAGGCAATATTCCATTTAGTTGCCCAACCCTGTATGTACAATAATACACAATGTAGAAATAGTGAAACGAATATTTGCTACAACCTTGTTAATTGTTACCTTACATGAATGTTTAATTTAATGTGTTTGTGTTGATTCTACTGCATGTTTTGGAATTTTTATTTTGCTTAGGTACTTATAACATCTTCGGTTTCTTTAAAAAAATCATTTTTTCGGAATTTAAATTATATATAAGAGCGATTTCGAGATAACTCTGGAGTACATGAATTTTGTGAATGGAAATAGAATAAGTTTTTGATCGATGTCAATGTTAATAATTTAACGTACTGCATATAGATTATAAACAAGAAAATTCTTAGTAAATATATAATGTATGTTTTTGTTATTATTGTTTTCTTTGTAATCGCTTGTGATAACTAGTCGGCTTTTGAAACGTTTTCGCCGTGGTGAAAAGTAACGCATGCGACCTGCAACTACTATAGAGGTTATATAGAGGTTAAGAAATATCTAATTGCCCATTCCTTTTATTCGGTCAGTGAATTCGTGAACGCTGCGAGCGATGCGTGATTGTTTATTTTAAAAGTTTTTGATGGTTTTATTTTTAAATGTGACCGCCGAATCCATAAAACTCGATGACCCCCACTATAGCGAATGAGATGAGCCCAAACATTGCTTCTTTATATTTCTTTATCTTTCCTATAACTACGTAGATCTTATTGTATTATTTTGTCTAAAGCACAAATATCCAGTAGAAACAAATAAATTTGTCTTGAGAAAGTATATTAAGCACATACAATATACATAATATACCTATTAATACATACGCCAAAGGAATAATAATATAAATTGATATTTTAGGACCTCCATTCGAGGTCGTATACATGATTGGATAGAACACGTAGGTATGTTATAATTGGTATAATGATTAGGGAACATCAGTATGGAATGATAGAGCACGCGATTTTGTTTATTGTCATGTATTAAAATACATGTGATTTCAGTTGGTAGGAAAGTAGTTTTAGATGTATGAAACCCTTGAGTATGAGAGTATGTAACACTTCCGGTAGACCGAAAGTGGCTGTCATCGTGACAGTACCATTTAAATTTACTAGGTTGGGTCGAGTAGATTCTGATTTCAAACTTTAAAGTATATAGAAATAGTGGAACAGCAAACACTTCTAACAAAACAGCTGCGTTATGTATAGTATTTAAACAATGTACAATGTACAATTATTGTACATACCTACTCAAAAAATAAAGATTAATTAATAAGTTAAAAATAATTTGTCATTTTCTCTTAGTCGCTTCTTTGCTCATTAAGTATAGAATCTTCCGCAGGAAGGTGACCTGATTTTATTTCAAGTACTTCCAGTTGTTCCAGTGTATTCGCAATGTGCATATGGCCTTGTCCATTTTGTTTAGACTTACAAAATATTATTTTCGGCCGGGAAAAATAAATTTTAGTTGTCAGTAGACCATTATACACAAAGATGATTTTTGGTATTTTCCTCTATTCTAACTTTGATATTATGATTTGAAAACCATGTATAATAATTAAAATACTACGTACATGTCGATAATACGTTCATCATTTTCAACAAGAATCTTGCCAGACAACAGTATCAGTTGATGGTGAATAAATAAACAACTGAATGGACAGTGCAATTGTCAATTTATATTTCAACAATTGAAGATCTTAAAACCGGCACATCTTAGGTATAACATACAATTAAATGTATCATACAACAGACCTAAAATTGAAGGTCAGTTTAGAAAATTCTGTAAATACAGGGTACTTATTCTATTTGCAATAAAGAACTTGACACTACTTCCGGTATAATAGGAAGCATAAGGAATCTGAATATATTTGAGCTAACTAGTTCGGAACGTAACCAACAGTATTTGTCTGCAGGTCCAGTCGTCGTGAAAGACCGTGAATGCAAGGCAGACATTACCGAAGACTGGCCTACACGAATCATTTTCCTTCATATTAAACATAATGCGTTCCAGCTTCTTTTGTATAGTAAATATTTTTCCTATGTATTTTCCGGATTCCAGAATCATTTATCTATAACACATCATTGATTCGACAAGTCGAGAAGGCATTCTGCTTGATATTTTCAGGTCAAATCTATTGAAATTTGAGGAAGTTAGTAGTCTCTATCTAATGCATCGAGTTATGCTCGTAATTTGTCTGCCATATGCATTTTTTGTTGAAATTCGATAATTTTTATTTATTGCCGTTCATCTTTATGCTGTTTTCCTCGTACCTTCTGGAGATCAGGTTTGCAGCTTTGCTACTGTCTAATGTTATCTCTTCGGTCTTGTATCTCCTTTTAAGCATGTTGGTCTCATCTGCATAATTGTATCCTTTTCCATTGAGATGTACTCGCTGGTGGATTTGTTACGACAAAGAATAATGGGCCAATAAGAGTCAAATTCTTATGCATTGGCTTCTGGTGTCAAGTATCATTCTGCACATTTATACTGAGGTTTAGCATTTTTGCGTTTTTTATGATTAAGAGACAAATGCTCACGACATGTCGATGCAAAGTCTGAGAGGTTTCCTTTTGTTTTTCCTTCTTCTGATTAAGATCGCCTTCCCAGCTTCTTCAAGAACTGTCTGTATTGGTTTGCCCTTCTGGTAGCCCTGCTGACTTGAGGTTGTCTTTGACATTGTTCACAGACAAAGACGCCAGCTTCAGCTCGTAGCTTTAGTTTTGATAACGTTGTTTGTTATGGTTTTGCCTTTATCAATGTGCAGTTCATTTTTATTAAGATTTACCTATTTTTGTTCGTTATTATTTTACGATTCGCCAGCGCTCCCTGCTGAGATAGCTATTTTCCTTCAGCCACTTGTTGTGATGTCGTTTTTCGATATTGCAGTGTAAGAATCTAAGCATAACAATATAAACAGCCATTCCATGAAAGAGTTTTGATAGCTCGTTTGTTTGCTTTGTTATCCAGGAAACCGTCTCTTTTAAAGTTTATACTCTCCAGCACGGAATACTTTGTTGAAGGCATCTATCAATATACTGGAATATTATAACCGATATTATGTGCATGTCAAATAATATACAATATGTCCCCGGATCGAATTACAAAGAGGAATTTTTTATTACTGCTGTTTCTTTCAAACATATCTCAGAATAAATAATGCGTCGGCTATGGTCAAACCCCTAAATTGAGCAAAAATAATACTCAGACTATGAAAGTGAATTAATCATTGGATATTGGATCAAGTTCAAATTAAGAGTAACCATAGAAACCACGTCTTTTGATATTTCAGTATAGAATTGATACGTAGAAATACAATTAATATACGACTAAATAATTGAGTTAAATCTTTTAAATGTATATTTATGTAAACTCACACTGTGTAAATAATAAATAATCATTTATTTGTAAATCAACTATACAAATAAATCATCTCCTAATTCGGCACACATTCCTAAATTCTTTATAAGAGTTTCGAATTTCCACCAGAGAGGATTCTGTCGCATTCGTTATTCTTAGTTTTAATAGTTCTGCATCGGCTTGAAATGATTGACTGTAAACCTTTTGTTTCAAGCGTTTCTGTATTGTTTGAGGGGTTTAGAAATTAATATAGTCCAGGGAACTTTCCATGCTCTCTATATTGTATTGTCTAGCTGCAATTCGAATCTTCTCGAATCGTTTTTCTTTACCAAACTGGCATGTTAGGGTAATGCGCGCGAATACTATACAGTGTGTCCACGAAAGTCCGCACCATATGGAATAAATTTTTATCGTGGTGTTCCCAGAAAATTTTATCCTTTATAAATGTTGGCGAGTCGTATGAAACTAAAACTGCAACAGTCAAATATGTTAATTTCGGTGCCATATACCGAGCAATTCAAAATATATGAATTTGTGATAAGAGTAAAGTACCTTTATTTTCATTATTATCAATAAACTTTATTTGGAAATGTTTAGAAGTAAAAATTATATACAAATATGAAGTCAGAACCACCTACCTAGAAAAAAATTTCACCCTGTAAATATGAACTACCTTTTGAAAAATATGACTTACCTTTTATTCGGTTAATATTAATGACTGTGGATAGGTTTATAATAGTCGTTACCCATCTACAGCGAGCAATTCTCAAGTGGTGGTACGCGTGGTACTACCACTTATGAAGATTTATTTTCACTGACTATTTTTTGACGTTTCTTAAAACCAATGAAATATTTCTTTATTTGTCACAAGGGTAAGTTTCAACCAATTATGTCATTATTATAGTGGGAATAAATCTCTGATGATTATTCTCGGGAATAATCACTGTAGCTTTTATTTGCCTAGCAACTGTCAGATACTTGTCAAAATAATTACTTAATTGTGTCAACGCGAAAAGGGTGAAAGTCATCGGTTTAGTACCTTTTCTGATGAAGAAATTACAAAAAAGATTTTAGAAACTACTAAAACATCCTGTAAAGCACAGACAAAGTTCTGTGGCACTTTCTAATACAGAATTGTTGCAAATTTTTAACTATTGGGACGAAGATACACCTTGTGGATTGCAAAGAAAGTTTTTTCACGTTGCATCGTATGAACTAGCTTGGAGGGGCTACGAAATGTTTAGTTCATTATTTTAATAAAAAGAATAATAATAAAAAGAAACCGACATAAAAAGATTAAATACTGGCCGCATTGAATACAATCCCATCTTTACAAAAACTGCACAGGTTGGAGCACAAAGGTGCGCTAATAGTAAATGGTTGACTCCAAACATAAATAACCCAGATATTTGCCCTGTTCGTCTTTTTGAAAAACTAATGAGTAAACGTGAAGAAAATATTAAAACCGAACGCTTGTTTCTTACTCCAAATCCGGCTTGGCAAACTCATGGTTTTTGGTATAAAAACGTTCCTGTTGGAATAAATTCCATTTCAAAATGGATGAAAGAATCCGCAGAAAAAGTAGGTCTAGACACAGTTACTAAAAAAATAACTAACCATTCTGCCAGATCAAGTGCAGTAAGTAACCTTTCAAAAGCTGGTGTAGGAGAACAAGAACTAATCAAGCTCACTGGTCATAATTCTGCAAGATCGATTAAACCATACTTACAATTGAACCAAGAACATCATTCCAATATAATAAATAATCTTAGAGAAAATACGCAGGAGGAAACACTTAATATAACAAGCAATTCCAAATCCTCAATAAATAATGAGTCTCGAAATATTTTTAATAATTGCGTTTTTCATTGTACTAATTTAAATTGTTAATTCTTTTAATATATTCACAATGTGTCAACGATATTTTCGTATATTGTAAGTAATAATTAATTAAATTAATTAAATTAAATTTTTCAATAATTTTATGATAGTTTTATTGATCTTTTTTATTGTAAAAATTTGTGAATCAAAAAATAATCTAGTCAAATATAACTCGAGAGTTCCATAAATTAGAAAATAATTTGACAGAATTTGTTCAAACTTGTTGCCATTTGGCAATAAGTTTTCAAACAATCTGTCAAATTATTTTCAATTTATTCTCACTCTCTTGTTATATTATTACTGATAATACTTTAATAAAAATAACTAAAGAATCAAACAAATATTGTTTCTTGAATTTATTTTGACCTACTTATCCGTTATTAAGTTAATAACTATTGTGAATATATTAATAATGCTAATTTATTATCTATGAACTTATTTTATTTCTACTACTTACAATTACAAAAATACATACATTAATACAAATTAGTTAATGTGCTGTAACTTTTAAAACCATGCTTACACTCCTACAAAAAAGTTAAAATAGTTTTAATGCCTGGAGAAAATGGACCGCGCCGAGATGTTGCTGCTATTTTCAATGAAACCCACCCATACAACCAAATTGCCCATTCAACCATTTTCAGCATAATGAAAAAAATTTCAACAGGCTGGGTCTGTTGACAATAGCTTCAAGAAACCCAGCAAAACATATGTTGCCGAAAATAAGGAAACAAGTTTACCAGTGTTGCAAGAAGTAATCGAGCATAAAACGACTTCTGTTCGGCAAATTGCTGCACACAGCCAATGCAGTAAATCAACAGTACATGAAATACTAAAACTAAACAAGTATCACCCTTATAAACCAAAATTTATAAGTATGTACGCTAACTAAAAGAAAGAGATTTCGACATCAATACCTGATACCGACTGCCATCTGGTTTGAGAGGAAAATGGAAGAGAACAGATTTCTTTTAAATATTTTAGGACAGACGAGGCAACGTTTACGTCAAAGAACAGTCCCATTCTTCACAAAATTTCCGGTGGTGGGCACATAAATACCCGACTGTACAAGAGAATGCCAAGATCAGTACCATTTTAAGACTAAAGGTCCGTTTACACGCTCATGCCATTTGCGCAAATTGGCTTGTACAAATCGATTTGCACAGTTAAATCGTTGCGTGTAAACGCTGGCATGAAGTTTGTGCAAGCCAAAAATGTTGGCATGTACAAAATCTGTCGCGACAGAAAATCGGCTTGTGGTTGGTGCTTTGGCTTGAGCGTGTAAACGGGGCACAAGCCTCAGTTCCAACTTTGAGCATGCACATCAGTAGTTAATCGAACTCGTCGACTGTTGACAGCACGTAACCTACGTGAAATGTGTTTGTTTGTTGACAGCGCGTTGTCATTTACCAAAACCTTAATTTGTAGTCGTACCTACTCCGTTTAAAATTCGAAAAAGTTTCTTTGTGAGTTTATAGGTATATACACATATGTATATAAAACGAGTAAACTTGTCTTATGACACCTTTCCTGTTTGGTATATTTATATAATTTTGTCCGAACTATGAAGAAGGACCAAAATTGCCGGAAATATTGGTTAAGGAATAAAAAATTAAAAATAAAAAAATATTTGACTAATTTTGCACTATAAGTTTTCTCGTTCAATAACACAGTTAATCTTCAAATTATATAGTTATAATCTTTTCCATGTTTATGAACGCAACGCTAAATCGTACTCGTATAATAGTTTAATAGAAAAAATTGAACTCTTCGAACCAGAGTCAAATAGGGAAAGTATAGTGCAAAACAGATGAACTCTTTGGGCACCCCCTACCGAAGGAACTTAAAATAAAGTTAATCAAAGTATAGAAGATGGTGATATACAGGCGGGATGTAATTTTAAATAAATTAAAAATTACAGCCACAACCTGGATTTGAACCAGGGACCTCTGTGTCGCTATCACATTGCTCTATCCAACTGAGCTATTGAGGAGGCCTATGACAAATGTTAGGGAAAATCGGCATATCTCAGTTGAATAGAGCGTTGTGCTAGCGACACAAAGGTCCCTGGTTCAAATCCAGGTTGTGGCTGTAATTTTTAATTTATTTAAAGTTTACATCCCGCCTGTTTATCACCATCTTCTATACTTTGATTAATTTCAGCATTACGGTAAGTCCGTATCGTACGGTATGTCCGTATATTCATATCTATTAAAATAAAGTGTTAGCATCGGAAAAATCGGGTGCCGGAGAAGAAGATATGTATGTTCCAAACTTATGGTACTTTGGTCCATGCGTAAGTAGTTGCAAAAATCATCGGGTTGATTACGTAATTCAGCAATTAAATTGACATGACCTTTTTAGTAACCAACGTTTAGACCATTTCCTTTTGTCTACTTTCGATTTCCGAATTTTCATATTATAGGTACAAATGGCAGCACTTGCAAGAACTAGTTCTTGGTTCTCCAGTTTTGAAATATTGTAGTAAAAACACAGTAAATACCGCGTTACGTGACGATTCTCCAGTGAACTGATTCACATTTGCACCAACTAAACTGAACGTGTGAACGCGATCGTTTCATGCAGTTCAACTGCACAAATTGGCTTGCGCAAATCAGTTTGTGCAAATGGCATGAGCGTGTAAACGGACCTTAATGTTCTGTGCGGTATTTTAAGTAGTAGGTATTTTAAATAATCAACTATTTGGGTTTTTTTACCTCAAAATTTAGTTCCTGAACAGAGGCTTGTCACCCTTTTTGGACATTTTGCCGTTAATTCAACGGGCGTCAATTTGGTTTCAGCTTGATGGTGCGCCCATACACAATATAAACTCTGTCAAAAACTTTTTAAACGATAAATTTGGCCATCGCTGGATGGGCAGAAATTCGTAATCAAGATCCTGGCCACCTAAATCCCCCCCCCCCCCCCCCCCTTTACCCTGTTAGATATGTTTTTGTGGGGTTACGTAAAAAATAAAGTATACAAATGCCGACCATTTAGAGATATAAATCATTTAGCAGAAACTATACAACATTGTATCCTGAACATTCCACCGAACTTTGCTATGTTTATTAAAATATCAGTGAAAATAAAATCTCATAAGTGGTAGTACCGCGCGTACCACCACTTGAGAATCGCTCGCTGGAAATGAATAACTACTATTATAAACCTATCCACAGTCATTAATTAAAGGCAAGGCACGCTCCTGAATTATCTATTGTATGACATATTAATATCTACAGGGAGAAATATCAACTTCGCACCAAGAAAATGAGTAATTTTGCGCTAGTTCTAAATAATAATAAACATTAGTTATCTTACCAAAATTACAAAAAATATAAAAAATTTATTCAAATTTCTATAAAATAGATTAAAAAGAACCTTTTAGTATCACTGGCATTTACTAATATTTGACACAGGAGTAATAAATAACAAAAAACGTGAAAATATTTTTTCAAGGTAGGTAGCTCTGCCTTCATATTTGAATATAATTTTTACTTCTAAACAACATTTCCAACAAAAGTTTATAGATAATAATAAAACTAAGGGTACTTTACTCTTATCACAAATTCATATATTCTAAAACGCTTGGTATATGGCACCGAAATTTACATATTTGACTGTCGCAGTTTTGGTTTCATACGAGCCGCCAACTTTAATAAAGAATAAAAGTTTCTGAGAAATACACAGCAAAAAAGTTTTCCATATGGTGCGGACTTTCGTGGACACACTGTATATTTAAAAACATCACAGTTTCCAAAAATAAAAATCCACATATGTCAAATCAGGATTACGTACTGGCCAAAAAATACGGCTATTTGGTCTATTTTTCATTTTTAAAGAAACTGTCAATTTAACCATGTTGTCACAATGTTTGAATGGTGAGCTGGTCAATCCGTCTTTCAGGAAGAACATTGACCGTATAAAATTGAAGGGTAGTTCCTCCGTCTTCATTAAAATAATTTTAACATATCCAAATATTTCTGTTGATTAACGTTTCCATCGAAGAAATATGGACCAATTACCCCGTGATATGTTGTTATAGCACACCACACGTTAATTTTTTTGAATTGTTGGCATTGTTACCAATATCAAGACAGGAATCCATGTCGTTTTTATTTGTACCTAGCCCTTATTTTTAATGTAGAAATAAACAATTTATGTATAAAAAAGTCAAAAATCTAAACTTTGGCATCATTGCCGGCATCCAAATTCTATCTAAATTGTGGTCTAAATCGTTTAATATTATCTGCTTTGTAAGTCTGGACGATTGCTAATTTCATATTGTAACGCTCTTTTTCAAAGGGATAATTTCGGAATTTCTTGAACGGTATATAATGCTATTAGAGAAGCAGCGTCTCCCTCAACCAGTTTCATTTTCTGCTCCTTTATGGTTAATACAGAACCCGTTTCCAAAAAATTGCTCTTAAGCTTACGAGCCCCGACGTGAGATATTTTTTTATCTCGATATTTTTGCTGGAGTTATTCTATACCGCCACCTTATTCACCAGTACTATAACACTGTACTAAATAAATTCTCTCCTTCACTGTTAACATCGCATTAAATGACCTCAAACCAATAGCTAATATATATAGTTCGATCAAGGAAATATTGCCTACTGTCAAAAGTAATAATCGTCTGGCGCAGTGGTTTTATCATTTAGTCTGTGGCGTAGGGCAATCATTTGTTCTAGGGAAAAGCAAGACCTGTCAACTGTACACTAATAGAGTTTTGGTAAAACTCGGGCGCACTAGTTTGAGCGCACTGGTGCAATTTTTACGATTGTAGGGCGAGCGAGTACGATCCCTATAGAACATTATGTCCGCCATATTGTACTTGCCCACACGCGCTTTTGGAACTCGGTACAAGAGCTCGTAGACAGAAATGTGCACTGTGTGCTGATTCTGTTGCTCCTGTTTTCCAACAGAACACGAAATACTCTTTGAGTGCAACCAACCGAACACTGGTGCGCCCGGTTTTCATCATTGCTATATATGTAATTAATGTATCCAAATGTGAGAGAATATCAATTGAGACAAACATTACATAAAATTTGATCAGGGAAACTGTATATGTTGCACTGGCATTTTGATGTTTATACTGTAGGGTGTGTCAGGATATCCCTGAAAGCGACTCGATTGGAGTTCTTAACGACGCTATGACCTACGTACTATAGTTCTATCTTGGTTCTACGTACAAATATCTACAGTAGTAATCTGAGATCGTGGGTCTTAGCCAGAAAAGACGTAAACGTCCGACGTTAGTGTCAATAATTTCAAATGTCCTAGAAAGAGAGAACGCATAACAATCGTATCGGAACTAACTCATGCCACTTATGACAAAACACAAAGATCTGTTGGCCCACTTATAATAGGGTTATGATAATAAATGTCACTGGTATAGTAAGGCTTAGACTTATAAATAATTAATGGTAACTACTAAATATTTCATTAATAAAATTTGGCTTCTATATTTACATAATCTTAATATGAACGTAAACAACATGAAAAAAGTCCAATTTAGAATTGTGAGAATTATTAATTAACTTCTATAGTTAGAGTATAAAAAATTTCGTGCGTTTAGGAGTTTAAGCATATCCGACGAGATATGTTAGAAAAATCAGTAATAAATATTTTCTTCCTCTCTGTATACAGATCCGGGGACTACTGTATTATTAACATAAACATCAATATAAACCTGTACATAAAACGTCATATTAAATCTCTCTGTTTAGTGATTTATTCTAGGAATAATCAATTCCGATTAGTAACGTTAATTATTTATTTATTACGTTTGAACACATAACATTCGCATTCTGATAAATCGATATCAAGGTAACTAGTTATTGCATTAAGAGCGCGATATGGACTATAGTTGCAATTGTAATTAATCAGCAATACTCCACGAACCCAAAAGCCCGATTAGGGGGACTTAATTTATTAACCGGAAAATATTGCGGTCATGAATATTGAACTCTAGAAACACGCTCATGTGGATTGCTGACATCTAACCTGGACTACATGAATATGCTAATCCGCGAGAAAATTAGTGGAAACCATCGAGTGATTTACATTAAAGTGGTATATATTACAGTTGGAGCTTAAAGTTGCTTAAAGACGAATGTTGAAAATTTGCTCAATTTTATTGAATTAATTAGCTATGTACAAGTATTATCCATTTTATATTTATATAAATGTACTGAATTTAATTTTAATTTTTTTATTTATTGGCTATATTGTATATACTGGTCCGTTAAATAAAAAAAGGTTCACGTGCAAATCTAATTATAATTAATACAAAGCAGTCCAGTTTCAGTTTAAAATGTTTGCTGCAAAACTATGAGACATAACGTCCGCACGGCTGAAGATAATTTTCTTACTTGTTTCTTGCAATCGATGATGGACAATTTAACAGAATCATATTGTGCGAATACTGATATCCATTACAAATGTGAATTATTGTTTTTGCGTCGGGTATATACATTCGGATATTTGGCTTCTACTATAGGTTGAATTTTTATATACACCTTTGGTTAGGCTACACAAAAAACATGCAAAAATTCCCATCGATATCTGTTGCGAAAGACGGGCAAATCGTATATGTGACATTAACTTGTTTCCTATTGGTTCGATGACAATGAAGGTGAGATTGATAGATTGATGATCTCTACGATAAAGGTTGTATTGATTTTCTGCATATAAATAACAGTTATTACGTTATAGGTAAAATGGTGTATATCAAATTATCTTGTTTCGTATTGGTCTGATGACAGTGAACTTTAAATTGAAATTGATAGATCTTTTAATTTTCTGCAATAAATGTTCGTACGAGTACGTAGCTACGAACACATTATATTATACCGGGAATCACCATCTGCGTCCCTGTAATCATATTTTATATGATAAAAACACTAATGGAAAAGACAAAAGGGTTTTATGTAAATACGTCCCTTGTTTGTTATGGAATTGTTCCAATTCAACTATTCTTTATTAGCGTACATTTGAATACATAGTTACAAGAGTTTTGTTGCATTTCTATTTTCATCTATTTTAATGTTCGCAAGGACAATATCTCGGAAATAATCAAGTTTTGACAAGTTTTGCTCAATCACCCACATAAATACGTTGTTACTCTTACGTACTTAAACGATGTATATATTTTTTGTACTGAATTCAAACATGTTTTTTTGTAGCTTACTAATTGCTATATATTAGTAATCAGTTTTTTAAATATATATTTTTTTATAATGATGTTTTTGGCATGTTAGGGTTTGCGGCCCTATTTATATTATTTATACGGTACTATTTATATTTAATTTTACTCACTAATTATGTTTCATTTATTATAATTCTATTATGCACTATTACTAAGTTTGGCAGGTCAAGTACGTGATGCCTTTTGAGTTCGTAAATGGTTTCACTGTTGTTCACAGAGTGATCAGATCATCATTACTACCTAAAAAGTTAAGAAGAAAGTCATTATAGGCTTCAATCAACACATTTTTAGTATCTCAAATCTCCGCTAATCCCTCGGACCCCTACAATGAAATCGAATGAAAACAAAAATTGATTATACTGCCAATTTATGAGGAGTGAGGGGTAGATATGAGTTCCCATTTTGCAATTAATGGTCAACCACAAAAGGAACCTCCCAAAAAGTAACGTTAAAGTTAAAAATAGCCCGTCGTCGGTGGCGGGGAGTTAGTTATTAATAAAATATAAAATGTACTGATAACAAACTACCCCAAAAATACCCCAGACTTTGCATACCCCCAAAACTTTCCCAAGCGCCTAAAATCCCCCATTTATGCGGGAAAATCCCCTAATCTGGCAACACTGTGCTAGCAACACCATACTGTGGCACAGTTTTCGGGGTCAGAGTCACAGTTACAGTTTTACAATTTAACGAAGCCCATTTCATGTATTGTATTCTTAATCGGTTGGTTCAACGGGGTTAATCCGCTGAAAGCACTGTAAATAAGAAAATCGTTTGCGCAACAGGCTCTTTCATTGCCCTCGGACTGATTGTACCGTGTATTGTAATAGCCGTTAAAAGTCGGCTTCTTTTATCTTATTTTATTAACATTGCTAAGTGCCCATTATGTTGAATACACCAAGCCCATTTATGTAGCTTCTAGTAACAAAAGAGAAAGGTTTGTTAAACCGTGTTTGCATGTAGGTTTGCGCGCAAACCTACATGAGTAAACCTAAATTGGAATATTTACACACCACAGCTGGTTATTGCGGTGCTGGGCAATTGGCGCAATACCACCGCGAGGCAGAAAATTTTAATTGCTTTTAAATGAAAAACGCGAATTGTGTTTAGGGTGATCATTTAACCTTATTTTTAAATTGTAAATTGGCCCCTTTGGCAATTTTAATACGCCATATAAACCCAATATTTTTTACAGAGTTGTTGACCAGCTCAATTATCCTAATTTAGATTAAATGGTATGGATACACAATTTAACGAATAACTTGTATTAATATAGAATGATGTAATTCATTAAGTTCATTTGCATATCGATGTAATACGAGGAAACTTCGTCGGGGCGCGTGCAGATCGTAATTCAGGATTTTGGTGCACAAATTTAATAATGAACATGCTTTGAGCGGATTTAGCTTTATTAAAACAAAAATAAAAAGAATGATAATAAGCAATTTTTAAATAAGAAATGTGAGAAGGGAAATTGAACACGAAACCAAAGTATTTTTATCAGCGAACCATAACGAAGTTTTTAGGTTTTAATCAGAAATATGTGCAGATGTGTTGCTAGTGGTCCCATGAGTGGTCTATACCGGGTGATTTTTTTAACCTGGAATTTTTAAATATCTGAAAAAGATAAATCTTACAAGAAAAGGTTTGAAATGAAATGTTAATATTATTGGTGGGGTGATTCATTTGTAGTAAAATTAGCACCCCTTCTACCCCCTTGTAGCTGGGCGCCGGGTAACTTTATCTTAAATAGGAGCCTCTACTTTTTATTGCAGATTCGGGTAGTACTTAAAAAAAACAAGTAACTTTTATTCAAAGTGCTTTTTTTCGATTCTTGATTGATGGCACTGTAATCGACAAAATTTCATTTTTCCGATTACTTCAATTGAGAACGAATACATTCGGTTCTGCAAACTATTTGCTTGAAAAAGTACTCCTTTTTTGTTCTAAACACTTGATATTGATATTATTTTTGCGATCCGACAGATATTTAGTACAGTTTGCTTAGAAAAAAACATCAAAAAATGACCGAAAACGGCAAGAAACGTTGATTTTTGCATGGAAATGGCCTAAAATTTGTAGGAAATAATTTTTTCTATAAATAAAATGATTGTTATTGGTTGTCAATAAAATTGTATCATCTTTAGGAATATCAAAAGATGAGTGTCGTTTCTTAATTCTTTCCGGTGTAGTTTTTGACTACAACAAGAGTCACAGCACTCTAATTTGTCCCTAACTGTCACACTGACAAGTTATTTAAAAGTCGTTGCCACTGTCTGTAGTCAGTGGCCAGCTGGCAGACCTCACGAGGCTGTGCCGTAAAGCTTTCTTGTTTCAAGTCCAACCAAGTCCAGGTTTCTGGTTTGACCTGGTTAGTAACTTCGACCAAGGCAGTAATAGATGTGAGGGAGGGATACCAGGCATCTGGTGCCCGCCGGTGACTCATCAAACGGGGCCTTCAAACGGGGCCTTCGGAAGTTGTGCCATCATGAGGAGTTAACGATCTGATATCTAGTATATCCGAATAGGGATTAAGGCGGATAGACGCTATAGCCCACATGACGGGTATAGGTACCCTTCTCAATGTGGAGCTACCTTATCTCACGTATGTGGCTAATGAGAAGCCGCTAAAAGAGATGACATGTGGTAGAGTTCTCAGCGTAAGCGTGCTCGACGGTGCACCCATCCTCCGATGAAAGGGTTACCTTTCTAATCTCGATGGGTACAAATAACGCCTTAGCGTTCCTGGCTGTGACTCGTCAAACGTAGATTCCGGAAGGTTTCCGACACGAGTACTTGCAGAAATTTAAGGATGTGGGATGCACTAACTCTTCGGTGTACGTTCCTAGAACCACCGGGGGCTACCCTATACCATGGTTCCTAGTTGTAGGTGAATGGCCCCCCTGCTACGGTGTGTAGAGATGTTGAGGAGAGGTTTGCGCAAGTAGCCTCGCCGGCAACTCGTCCAACGGTGTCGGGGAAGCCCGACTAACACGAGTGCCGAGAGGAGATAGGGCCTTCATGACTGGTCTGTGGTTACGAGGTCTTATTTGTATCATGGGAGCCCGCGTGTGATGTACCATAGGTGCACAACAACTTACTTTAGGGATTTACAAAAAGCCAGCCATGGCCTCTTTCAACTGGAGACGGACTCTCGGTGGCAGACACGTTTCAGGGTGCAACCTCATTGAAATTTCACATAACCGTCTTGACATTATGACGTGTCGACTAAAGTTATCGCAGCGACAGGCAATTGTCTTAGCTAACGAATAGAAAGAAGTGAACATTTTGGCACCAGACGCTCGTGTATATGCATCCATCGGCCGTCACCGTCACTTTACTGATTTTTTTCGATCAATTGGGAGGGGATTGTAATATTGCACGGCGAGTATAAACCGGAAGACTGAAGACTACCTATTTATTATTTATTTATTTATCGATTCGGCCAAAAGTAGTTTGAAAGCTGAAGATGAGTGCAAAATTTATTTGAATTAAAATAAAGAAAAAGGAAAAAAATGATAAATATATGATGGTATACATATTCTTTAGTTATTTCTACCAATTTGGTTGTCGTACCAGTGGCTCATTTTTTGACGTTTGTTTTCACTCAAATATATAATCCCACCAACACATGTCAATAGAAATAGGTGCAATTACCATACAAAATATTAGAGTTTATTCTCGATTTTTTTATGGATGGTATATTTATTTCTTCTCTGGTTGCAAGGAAATTTTTAGGAGCGTATTTTTATGAACCAAATGAAATCCCAACAAATTTTGGGCCATTTCCATTAAAAAATGCTTTTGGTCGTTTTCGGTCATTTTTTGATGATTCTTGTATGAAAACTTACTAAATATTTATCGGATCGCAAAAAAAAGTCAAATTCTGATTCCTTGCACCAAAAAAAAAAACTCCAATACGAATTTTCAGAGCAATACAAATCGTATAATTTCGCTCAAAAACGGATTCCGCTTAAAATTTTGAAATTGATATTACTCGCTTAAATGACCTAACCTAGAAAAATGACTATCACCACTGAATTCAGCGTACCCGAATTGACTTTACTAGGTAGGTCGTCGGCTTGTTCAAAAAAAAAAACTTTGATTTTCGTGCACAGTGATTATTAATTGAAGTATTTGGAAAAATAACATTTTGTCGATTACAGCGCCATCTATCATATATCGAATAAAACTTTCATATTTTTTGAAGTATTATCCAAATCTGCAATAAAAAATATGAGTTACTATTTAAGATAACAAAGTTACCCGCCGCCCAGCCACAATGAGGGCGAAGGGAGTAATAAATAAAATTGTCGATACATCGAGTTCGTTGTGTACTGGTTTTCAACATTCACCGTTGGTCATTGGTCAAAATCATATTTTCGAAACTCCAAATTTTAAGTTGATCATAGTTGTCCGTGTGCACTCATTTATGATTTTTTGCCTAATTGAAAAATATTTAGATGTCCCGCAGGAGGTCTAAAGTTTATAATATCCTCCAAAATTTTAATTTTTCCGTATATATCTTTTTAATAAAAATGCTTATTCTTTTACAAACATAAAAATTTAAACAATAATGTGTGCTGCATTTAGACCGCCCGAGGTTTATTTTAATTTATGGAATTTTCAGAAAAGTGCCTATTTTTCTCTAATTTAAAAAATGTGTTTACATGTTGATAAACGTTATTTCATTGCCATGTCATTTCATTATAGTAGATTATAATACCTACAAGTTTGATAAGACAAAAAAATTGGTGCACGAGGAGCGTAGCGATAAGTGCCCAAATCGAACGAGTGCGCCTATGCGTCTTATAAAACGAGTGTTAAGTATTTACTATACTGTACTACATAAAAGTATACTGTTTTTTCTACTTTGCTACATTCTACATAAATTTCGAAAATTGCGACTGTCATCTTAGAATCCAGTTGGTAATTGTGGTAAAACTGCGAAATACGATTGAGGCGAGCCAATAGCGATTGAGATGTTATCATCATTTGACACTTGACATCAATGTCATCAATCTTGGAAAACTGAAAGTTACTAAAAGTTAGTGATCTAGTGTTTTTATAACGACACCGAAAGCGTGTCAAATAAGGCCGACAACTCAATCGCAATTGGCTCGCGTCAGTCGTATTTGTTAATTTTACTACAACTACCAACTGCTGAATATGAAACTACTCTAGATTGTAAGATGACAACAGCAATTTTCGAAACTTATGTAAATTTAATGTCGCAAAGTAGAAAAAATAGTATATAACACTCGTTTTATAAGACCTATTGGCGTACTCGATCCATTTGGGCACTCCTCGCTACGGCTCGTCGTGCCCACAACTACTCGTGCGCCAATTTTTATCTTATAAAACTTGTATTATAATATAATATATTATGTGCGTTTTCATGCTGCGTTTCATGTGAGCTGTTTTTTAAATCCAAACTGATTGCCTTAATTTTTACATTAGATATTATTATTAGTATAATAATAATAATTAGTTAAATGTCAATGTTGAAGGTACATTTTAAAAACGCTATTGTATTGTTTTCAATTCTAACATTTTTACATTATTTTTATATATTTCTTAAGAACAAAATATAAAATCTAATACATATTGGTGTTCTGCTCAGGTAAGTTGATGTTATTTCCATTGCTACATTGTCAACAACTGTATAGAATTGCCTGAATATAAGTTGTTCAGATCAATTTTTTATTGCTATCTTAAAGAAGAAGATATAGAGGTGATTAAAAAATAATTAAATAAATATTATTATTAACGTAAATTTGTTCTTATTTATACAATAAGGATTACCTAATTACCTATTCTTGAATACATAGTAGTGTCGAAATTCATTTACGTCTCAAATTTTAGAATCCTGTTACAAGCAAGGACTCTAATCCGTTCTCGTTTGTCTAATAGTATTCTTAAAATAAGGTCCGGTTCAGCCATTGCACAATTCACTGCAAAGGAACGCATTCATGGCTCAGAGAATCCAGACCAACTTTTCTTGGGAATGCTGTTTTACAAACGAGAGCATTTAGAGTTCACGTTTGTAATAGTATATTATAATACAAGTTTTATAAGACAAAAATTGGCGCACGAGTAGTTTTGGGCACGACGAGCGTAGCGAGGAGTGCCCAAATGGAACGAGTGCGCCAATACGTCTTATAAAACGAGTGTTATATACTATTTTTTCTACTTTGCGACATTAATTTTACATAAATGTCAAAAGTTGCGGTTGTCATCTTACAATCTAGTGTAATTTTTTTCTTCAACAGTTGGTACTTGTAGTAAAATTCACAAATACGATTGAGGCGAGCCAATAGCAATTCAGATGTCAGCCTTACTTGACACTGAACGTCAATTTCATCAATCTTGGAAAACTAAAAGTCACTAAAAGTTTGTGATCTAGTGTTTTCATAACGACACCGAAACCGGTTTCGTTATGAGCTTATAACGAACGCAAAGTAGAAAAATTTAATATATATCGCCATAAAAGGATTATTTATATATCACAATACAAAAACAAAAGAATTGAGGGTGAATAAATTTTGATGGTACTATGGATTAAACAATAGGTACATACGTGTTTGTTCTAGCTTGAAGCAAACAATACCATTCCTTTTCTATAAAAAGGAAAATGTTCATGTTAATTCTAATATTTCTTTAATTATATTCTTACATCCTCTATATTTTTTTCTTTAAGCTAACAGTAACGAATTATCCTGATGAACAACTTTGATTTTAAGCTATAACAACATTCACGGTGTTGACAAAGTAGCAACGGAGACGTCAATTTATATGATCTAAACTAAAATATAAATGTCGTATTAGAGTTTTTGTATTTTGTTTTTTAGAAATACAGATAAAAATTTAATGTAATATCAAAACTTGATCATTAAAAACAATGCTCTTATTTTTTTAATTTAATGACTTGCAACATAACAGACAAATTTGGAACTCAGTTCGAAATTTGTCATGAAATATCCACGGTGTATTTGGGTACATATTGCTTTTTTCAGCACCGTTTCAAATTCAAAATTATAATTTTAATATTTTTTAATTCAGAAAAAGTTGCTATCGACTTTCAAGGTTTAGAAAAATTAAACTACGCATTATAATTTTTTTTTATTGGAAACAATATATTTGTAGTCCGTAATTTTTTACTTAATAGGAAATAATAAAAAAGCTTTACATTTCAGAAAATATTATAGTTTTCCAATTTAATTAATTCAATTACTTACCTAATGTGTAAAAAAATTGTACTGGTTTTGTCGAAAACAATTCACGTCCTCAGATTCAGAATCACTTGTCAGATTTGGTTTTGTCATAAACCTTGTATTATTGTATTGTTGACAAATTAAGGGATGCAATCTGTGAAAATTTCTGGTGCCTATGTACATTCGAAAGTTTAATGATTTTATAACTGTTTACACTGTTGATAATAACACTGTTACAAAAAAAGAAAAACGAAATATACTTTTCACGTGACATAGCGGAAGTTGTTCGGTCAGATCCAATAACAAATCGAAAAGTTATGGACGTTCAAGTTCAGAAGTTTCTAATTATTTTCAGATTTTTTTTTGTTTAAATCCGTAATAACTTTTTCCTATTTTTTTTATTGAAAGCCCATTTAAATGTGCGTCTAATACGTATTTGTTTGTTAGAATCGGTTAACATTTAACAGAATTATCAACTTTTATTGACCGGCTAGACACACACTACGGCAAAGAAATATACAGCTAGACTGTAAGAAATCCGTAGCCTTTATACACATTAATTAGACATTACTAGCACTTATATTTACAATGTTATTCGAAAATTATGACACTGTTTTTTTTTTCTTTTCCTTTTTGTTGTTTCCTGCCATGCTATCACAATATATTAGTAAGTATATTAGAGTTTACGGTTATTATTTCGTGCTTCGAGGTATTTTTGTGACAAATAACTGGTGGTGCCATTCTGGTGCCACTTCTGAATTTTAACGTCCATAACTTTTTGACTTTTTATTGGATCTGACCGAACCGTACATCCTTAGGACACATGATCCGTGTTCCCTCTTTCAATTGCATTTTTATTTTGGAAATCGAATGAAAAATGACGGAGTTCTGCATTTTTATACACATGTAAGTAGAATTTAGCTTTGAGAAAATAACCGGCCTTCCCACGGGTTATTCTACCTTGCTGTTAAAATGTCAAGTTTTGTACGGTTGGCAAATTTTTGGTGCTGCATTAACTTTGACGCGCAGTGTAGCATATACAAGTATTTCTTTTCTCTCATACGTAACTCGGGTTGTAATGGAACATTTCTTAACCTCTTACTTCGTATCAGTAGGACTGACATTGATAAATGCCTAACTGACATTAGGAAAATATATAACGGGACTCATACGGGACTTTTCCATGTCCAGTTCAAGCTTTCCGTATGTTTCTTTTCACATCAATCTTATTTTTAATCGTCTGCATTTGAGGACATGTCTATTGCAGTGCATGCCATTTTGTACAATGAATGATTTTTGAGTTTATTATAGCTATTACATGTTATATGCTGTTTTATGTGGAAATGTATCTCGACTAGTATTAATTGTACATTCTTCGAGTTTATACGTGACCAGGAGAAATTCGCAGGATATGAATCTTTATTCTAGTATTGTAGGTATAACACGGAGACAATGTTACATCCAGAACAGCTATGCAATTACCTAGTATTTGGAAACGTGAATCTTAGATGCAGATAATTTCCTGCATCAGGGCGATGTATAATTTCAGCTATGCTTGCAGTCATGAGCAGTTCACTGAAATGGCTTTTGAACTAAGTTGTAGCAGTACTGGCATTTACGTAATTCTAAATTAGATTTGCATGTTAATACACAAGTTGCATTTCTTGCCCATGTATGGAGGTGTGTTATATAACAGATGACGATATTCGTAATGCTCCACGGTCTGATGTATTGTTATCAAAAATTACGGGCTATGTAAGATCCGGTTATTGACCAACATATTGTTTAAATCTCATACTTATAAACCGTTGGTAGACAAGAAATACGAATTGTCTGTAGAAACGAATTGTTTAGTTTGGAATAATAGTTATCAACTCATTTGGGCAGTGATAAATTTAAGGGTATTGCTAGAGCACCAACAATCCTAGTGCCCAACAATAAATAGTGACATTGAACATCTTTTTAGATCATGCAATTCATGTAATGTTAAAGGAATAATTCTCAACAAGGGTAAATTAAGTAGGGACTGGCGTGAGAAATTTTTTGACCGAGTCCATATTGATTACTTTGGGCCGTTTCACTACAAAATGGTTTGATCAAGATCGATCGTGTCTGCATTACAATAAAACAAGTAGCCAGGATTTAACAGATATTTTGATTGATAATATTGACAGTAGGTATTGTCAAAAAACCAGCGTTTGACACTACCTACTGTCGGAATGAATATAGTTGTCGAAATCCTGTCTAACTAAGTTTCAAGGCAGACACGATCTCGATCAAAAAGAATTTGCTCATACAGCAAACTATTAATTTTACCAAAAAAAGTCATACATAAATTATACAAAATTTCTTCTACTTTAATTTTTTATTTAACAATTTTGACGAAATACAGAAATGGCAGCTTATATGTAACATCCTTGAAAAATGCTTAGAGGAAACATCCAGTTTCTTTGGACCCTTTTGAACCAAAAGCTTTTCAGCTCTAAGTTTGGTCATAAAAGTTTTAAATATGACCTTTCGTCCCAAAACCTTTAGTAGTTTCGTCGGAATCGTCGTCACAAAAATCGGGTACACAAGTTTATAATCTCAAATTTGACCTTTTGGAACAATACGAAATAGAAAAATATAAGAAGACATCCAACATTACGTTGATGAATAGTTTTCCCTTCAGACCACTCTTCTCCTATTTAACTTTCTGACCGACCTGTACCTAAACATTTTAAAAAATGGTTTATACTCGGTTTGTAATCTTTCCTGTTTTTGTTCGTCCATTATTGCACTCGCCCGCTCAGTTGCCTTTCATAGCTTGCACATGTGACATTTGTTTGGAGATATCGACCGAACTTATAATTGTAATGTATTGTGACTGGGCCATGTTTTTTCATTGTTTAGTTTGTGCGATTTGACTTATTGACCGTGTGTTTTTCCCCTAATTTCAATTTGTTTACTGCCGAAACCGGTACCGACTTCTATTTTCTCCGTTTTACATATATTCTTCACCTTTGTCAATGGATCTCTCAAAAAACGAATGTTTAGTTTTATTTGTTCACTCTCTACTGAGAGTCCATCTCGTTGTCATCATGTTTTTTCCTACAATGTTTAAACATGGACTCGGAGTCGGAGTTGATAAATTTTTTCGGACTCCGACTCCACAGTCCTGGTGGATACCTACCTCACGCAATGCACGGGGGCAAAGAATATTGCCGGTGGTGCAAAAATGCCTAAGCGGTTGCCATGCGTGTCTTTGGCTTCGTTCATCTGGGTTATTACTGTCTGCAGAATATATATTACGGTACCTAGTAATATTTTAAGTATAAATCAAGAGAAGGTTGACATTTTTCGTGAACAGAAAATGGCGTACTAGGTGCTGCCTAGTGAAGTCTAAAACTGATACAACTAACAATATTGTCTCTTTTACAGGCGTAGTGAACATATTCCGTCTGTACATTTATTGGTAAAATTCTTAGATTACAAGAACAATGTACCTTATCCGCTTTCAATTGCACTATCTACTATTTTATCTATAATTTCTGGTATGTAGGAACAAACCAAAAAAGAAGTATTTTGTTTGCTTAATATGTGGTTGTTCATTGCCATCTTACAGACTTCGAACGTCACTTACCAATTCGTACAACACACGATGCATTATATTTATTTAAGCAATACTGAGACAAATACACCACATACCGCAGGTTCGGCACATTCACATTTATACGCTATGCAACAGTATGAATTAGTAGGGCCGGCTCTAGGCGGTAAAATTTTGGGGCGACAAAATCAACTGAACTACAACAAAAAAATCTGTTAACATATTGCCTCGATCTAGACAAAAAAAAGAATAGTAAAATAAAATCAAATACAAAGAGAATTGACTGGCTTCAGGCCATTGCTATACTTGAAAAGATGCACAAAAGACAATAATAGACAAGCTTAAATAAAATAGCTATGGAAAACGTCTTGACAGATGGTGAATCATCTGATCTTAACGCTTTTGAATTGGCTGACGAAATATTAGTGTAGACTCTAGTCATTTTAGATTTGAGTAGACACATAATTCGCCCGCCGACGAAGAAAATATCAAAATGTTTGCTGATTCTTTGATGATATTATTATTGAAATTATTGAAAGAGAACTATCAGTGATTAAAAAAATCGCCGTGAAATGCTTACATCAATATCTCCGAAAATATTAAGCTTATCAGTACAAATTATACACCAGATAAAGATGAATTTTTTATAAAGATTTGGGTACAAGATAAACAAAGAATTACTTAAAAATGTGAAAGTTGTAGAATTGGGAAAAGGTAAAAAATGGAGACAATCAGGACGATTCTATAAAACAAGATACAATTACCCATCTTAAATATGGTTAGACAGTTTTTAATTATTTTCAATAATAAAATAATCAAAGTTTAAGTAAGAATTTTTGATATGATGCTATTATTGGTACCTATTATTTTCATATGCGGGCCAATTAATTATTAAGTTCAATGATTTTGCATCAAAAATGACTAGACTAAACTTGTAAACTTTTAAACTTGTAAACTTGACAACTTGTTTCCAGAAGGTCCAGTTGACGTTTGTAAATTCATTACCTCTCCCTTAACATTTGGACAAATTTAAGAGTTGCTTTAAGAATTTTGTTGGCGCTGCCATCGAACGTTTTGTAAACTAAAAATAATCCAAATATGCAATATTTGGAAATTGAATATGGATTGAGTAATACATTAGATCTGAAGGAAGTTATTCACGATTTTGCAGAAAAAATGGCTCGAAAGAGTTATGTTAATTTAGGGTTACACTTTGTATATTGTACTAGTATCTTTATTCATTGTTACTTTAAAAGTATTTTTTATACTAGTTTTGGTTCCAAGTTTGTGTTTTTAATATAAACAAAAATTATTTCAATATTGTGTAGTGTAGAGCGTATTTTTCTGGATAATATTTTTATAAACTTGTTTTAAATTCTTTTAATTTTAAAGTTTTTGAAATTTGGGGGGCGGCACTTTTGATGTTTGCCTACAGCGGCATAATCGCTAGGGCCGGCCCTGGAATTAGGGGAAGTGGCGGTGTTTCTAAGCACTCATGCCTATGCTCATAGAAGAGCTTTCTCTCTACTTTATACTATGTATGTCTATTTTGGGGATACTTTTGCTTAGCAGGTACCCAAGGTACACTCTTCCAAAAAAACAAAGAAAGTATCTTCGACAATATCCATGTGTGTAGATCAAAATACAATAGTGCTCACAAAAAGTTTCTTCTCAATTATACGTTATTTGGGTCCAGAGCATCAGCAATTTTACTTCGTTAATTAATACTTCGGTTGAGGCACCTCAGTAAGCAACATAATTTTTGAGTCAATTTGACAAAACATGTGTCAACATTTAATTATTTTTTCGTTTTTTTTATTATTATTGTCCTTTGATAAACTTGCTCATAACGTTTTTTTTTACTTTCGTTATGTACCCTATTAGTATGTAACTTTGGCTAAGATTATACCTTTAGGTTTGATGAAGTTTGTATTATATAACAAACAAAAAACAACATAATTTTCTCACTTAGTTTTAGTTTAATGCTTGTTTGTATAATTATACCTACTCTCGCAGTGATGAAGAATATTACAAATGGCGACGGGGATGGGATCAATAGGTTAAACGTGACGCAATTGTTTGTGGAACACTCGCTTTTCGCAACAATTCTATAGCAAGTCTTCGACTCATATCTCCTTGAAATATTGCGTGCTGCAGTAGCCTTTCCGCTGTGGGCCTTTTCTTCGGGTTTTTCTCAACGCTACCTTTACAAAATTATGAAACCTAGGACTCCATTTGTCTTTGTCCTTCAGTGTCGGAGGTATGTGTGGATGCAAATCAAACATAGGTGGTTGGAGTTCTGCTAATTCAATAGCTGTAATATCACAAAGTTGATTGTATCCTCCGTTCTGTTCAACAGAGGTCAGCTCAGGCGCCATCCAATACGCAGTACGTAAAAAGGATATCCTTTCATTTATCGTCGCATTAATCCGCGCAAAAACTACTAAATCAGCAAGCTTTACGTCGCCTATTTCTGTCAGCATTATATTTGCACCTTTTATGTACCTGTGCATCTTCCCCATTCAATGTAAATATGACAAACCGACTAAAGACTCTCGACACATATATGCTATCTGCTGTTCATTTAACGGACCAGTAATATGGTATATGTCTTGCAAAGAACCACCGCCACAATATTCCATGAAAATCAAAAATTTATCTGGTGTTAAATAACTGCCGTAGTACGCTACAATATTAGGATGCCGGAAATCCCGCATCATCAGAATCCTGCTGGATAATGCCAAAGTCGTTGCCTGGCTCTAATTTTATTACTTTAATTGCAGCTAGGTCATTAGTGGACAGTCTTTTAGCCTGAAAGTAACACGGAATATCGTACGATTACATATACAACGGATTATAATGAGACGTACCTTGTAAACATCTCCATAAGTTCCATTGCCAATTCTTTGGATTAATTCGTAATCGTCTTGAGGGTTTCTGTCCGATATATCTGAACTTCGTGCCCTCTGAGCCATAATGTAGAATCGGTTTAATAGTATTTTACTCGTTTGCTTAGCATAAAAAAATAAATGTTTACGTGAATTTGACAATCCGTATCAGTCAGACATGTTGGTTAACTTCAGCCGCACACCATGAGCACACCTAGCAGCCCTTTTTTGAATATGCGATGCATTCTGTTCCTCTATCAAAGGTATAACGCACGAAGCAATGGGGCAGCTGAAAATTAATTAAATAATTAAAATTAATTAAAAGACCGATACCAAGAAAGTGGTAGACGAAAATAAATTTATTAATAATGGTTTGCAGTTATTACAGAGTACCGCAGTAGCCAAAACTAATGACAGTACTAATTTTATGTACACTAGGGCCTCGATTTGCGTCGGCTCGATTTGAGTTGTTTTCGATTTGCGTTGATCGAAAATATAGGATCGTAAATCTGGTTTGCGTTGTCATGATTTGATATGCGTCCTCACAGACGAAATGAATCGGGGATTCCCTCGAACCCACTGCGTCGATTCGTCCGTTTGTTTACAATTCATTGGTTCTCAACCTGCTTCGGCTGTCCTTCTCCCGCTTACGGTAGTCTGATACTTCGCTCCGCTGCTTGGCGTCGCGACTAGAGATGTAGAATGGTAATATTACCGGGGTAATATTACAGGTAATTTTGGTAATATTACTGTAAGTTACCGGAAGCATAAATTCTCGCTGGTAAATTACCGCGGCGGTAATTTTACCGGTATTTTTGGTAATATTACGGTATGTTACCAAAGGTAAGTTACCTTTGTTAAGTTACCGCGGAGGTAATATTATCGATACTTTTGGTAATATCACGGTAAGTTACCTTCGTTAAGTTACCGCGGCGGTAATATTGCCGGTACTTTTAGTAATATTACGGTAAGTTACCTTTGTTAAGTTATCGCAGCGGTAATATTACCGTAAGTTTTGGTAACATTACGGTAAGTTACCATTCTTGTTACAGCTGCGGTAGTACTACCGGTACTTATGGTAATATTACGGTAACTTACACTTGCTAAGTTACCGGGGCTGTAATATTACCGTTACCGGTAATATTACTGGTAATATTTACTAATAACTGGTAATATTACACCACGGTAATAATACCCGTAATATTACCGGCAGTCCATAAACTACGGGTAATATTACATGACGGTAATATTACCGGTAATACCGGTATTACCAGTCATATTCCATTTTTTAAATAGTAATTTTGCATCACTAGTCGCGACCCATCGGTTGGGAAACGGTAGTTTACATGCTTGATGTGGTAGTTCTTGGAGCAAAATTATCGGAAGCATTTACCTTGATAGACCAAACTATGGACATTTTTATTAACCATGACACGAATAATAAAATTATAAACCCCTAACGACAACAAGTATTTTAGAACCTAAATACGTATTTCAGCAACTATGTTGCCATCTTCAGTAGAACCTAAAAAGACGAAAAGAGAGATTAGCACTTCATAGTATCTTTACTGGATATTGTCCAAGCAAATCACTAGTGGAAGTGACGTCCATGTTAAAAATTACCCTATATATACCCATTTGTTGTTCACACCTCAGTGAATTTTGATCATTGAAGCGTAAAAAACAAGTTTTAATTAAAGCAGGTCAAACAATGGCGAACTAGGTATAGGACCCCTGTCTGAATTTATTAATTTATCTCTATTCAAGTGAATAAAGATACTTTCCAAGCTGTTTAGTTCCCTATTATTTGACACAGCTTTTACAAGTTTTAAGTCATCTACAACTACTTTATGACCTGTGTCTAAAATATGTTGAGCCACACTAGATTTTTCAAAACGATTATATTTAAAATGAGCTACATGTTCTTTGCACCTAGTTAAAATTGTTCTTCTAGTCTGGCCTACGTATTCTTTTTCACAGTCATGACATTTGATACAATATATACCAGATTTATCAAGTACATCTACCTTATCCTTTGGGTTTCCAAGAAGGTTTTTTTATGCTATTATGAGTCGAATATGCTATACAGAGATTTTGTGATGTAAAAATACTTCTCAAACCCCTTGTATATGCACAATCGAACGGTATTTTAACATATTTCTTCTTTTCTACAGACAAAGTATTTAAAGTAGATATTTGATTTACATACATTTTTTGATTCTGCTTCTTAATCATTCTATCAACTATTTTCTCAGGGTACCCATTATGTATGACAGCATTCTTAATAAACAATAATTCTTGCTGATATCTATCTGCGGACAATGGAAACTTCAATAATCTATTTACTAAACAACTAATAAAAGACATTTTTTGTTGAAAAGGATGCTGCAAATCATTAGGGATAAACCTGATTGTGTTAGTATCTTTCCGATACACGTCAATTTCTATTGTATTTTTGCTATTCCTGACTACCAGAGTATCTAAAAATGGAAGTTGGCCGTTAATTTCTTGTTCTACAGTAAAGTTAATGGTGTTGAATTTAGAATTCAAAACGAGAAGAAAATCTTGAATACTGCACTTCTTGGTGTCAGAAATGGCAAAAATATCGTCGACATACCTAACCCAAGTCTTAGGGAAATATGGTGCTATAGACTTTACATTGGTTTCAAATCTGCTCATAAACAAGTTGGCAATAAAAGGTGAGAGACAGTTACCCATTGCAGTTCCCTCAAGTTGTTCAAAAAACTTTCCGTTTATTTGAAAACAATTTTGAGACATACAAAGGGCAGTCAATCTTACATATTCATCTATTTCTGACGGGTCAAAGTTGTTATTGCTCAATAATTCCCTAAGAAACTCCAAAGTTTCCGGAATAGGCACACTAGCAAACAGTGAAGCAACATCAAATGAAATCAACAATTCGCCATCCTCTAATTTTACATTGTTAACCTTATTGATAAACTCCAATGAGTTATTAACAGAGAAGCTTGGTTGAGGAACAGGTAAATTGTTGAACTCATTCGATAACCATTTCGCTAACTGGTAAGTAGGTGAGTTAATACCTGATACAATAGGTCTCACTGATTTACCAGGTTTGTGAATTTTGGGAAGAACATATAATCTAGGTACAGTAGGATTGGAAACTTTGAGTTTAAATCTAGTTTGGCGGGTGATAAGATTAGGACAACTGGACAGCGTACTATTTATTTGACGGACTAGTTTGGGCAGTGGGTTTTTCTTGATTTTTTTATAAGGACCATTTGCAATTAAGTTATCAATCCTATCAAAATAATCTGCTTTATCCAGGATAACCACCTTATTACCTTTGTCAGCCTTAAGATAAAAACAATTCTTCTTCTTGAGTCCTTCTATAATTTTGTATTGATCTTTACATACATTACTAACTTTAAAGTCCTGTTGATTCCTGCTGATTCCTGTTGATTGTAACATAGTTATCAATGAATCTTCTGAGTCCTTCTCAAAAACTGAAATTAACTTTCTGAATAAAGGCTTAAAATACAACTTGCCTAATAAAACGATGCCTACTATAGAGTTAATATCAGGAATTGAATCTTCAATTAGCCAATGTAATGACACCACAAAAGCTGCAATCAGGAGCTCTTGTAAGAATCAGCTTTTAATGAATCAACAGGACTTTAAAGTTAGTAATGAATGTAAAGATCAATACAAAATTATTGAAGGACTCAAGAAGAAGTATTGTTTTTATCTTAAGGCTGACAAAGGTAATAAGGTGGTCATCCTGGATAAAGTGGATTATTTTGATAGGATTGATAACAGGATTGATAACTGAAAATGGTCCTTATAAGGAAATCAAGAAAAACCCACTGCCCAAACTAGTCCGTCAAATAAATAGTACGCCGTCCAGTTGTCCTAATCTTATCACCCGCCAAACTAGATTTAAACTCAAAGTTTCCAATCCTACTGTACCTAGATTATATGTTCTTCCCAAAATTCACAAACCTGGTAAATCAGTGAGACCTATTGTATCAGGTATTAACTCACCTACTTACCAGTTAGCGAAATGGTTATCGAATGAGTTCAACAATTTACCTGTTCCTCAACCAAGCTTCTCTGTTAATAACTCATTGGAGTTTATCAATAAGGTTAACAATGTAAAATTAGAGGATGGCGAATTGTTGATTTCATTTGATGTTGCTTCACTGTTTCCTAGTGTGCCTATTCCGGAAACTTTGGAGTTTCTTAGGGAATTATTGAGCAATAACAACTTTGACCCGTCAGAAATAGATGAATATGTAATATTGACTGCCCTTTGTATGTCTCAAAATTGTTTTCAAATAAACGGAAAGTTTTTTGAACAACTTGAGGGAACTGCAATGGGTAACTGTCTCTCACCTTTTATTGCCACTTGTTTATGAGCAGATTTGAAACCAATGTGAAGTCTATAGCACCATATTTCCCTAAGACTTGGGTTAGGTATGTCGACGATATTTTTGCCATTTCTGACACCAAGAAGTGCAGTATTCAAGATTTTCTTCTCGTTTTGAATTCTAAATTCAACACCATTAACTTTACTGTAGAACAAGAAATTAACGGCACTTCCATTTTTAGATACTCTGGTAGTCAGGAATAGCAAAAATATAATAGAAATTGACGTGTATCGGAAAGATACTAACACAATCAGGTTTATCCCTAATGATTCGCAGCATCCTTTTCAACAAAAAATGTCTTTTATTAGTTGTTTAGTAAATAGATTATTGAAGTTTCCATTGTCCGCAGATAGATATCAGCAAGAATTATTGTTTATTAAGAATGCTGTCATACATAATGGGTACCCTGAGAAAATAGTTGATAGAATGATTAAGAAGCAGAATCAAAAAATGTATGTAAATCAAATATCTACTTTAAATACTTTGTCTGTAGAAAAGAAGAAATATGTTAAAATACCGTTCGATTGTGCATATACAAGGGGTTTGAGAAGTATTTTTACATCACAAAATCTCTGTATAGCATATTCGACTCATAATAGCATAAAAAACCTTCTTGGAAACCCAAAGGATAAGGTAGATGTACTTGATAAATCTGGTATATACAAAGCTGGGCACAAAAGCGTTAATCCGTTAATCGTTAATTAACGAAGTTAAATTTTTCGTTAACGAATTAACTTTTAAGTTAACTTTCAAAACCATTAACGGGCTCATTAACTTCCGCTACATTTGTCATTCGTTAATTCAAGTCCGTTAAATCGAAAATATTATAATTATATATCTCAAGCTGCTATTGATATTACATTATGTGCATGTTCGGACTTGGTTTTGTATGACGTACTACTTTGTGCGACACGGCGCGGCGTCCGTACATAAAGCGTGAATTGTTTAGTTTTTAGTTACTTTTTGTATGTACAGTCGCGGAAAAAAATATGTTCACATCCTAAATTTCTTGTTACCATGTAACAAGAAATTTAGGCTGCGAACATATTTTTTCATCCGTTAATTCAAGCCCGTTAAATCGAAAATATCATAATTAAACATTTCATAGTGCTATTGACATTCTGTGCATGTTCGGACTTGGTTTTGTATATTTGTGTGCGTGAATTGTTTAGTTACTTTTTGTATGTACAGTCGCGGAAAAAAATATGTTAACATCCTAAATTTCTTGTTTCCATGTAACTCAGTAACTACCAAACGAAATTTGATCCGACTTTCATCCAGAAATTTTATGATGTATACGTACTATTTTCCGCGAGTATACCTATTTATTATGTGATAGTAAATATTGAACTATTTTTTAATATTGTTACTTTTTAATAAATACCAATTGTTTCAAAATATAAATCTAAACTTAAACAGAAACCTTCTCAAAATGGTTTTCTTCTAACTGCAACCACCTAAGTTGGTCTTTTTAAAGTCTTTTATAAATATTACATCTCGCAATGTATGTAGCAACTTTAGTTACGACTGTGGCTAGTTTGATAAATTCCTAAGGCAATTTTAACTGATGCAAACAAAAGATTAGGTTATACTCAACATAACCTATTATTGTATAAAAAATTAACGATTAACGATTAACGTTAACTTCTGTTACATTTATAGCAAATTATCGGACTATCGGTTAACGAAGTTAACTTTTTCGTTAACGGATTATCGATTAACGAAGTTAACTTTCTGATTAACTTTGCCCAGCTTTGGGTATATATTGTATCAAATGTCATGACTGTGAAAAAGAATACGTAGGCCAGACTAGAAGAACAATTTTAACTAGGTTCAAAGAACATGTAGCTCATTTTAAATATAATCGTTTTGAAAAATCTAGTGTGGCTCAACATATTTTAGACACAGGTCATAAAGTAGTTGTAGATGACTTAAAACTTGTAAAAGCTGTGTCAAATAATAGGGAACTAAACAGCTTGGAAAGTATCTTTATTCACTTGAATAGAGATAAATTAATAAATTCAGACAGGGGTCCTATACCTAGTTTGCCATTGTTTGACCTGCTTTAATTAAAACTTGTTTTTTACGCTTCAATGATCAAAATTCACTGAGGTGTGAACAACAAATGGGTATATATAGGTTATTTTTTAACATGGACGTCACTTCCACTAGTGATTTGCTTGGACAATATCCAGTAAAGATACTATGAAGTGCTAATCTCTCTTTTCGTCTTTTTAGGTTCTACTGAAGATGGCAACATAGTTGCTGAAATACGTATTTAGGTTCTAAAATACTTGTTGTCGTTAGGGGTTTATAATTTTATTATTCGTGTCATGGTTAATAAAAATGTCCATAGTTTGGTCTATCAAGGTAAATGCTTCCGATAATTTTGCTCCAAGAACTACCACATCAAGCATGTAAACTACCGTTTCCCAACCGATGGGTCGCGACTAGTGATGCAAAATTACTATTTAAAAAATGGAATATGACTGGTAATACCGGTATTACCGGTAATATTACCGTCATGTAATATTACCCGTAGTTTATGGACTGCCGGTAATATTACGGGTATTATTACCGTGGTGTAATATTTATTAAATAATAATAATAATAATATTTAAATATTATTAAGTTCGCCACAGTCTCCAAAATATTGTCATGACACGAATGAAATTCGCAGCAGAAATGATGAATGCTGTCGCTAAAAAAGTTCAATGCTATAAAGACCTCTACAGAATGCGTAAAATGAATGCAAGACAGCAAAGATTAGACGTTTTAAAAAAAACTAAAACTTAAAACGATAATGCTGATTTTCATATGTTAGTGTTTATAGAAGTTTACTTTTGTTATACATAGGAATGTTTGGTCACTTTATTAACGTAATATTTCGTTTTTTTTTTTAATATTGGCAAAAGTTATCTTTGTCGTTGTATGGTTTATTAAAATACGTCCCAACATTGATCCCACGAATTATTTTGTATGACACATTATTTCATATCAAAAAGTAAATCCAAAGTCTGCGCAACGTATCTCAAAAATTTGTATGGGGTCTTATGGAAAAATGTGATTCGATTTGCGTTGTTTCGATATGCGTCGCATTTTCCCGGAACGTAACCCCGACGCAAATCGAGGCCCTAATGTAAAATTTTCGCAGTAGGAATAAGTAGGTTAAGTATTTAAATTTGTATAATTTTGATTTAATTTCCGATAATAAAATGCGAATAATGTCTAGTATTGTAAGTTTGTAAAGTATAATACAATAATGGTACAAACATGAATCCTATAATATATGCACCAGTTTGTACCATTAACAGTAATAACTACTTTAATAATACCTTAACGATAGATGTTCCATTATTGCAGGATAATAAATTACGTTTGCTGTTGAACTACTTTTTAATTTTTAAACATTGACAGTTTTTCATTATACAGGCTGTCTCACGGAACTGGTACATTAGAAGTCTCTCATGTTCTACTATTTCTGAAAACTTGAAAATTTGGAACTAGAATTTACTCGATCCGAGTTAAAATATTTTCAAGTTAACTGTCACGTCCGGTCACCGGAAGTCGGTATCAAATTTGTTATTTTAAATGAAAAGATTTCGATTTTATTTTTGGGTTCTACGTGTCAAAATACATCATTTTGAATAAGGTTTCACTATACCTAATTATTACCATTTTTTAGTTTTTCTTATTTTACTAATTTTGTGGTGATTTTTGGGGTTACGTTTAAAATTAAATATAACTAGAAGTTTCATGATTGGTGGTCCAAAACTAGAAACATAACCTAATAAGATGATGTTTAGTTCAACATGATATCTTATACAGGTTGTTCAAAGTTTACAACACAATAATTGAATTTTCAAACGAAAGAAATATTTTTTTAAATGGAACCTGTATACCGATACGCCGTTCGATAGGAAATTTTATTCCCTATCAATTAATATTAGGGTTCCCTGTAACCATCTTTAATAATTTTTTAGATATTGTCACATTTTCTTTAAATCCATTTTGAATACTCCCATTTATTAATTGGGGCGATGTAATCAGATAGGAAACATGCAAAAAAAAATTTAAATAGTGATAGATATTTAGAAATTTTGGGTGGATGAGTGAACAATTTTTGCGAAACTCTGGACGGTGCACCGGTTATATTGAGGTATAGGGAAACACATCAAAAATGATGTATTTTGATATGTAGAAACCAAAAATAAAGTTAAAATTATATCATTCCATTTAAAATAACAAATTTGATACCGACTTCCGGTGGCCGGACATGACAGTAGCTTGAGAATATTTTAGCTGAACAGCTCAGATCGAGAAAACTCTAGTTCCAAAATTTCATGTTTCCAGAAATAGTAGAACATGAAAAACTTCTAATGTACCAGATCAGTGAGACACCCTGTATACGCTGATTATTTTAAGAGGAACAAAATTAAGTTTTTTGTCTTAGTAGGAAGACATCCTGTGAGACACCCAAGTATCAAGCGACGATAGTTTTAGCTACTTATTAGAATTTAATTTTATATCGGTTTTTCTGTTAATTTTTGGTCATTATCTTTATATTAAGACATTGCTGTATTAAAAACAATTGTCTAATATTCTCAATTACGTGGCATGTTTTTCTTTCACAAAATTTCAGATTTTTGATGAAACGAAAAAATTTAATGTTAATAATTGTTATCGCTTTGTGAAAGTGTTTCAGATCTTGCAACAGTTCCTTGCTCTGCCTTGCTTCACAGT
This sequence comes from Melinopterus prodromus, assembly GCA_964023965.1. Classification (NCBI taxonomy): domain Eukaryota; kingdom Metazoa; phylum Arthropoda; class Insecta; order Coleoptera; family Scarabaeidae; genus Melinopterus; species Melinopterus prodromus. The sequence continues at coordinate 36,221,083 of OZ030390.1, forward strand.
AGACTAAGAACACCGTTTCGGCTTACCAGTTATAATGAGCTGTAAGGTGTTACAATATCTTTTTATAGTGATGTTGTTTTTATAGTGCTGAACGTGAAGATAATCTTGATAAATTTCTTTAAAAAAATAAAAAAGTAAAATAGTGAAAATCTGTCAATGATTACAAAACCTATAAATCATCAAAGTTAGCAAATCATGTAACAGGAATTTCCTTAATTCTGTCGATGTCGATTGTTATTACTACAATAGGATTTGGCTACTTGCAATCTATAAAAAGCAGTTGTTGACTTAATTGCTTGTGAACTACATTAGTAGTTCCACTGGATGAGGGTCATGAGAGTGGGTTTAAACCAGTACTGAAAAAAAAAACACCTACAACTTAGAACTGCACAAAAATTTATTGTCTAATTGAACAAAAACGACAAAAATTACTTCAAATACCGAAGTAGTACCGTCCATTGACCGACACTTACTTAGCTTTTCAATTCAAGTGACAACTACTGATCTGTAGAAATATGCAATTAATAATATCATCGGTAAATTATTGGCCCTTGTTCCATCCTACTATTCGTCCTTTCTTGTTTGAATATGGAACTGATTTTAAACATGTGCAAATAATTGTCTGCACATCTGCCAATTGAAGACTTTAATTTAAAAAATCCTTTTGATGGCTGCCGACATCTGCTGCCGGAAACGAAATCCCATACTGTGAAATCCCTTATGAGTATATTGATTTTTTAGTTTGTATCCGTATGATTATAAGAGTATTCCAAACAAGTTTCATTCGCGTTTTATTTTTTAAATAGTGAGCTAATTTTACTGCGGATCGAAATTACATATTTATGTTTACGTATGTATATGTATAGGTAGGTACGTATTTTTTATATTTGTAACTGAACGAAAACTAAATGTAACTAAATCTCTGCTTTGTATTTGACTATAGAACTTATTTATTGAAGTTGATCATCAAACAGATGCACGCAGACGGCACATTTCCTGATGTATGTCGTCGAATTTTATCGGTAATTCACTACAATCCTAAATTAAGTTGTGTTTTAGTTCTTCGTCTAAACAGACTTATTAATAGTACTGTGCCTATTATGCTCTACAGAAAATATCTGAAATGTGAAGGATGTATCTCAATTTACATGCACTGATATCCGTCTCATGCCAATTTACAATAATGATGTGAATAATATGTCGAATTCGTTAAGGTGACATGAGAAAGCGGTCGATGCCTTTAAATAAATTTAAATGTTCGTATGCTAAACTGGGATTGCCCGAGTCCTAACGATGACGCGCAGTAAGAACCAGCGAACCCAAACGTCCGCTTCCGACTTGCTCCTTGTGCAGTACACTCTGTCCGTTTGCCTTTATTCCTTTGACTAGCCCCTTGTAAATCTATCTCCGGCTTCAGCATGCCAGTTACGTAAGGAGAGGGATGTGAAATATATCCCGCGTTAGCAGGTTGGTATTACTTTGCTTTTACGTAAACTAGAAATCAAATAACAATATGATAATTTTATAATTGCGTACAACATAATGTTTAAAAACGTGTTATGTTTCAAAGCTTGTTCATAAGTGGTTGTTGCTTGTTCTTGTTTCTTGTAGCTTCCTATACTCCACAATTTCACAATTTCCACAATTCACTATTTCCCTTGAAGCACCACCTGGAGATGGTTTCAACATCACTCGTCTCACTGACACCTCCGTGAATTATATTTGCTTAGGCATATACAGGGTGATTCAATTTTAAGGCTCACCATGGGGATCTAGCTTATTAGTGGAGATAGAGTCTATGTTTAAATTTGGCAAAATATCGTATTTTTCTGTTGATTAATTATCTGAAAAGATATTTAAGCTATCATTTTTCATTTTGAAGATATCCGCAAAAAACTGCATTGTTAGGATATCGTTTTTAAGTTTTTATTCAAAACCAAATATAGCTAGACATTTGAAACAAAAACTTTTTAACAAAGAAATGGAATGCCCAGCTAGAATCCCTGATTTAAGTCCTCTGGACTATTTTCTATGGGGAACTATGAACGATGAAATTTATCACGATACTAGTGGACCTATAGACCGCCTATTGGGTAGATCAGTGAATCGGTACATCGCAGGAATCGATAGACCGCATATACACTACTGTCTTTAAAAAATACTTTTTTCCAAAACCAAACTTTTAAGTTGTTACCTATAAAGTTGTTTCTATGGACTCATATATAAAACAAAAATGGTTCAGTACAAAAAAAATTAGTCTCCCGCAATTGAAAACAAAAATATAATTTGTCGCTATAAATTTGATTTTTTTTTTGGTAGCTTTTTCTTTTCAAGTTGAATAATTTTACCAATACGTATGGTGTGAAACAAAAGTATAAAAATATAGTATTCTAATGCAACGTACTTAAATTGCATAAAATTTAGTAATTTTAACAAATTTAGCTTACTTTCATAATTATTTGATTATATAATCAATGCAAATTACGATGACAAATCTAACAATTTTTTTTTAAGTGGCAAGCATGATCTTAATAAAAATGTAAACATATTTTAGACCACTTGTGGAAGACGCTGATTGCTTTCAATTGGGCAAAGTTTGTTGGTGGTATATGTGGGTCCGTAGAGATACCTTTTTATCAACTTATATAATGTATTTTTGTATAATTGTCTATTTATCAAATTAAACACTAAATTATTTTTCATATAATGGCATGTTGTTAGCCCAGCAACTACAATCTACTCTTATATAGAAGGCTTTAATGGAAAACATTTTTCTGATTTGTTTTTTTTTTTATTTTAGATTTTATTAAAGATGTTTGTCACTTGAAAACAAAAACAATTGTTATATTTTGTTCCCAGTTATTCCATTACGTGGAATACAAAAAAAGGTTCAATTGTTAAATTTACTCAATTTTATGCCAAGTGCAGGAAATCTAAATCTTGCAGTAACGTAATATTTATATACTATTATTTCACAAACTATAGTTGAAAATTTTCAACTTGAAAAAAACTTTAACCTAACTACAACAAACAATTGAAAAAAATTATATATATTAGGCCTCTTGTGGGAGACCTATTTTTTCTCAATTGGGTTAATCTTGTTGATGTTATATGTGGGCCCATAGAGATAACATAAATCAACTTAAAACTTCGATTTTCAAAAAAATTCATTTTATACACTCTACTACTTGGTTGGTCACTACTTATACAGATTGGTATTGTAGATTAATAACATTGTACATATATTGCAGAATATGTAATACATGTATAATAAGATTAGTATTTTTAAATAACAAATAAGCAATGATAATTAAGAAAGTAAAACATGATTGAGGCTAAAAATTAAATTAGTTCCTTTACAGAGACTGTGCATATAATATATATTTGTAGAACATTGCACATCATTGTTGTATACATGTGTATATATTACAGAAAACAATAAGTAAAAACTGGATTATTTACAAATTTAAATATTTCTTCGTAACATGTAACTGTTAATGTGAATAGAATCTTTTTCCATAATCGCCCCGGAGAAAACGTTTTGTCAATTTACACATACGTAGAATCCCACCTTTTAGCCGTAGAAAATGCCACATTTAGCTGTGCAAAAACGTGTTGAAATAAATACATTTTAACTAAATCCAAAGTTTGTCCTCATTTATGGTTATAGCAATACAGACCTTGATTCGAAATGGTATTCTTTGTAATATGATTGATACGTGTATGTATATGAAATTGACAATAACATTACGGGTGATCGAGAGTTACGATTGACCAATGCGATATTGCGATAAGTCTGCTTCAATAACCCTTCCGAATCACCAATGTTGATATTCGTCCCATTTGTTCTGATATATATATAGAAATCTGTTTTGTTCGAAGTAACAGATAACTTTCTTTAACCCAAAATTAGATTCCTTGTTCCACAGGCTATTTATCACATCGTATATGTTACCTGTGCAAAAATTGAATTAAAAGAAATTCAACTAAAAATATAATAATTAATGTAACCTTAAAATAACGATAAATAGTTTCATTCCTTCAAATTCTTGTACTAAATGTTTGATAGAGGAAAAATTCTTGTTTATTTTCTTTCGAGTCATCCCCATTTCTGAGCCGGCTCCATTTCTGGCATAATGAGCTGATGTTCACGTTCTAGGCTTCTCTCTTGCGCTCTGTCAATTCGCACACTATTTTAACTTCGGGTTTCTGGTAGTTATAGGGGCTGTGGTATGGTAAACTGAGTTATATGCCATATGTGTCATTAGATATACTTTGACCTGGAAGATCTATTGAATGTGGGGCTAAATACGTACAAATTAGTTACTGTACGACAGTTTGCTTACAACCTGAAATTATTAATAAATAAGTAAATGTGTTTTACAAATAATCTGCAATAAATTCACCTTATGCTATGAGTGCGGTTGTTTGGGAAATCTCACCATCAAAATATTAGGTTAGGACGGACATTGGCGCTGTGCGCAGACCCGATTGGTGTTCATTGCTGCCATCTAAGAGCCTACGTCTCAAACTGTAATCAATTAGAGGGATAGTAAACGGCCATACTAAACGAAACGGAAATCATTTCTATTAATTTACTTACTGTTTTCGTAGTAACTTAACTGCGCGGTAGCATTCGCTATTTCACTATTTGTCAAATTTTACCATATCGTTCCAATTAGGTAGGGTGTAACACCTTGATTTCACTCAAAAATTTCCAACGGGAAAAACCACTCGAGGAACTCCTACCTGCTGCTTATCGTATGTCCCGGGGTGCGTCAGCTAACCCAAGTAGAGGGCGCGGGTCAAAGGAATAACCACAAGGTGTCACAACGGGCGCCATGCAGTCAAAACCCCTGCGAACGAATACGCTTGGCTGCAAAAGCGAGCTGAAATAAAATCAACACAGGCAGAGAAACAACGATGGAATGTACACTCAGTTTATTTGTCCCCAACGGTGTACATACATAGGTGACCTAATTCCCCCAAACGTTTAAATAATAAATGCTATCATCAACGAAGGTCAAAATCTTAATTATAAATCTGACATCTACCACAGTTTAACCAAACGAGTACATATACAACTCCTAAAATCACAGAAATTCACTATCACAACTAATCACAACCATAACTCGGACATCTAATATAACTATCGGGTCAGATCTCAACGCCGCCGCAATATTTCCTAAATTGCCGGAAATAAAAGTACTCAAATATAAAACTAAACCCGCGTACCTGTAAACAAATTGGCCAAATTGTTCGAGATAGCATATACATGTGGGAAAACATCCCAAATAACCCTATAAACACAGTAAAACCCCAGCGTTGACAAATGATTACAAAGATGATTGAATATAGTTACCAAAATTGATTCAAATAAAAAAACGTTTAATAAGAATAATCGCTGAAGGCGAAGAACAGTGACACAAGTTGACAACGTTGAACTCCGACTGAGTTACGCAGCTTTACGACCCTCAAGCACCGGTAAATAAACAACGGCCAGTCGGAATGTGCGGTTAGGATTGTATCCGTTCAATAAAATTCGAGGTTATGCCCCAGTCTACGTAACTCTCGGACGTACAAGATTCAACGCAGTCGTCAACTCGGAAAGTACGGTTAGAAAACCTTCCGTTAACTAAATTGTGAGGTTAGGCCTCGGTCTACGGAACTCTCTGACGAACCAGACTCGGTGACGTTCAACGGTATCGTCAAATCGGAAAGTGCGGTTAGAAAACCTTCCGATATCTAAATTGTGAGGTTAGGCCTCGGTCTACGCAACTCTCGGACGAACCAGAGTCGGTGACGTTCAACAACAAAGCTACTAGCCGACGTCCCGACGCAAAATAAAGTGTCTCGCTCCGAAAAAAGGTTCAAACGGAGTCAGAGACGGATACGCTAACCTGGTTCGACAATTAAAGGATCCTAGAGACACGTGGTTCTCCTCGGCTGTCCTCGCCGGACGGTGATTCCAAGTCGCTGGCAGCAAAGGCCGCCCGGGGACGTCGTTACTCCGTGCCGAAGGTCCCACGACTGCCAACTCTCGTTCAGAAGCCAAACCAAGATCGTACACAGACCGGTACCTCAACTAGGTGTCCTATACCTTAACCTAACAGCCTAAAATAACCAATTCCATAAGCAAATGTCCGATAAATCCAAACAGTACATACCCAAGGTGGTCAGGGCTCGTAATACCAATTTCTGACCGCAAACGTTTCCGTCATTCAACAAAATCCGCAATTATAGCGCGGGGTTGATTCCAAACAGCAAATACAACCTCCAAATGGACCCTTCCTTCACATAAACGCAACAGCGGCGACGTTCGAAGATCGGTTCGCTCCCAAATCGAGCGATATCACCGAATCTCAAACTACACAGAAGGAAAAGACCAGAACGACGGAGCAATCGTAGAGCAGCAACAGGTTCTCTAAGCGGTCAAAAATGTACTGTCGCGAGAGAGGAGGGGTATGATTCTCGACTCTAGAACGCGGTCCCAGCGCCACTTGGCGCTCTATTGGCCAGGTCGGAACTAAACCAAAATTACGCCACTAATTAATTATACTACGAAATTTAACGAAATTAACCAGGAACACTTTAACTAATGCTGGATCGCCATTAAACGTAAAATCTCACATTAAATCCAACCAGGGCGTCTGCACACAACACGAAGTGCGACATAAAAAAAATGAAAAGGGCGTACATCTCTCCAGCTACTCCGGGAGGCCACAAAAGTAAAAACGGATATAACCAAACGATGCAGCACGTTGGATTACCCAATAGGCCAACCTACCGGCGTCTGGCTCATCATAAATGAACAGAAAATCGCCATTACGCGGTACAAACAATTAGCGCAAAAACCAAACCAACTCCCACAAATGAGCCGTCAAAATGTACCGAACATTACCCCTAACAAGGTTATCACAAAATCAAAACGCAAAACTCTGGCTAAATCTGAGAAAACAACTTAATTAGTTACAGGCAAGGTCGGCAACATAGATGCCTAACACCGATGAGTTCGAACGCAACTCAACAGATGGCGCCAGCAGCAAACAAACAACTGAAATTACTGTAATTTATCAACAAAAATAGAACAAACAAAATCCAGCGTAACACTCCCCCTCTTCTTTCACAGAGGAAGACCTCCGAGTTTTCCGATTACCGATCCACTGAAGCAAGGACGAAACTATAAGCAATTCCCTGACGTGCTTTCCCTATACGAACGCGAGACCCTCAAAACAAAAACAAAGACCACGGGTCTTAAACAAAAAGCGTATCACCAACCAACAAAAAGACCTACGTTAAACTTGACTAAACCCTAGGGAACACAAAACCACTAGGGTGGTGATACCGGCATAAACTATATCCCAAAAACCAACGGTGACGGCAATCCAACCGACCACCGAGGTATAGAAACCTTCGTCAACACAATCATGAACAATACAAGTTCGGGAACTTCCGCGCGTTGAGGATAGTTCCATTCCAGTCTCCAATCCAGGAAGACGATGGTGGAGGAATATACCGCGTCCCTTTACCGGGCTTCTACCGGAAGCAGGCTCACGGTGGCAGAATTCTTACGCCCCTAACCACAGGGCACACCAAACTACAAAACCCTAACAATGGTTCAAAACAGCAACACCACGTCCGGCGGTCAAGACTCCTACAGATGGATTAGGAAAAAAAAAATGTCAACAGAAACTGTAGTGCACGGCGCGTTTAAATCCACACAAGGTGATAATTCGACGGGGCATAACAACAGCCAAAGATCCAATCGAAATTGTGATTATGATTTCCAAATCCTGCAAAGGCAGATAGGACCAGGGCTTCCACGAGTACGTCCGTGTTCAAACAAAGCACACTGTCCGGTACGGCGAAACCAAAATCACTCACGCCTGACCACTAACACGACAATCACCATCTTGACCACTCCACTCAGGACCTAACACAAACCCCAAAGGACACAAACCAACGCCACTAACCACAGGGCACACGTCCACATGCTGGGCTTTTACCAGCCGCAGGAACCCGCGATGGCGATATTCGTACACCCTCAACCACAGGGCAACCCCTGTTTCCAGACTTGTACTGGACGCCGGAAAACGCAGTGGAGAAATTCCTCACGCCCCCATCCACAGGGCACCGAGCTACAACTACGCCCTCAAGGCAAAACACCAACCTCGCCAATCCTGAAACGAAGAAGGTCCAACAAAAAAACTACAAAACAAAATTAAGTTCCAAGTTCCTGAAATGAAGAAGACACAAGGACGTATAAAACCCGCAAAGCGACGAACCAATTAGCCCCCTCAGATCCGGAGATGTAGAAAGGAACTACACACGTCTCTTTACTGGACTTGTACCAGACGCAGACATACGGTGGCAGTATTCCTCAACCCCTAACCACAGGGTACTTCACTGTCTTCGGACTTGTACCGAACGCCGGAACACGCGGTGGCAGAATTCCTCAGCCCCTAACCACAGGGCACGTTAGATTACCCACGACCCTGAGATTAAGAGTCTCATGCTCTACCGACTGAGCTAGCCGGGCCCTGTGGTTAGGGGCTGAGGAATTCTGCCACCGCGTGTTCCGGCGTTCGGTACAAGTCCGAAGACAGTGAAGTGCCCTGTGGTTAGGGGCTGAGGAATTCTGCCACCGCGTGTTCCGGCGTTCGGTACAAGTCCGAAGACAGTGAAGTACCCTGTGGTTAGGGGTTGAGGAATACTGCCACCGTATGTCTGCGTCTGGTACAAGTCCAGTAAAGAGACGTGTGTAGTTCCTTTCTACATCTCCGGATCTGAGGGGGCTAATTGGTTCGTCGCTTTGCGGGTTTTATACGTCCTTGTGTCTTCTTCATTTCAGGAACTTGGAACTTAATTTTGTTTTGTAGTTTTTTTTGTTGGACCTTCTTCGTTTCAGGATTGGCGAGGTTGGTGTTTTGCCTTGAGGGCGTAGTTGTAGCTCGGTGCCCTGTGGATGGGGGCGTGAGGAATTTCTCCACTGCGTTTTCCGGCGTCCAGTACAAGTCTGGAAACAGGGGTTGCCCTGTGGTTGAGGGTGTACGAATATCGCCATCGCGGGTTCCTGCGGCTGGTAAAAGCCCAGCATGTGGACGTGTGCCCTGTGGTTAGTGGCGTTGGTTTGTGTCCTTTGGGGTTTGTGTTAGGTCCTGAGTGGAGTGGTCAAGATGGTGATTGTCGTGTTAGTGGTCAGGCGTGAGTGATTTTGGTTTCGCCGTACCGGACAGTGTGCTTTGTTTGAACACGGACGTACTCGTGGAAGCCCTGGTCCTATCTGCCTTTGCAGGATTTGGAAATCATAATCACAATTTCGATTGGATCTTTGGCTGTTGTTATGCCCCGTCGAATTATCACCTTGTGTGGATTTAAACGCGCCGTGCACTACAGTTTCTGTTGACATTTTTTTTTTCCTAATCCATCTGTAGGAGTCTTGACCGCCGGACGTGGTGTTGCTGTTTTGAACCATTGTTAGGGTTTTGTAGTTTGGTGTGCCCTGTGGTTAGGGGCGTAAGAATTCTGCCACCGTGAGCCTGCTTCCGGTAGAAGCCCGGTAAAGGGACGCGGTATATTCCTCCACCATCGTCTTCCTGGATTGGAGACTGGAATGGAACTATCCTCAACGCGCGGAAGTTCCCGAACTTGTATTGTTCATGATTGTGTTGACGAAGGTTTCTATACCTCGGTGGTCGGTTGGATTGCCGTCACCGTTGGTTTTTGGGATATAGTTTATGCCGGTATCACCACCCTAGTGGTTTTGTGTTCCCTAGGGTTTAGTCAAGTTTAACGTAGGTCTTTTTGTTGGTTGGTGATACGCTTTTTGTTTAAGACCCGTGGTCTTTGTTTTTGTTTTGAGGGTCTCGCGTTCGTATAGGGAAAGCACGTCAGGGAATTGCTTATAGTTTCGTCCTTGCTTCAGTGGATCGGTAATCGGAAAACTCGGAGGTCTTCCTCTGTGAAAGAAGAGGGGGAGTGTTACGCTGGATTTTGTTTGTTCTATTTTTGTTGATAAATTACAGTAATTTCAGTTGTTTGTTTGCTGCTGGCGCCATCTGTTGAGTTGCGTTCGAACTCATCGGTGTTAGGCATCTATGTTGCCGACCTTGCCTGTAACTAATTAAGTTGTTTTCTCAGATTTAGCCAGAGTTTTGCGTTTTGATTTTGTGATAACCTTGTTAGGGGTAATGTTCGGTACATTTTGACGGCTCATTTGTGGGAGTTGGTTTGGTTTTTGCGCTAATTGTTTGTACCGCGTAATGGCGATTTTCTGTTCATTTATGATGAGCCAGACGCCGGTAGGTTGGCCTATTGGGTAATCCAACGTGCTGCATCGTTTGGTTATATCCGTTTTTACTTTTGTGGCCTCCCGGAGTAGCTGGAGAGATGTACGCCCTTTTCATTTTTTTATGTCGCACTTCGTGTTGTGTGCAGACGCCCTGGTTGGATTTAATGTGAGATTTTACGTTTAATGGCGATCCAGCATTAGTTAAAGTGTTCCTGGTTAATTTCGTTAAATTTCGTAGTATAATTAATTAGTGGCGTAATTTTGGTTTAGTTCCGACCTGGCCAATAGAGCGCCAAGTGGCGCTGGGACCGCGTTCTAGAGTCGAGAATCATACCCCTCCTCTCTCGCGACAGTACATTTTTGACCGCTTAGAGAACCTGTTGCTGCTCTACGATTGCTCCGTCGTTCTGGTCTTTTCCTTCTGTGTAGTTTGAGATTCGGTGATATCGCTCGATTTGGGAGCGAACCGATCTTCGAACGTCGCCGCTGTTGCGTTTATGTGAAGGAAGGGTCCATTTGGAGGTTGTATTTGCTGTTTGGAATCAACCCCGCGCTATAATTGCGGATTTTGTTGAATGACGGAAACGTTTGCGGTCAGAAATTGGTATTACGAGCCCTGACCACCTTGGGTATGTACTGTTTGGATTTATCGGACATTTGCTTATGGAATTGGTTATTTTAGGCTGTTAGGTTAAGGTATAGGACACCTAGTTGAGGTACCGGTCTGTGTACGATCTCGGTTTGGCTTCTGAACGAGAGTTGGCAGTCGTGGGACCTTCGGCACGGAGTAACGACGTCCCCGGGCGGCCTTTGCTGCCAGCGACTTGGAATCACCGTCCGGCGAGGACAGCCGAGGAGAACCACGTGTCTCTAGGATCCTTTAATTGTCGAACCAGGTTAGCGTATCCGTCTCTGACTCCGTTTGAACCTTTTTTCGGAGCGAGACACTTTATTTTGCGTCGGGACGTCGGCTAGTAGCTTTGTTGTTGAACGTCACCGACTCTGGTTCGTCCGAGAGTTGCGTAGACCGAGGCCTAACCTCACAATTTAGATATCGGAAGGTTTTCTAACCGCACTTTCCGATTTGACGATACCGTTGAACGTCACCGAGTCTGATTCGTCAGAGAGTTCCGTAGACCGAGGCCTAACCTCACAATTTAGTTAACGGAAGGTTTTCTAACCGTACTTTCCGAGTTGACGACTGCGTTGAATCTTGTACGTCCGAGAGTTACGTAGACTGGGGCATAACCTCGAATTTTATTGAACGGATACAATCCTAACCGCACATTCCGACTGGCCGTTGTTTATTTACCGGTGCTTGAGGGTCGTAAAGCTGCGTAACTCAGTCGGAGTTCAACGTTGTCAACTTGTGTCACTGTTCTTCGCCTTCAGCGATTATTCTTATAAAACGTTTTTTTATTTGAATCAATTTTGGTAACTATATTCAATCATCTTTGTAATCATTTGTCAACGCTGGGGTTTTACTGTGTTTATAGGGTTATTTGGGATGTTTTCCCACATGTATATGCTATCTCGAACAATTTGGCCAATTTGTTTACAGGTACGCGGGTTTAGTTTTATATTTGAGTACTTTTATTTCCGGCAATTTAGGAAATATTGCGGCGGCGTTGAGATCTGACCCGATAGTTATATTAGATGTCCGAGTTATGGTTGTGATTAGTTGTGATAGTGAATTTCTGTGATTTTAGGAGTTGTATATGTACTCGTTTGGTTAAACTGTGGTAGATGTCAGATTTATAATTAAGATTTTGACCTTCGTTGATGATAGCATTTATTATTTAAACGTTTGGGGGAATTAGGTCACCTATGTATGTACACCGTTGGGGACAAATAAACTGAGTGTACATTCCATCGTTGTTTCTCTGCCTGTGTTGATTTTATTTCAGCTCGCTTTTGCAGCCAAGCGTATTCGTTCGCAGGGGTTTTGACTGCATGGCGCCCGTTGTGACACCTTGTGGTTATTCCTTTGACCCGCGCCCTCTACTTGGGTTAGCTGACGCACCCCGGGTCATACGATAAGCAGCAGGTAGGAGTTCCTCGAGTGGTTTTTCCCGTTGGAAATTTTTGAGTGAAATCAAGGTGTTTTTTTTTTTTTTGAATGTGCAACGCAGCCCGCCTTTGGACATCAATACTCGTGGGTTCGTGGGTTCGAGCCCCACGTTGGGCGCCAATGTAACACCTTGATTTCACTCAAAAATTTCCAACGGGAAAAACCACTCGAGGAACTCCTACCTGCTGCTTATCGTATGTCCCGGGGTGCGTCAGCTAACCCAAGTAGAGGGCGCGGGTCAAAGGAATAACCACAAGGTGTCACAACGGGCGCCATGCAGTCAAAACCCCTGCGAACGAATACGCTTGGCTGCAAAAGCGAGCTGAAATAAAATCAACACAGGCAGAGAAACAACGATGGAATGTACACTCAGTTTATTTGTCCCCAACGGTGTACATACATAGGTGACCTAATTCCCCCAAACGTTTAAATAATAAATGCTATCATCAACGAAGGTCAAAATCTTAATTATAAATCTGACATCTACCACAGTTTAACCAAACGAGTACATATACAACTCCTAAAATCACAGAAATTCACTATCACAACTAATCACAACCATAACTCGGACATCTAATATAACTATCGGGTCAGATCTCAACGCCGCCGCAATATTTCCTAAATTGCCGGAAATAAAAGTACTCAAATATAAAACTAAACCCGCGTACCTGTAAACAAATTGGCCAAATTGTTCGAGATAGCATATACATGTGGGAAAACATCCCAAATAACCCTATAAACACAGTAAAACCCCAGCGTTGACAAATGATTACAAAGATGATTGAATATAGTTACCAAAATTGATTCAAATAAAAAAACGTTTTATAAGAATAATCGCTGAAGGCGAAGAACAGTGACACAAGTTGACAACGTTGAACTCCGACTGAGTTACGCAGCTTTACGACCCTCAAGCACCGGTAAATAAACAACGGCCAGTCGGAATGTGCGGTTAGGATTGTATCCGTTCAATAAAATTCGAGGTTATGCCCCAGTCTACGTAACTCTCGGACGTACAAGATTCAACGCAGTCGTCAACTCGGAAAGTACGGTTAGAAAACCTTCCGTTAACTAAATTGTGAGGTTAGGCCTCGGTCTACGGAACTCTCTGACGAATCAGACTCGGTGACGTTCAACGGTATCGTCAAATCGGAAAGTGCGGTTAGAAAACCTTCCGATATCTAAATTGTGAGGTTAGGCCTCGGTCTACGCAACTCTCGGACGAACCAGAGTCGGTGACGTTCAACAACAAAGCTACTAGCCGACGTCCCGACGCAAAATAAAGTGTCTCGCTCCGAAAAAAGGTTCAAACGGAGTCAGAGACGGATACGCTAACCTGGTTCGACAATTAAAGGATCCTAGAGACACGTGGTTCTCCTCGGCTGTCCTCGCCGGACGGTGATTCCAAGTCGCTGGCAGCAAAGGCCGCCCGGGGACGTCGTTACTCCGTGCCGAAGGTCCCACGACTGCCAACTCTCGTTCAGAAGCCAAACCGAGATCGTACACAGACCGGTACCTCAACTAGGTGTCCTATACCTTAACCTAACAGCCTAAAATAACCAATTCCATAAGCAAATGTCCGATAAATCCAAACAGTACATACCCAAGGTGGTCAGGGCTCGTAATACCAATTTCTGACCGCAAACGTTTCCGTCATTCAACAAAATCCGCAATTATAGCGCGGGGTTGATTCCAAACAGCAAATACAACCTCCAAATGGACCCTTCCTTCACATAAACGCAACAGCGGCGACGTTCGAAGATCGGTTCGCTCCCAAATCGAGCGATATCACCGAATCTCAAACTACACAGAAGGAAAAGACCAGAACGACGGAGCAATCGTAGAGCAGCAACAGGTTCTCTAAGCGGTCAAAAATGTACTGTCGCGAGAGAGGAGGGGTATGATTCTCGACTCTAGAACGCGGTCCCAGCGCCACTTGGCGCTCTATTGGCCAGGTCGGAACTAAACCAAAATTACGCCACTAATTAATTATACTACGAAATTTAACGAAATTAACCAGGAACACTTTAACTAATGCTGGATCGCCATTAAACGTAAAATCTCACATTAAATCCAACCAGGGCGTCTGCACACAACACGAAGTGCGACATAAAAAAAATGAAAAGGGCGTACATCTCTCCAGCTACTCCGGGAGGCCACAAAAGTAAAAACGGATATAACCAAACGATGCAGCACGTTGGATTACCCAATAGGCCAACCTACCGGCGTCTGGCTCATCATAAATGAACAGAAAATCGCCATTACGCGGTACAAACAATTAGCGCAAAAACCAAACCAACTCCCACAAATGAGCCGTCAAAATGTACCGAACATTACCCCTAACAAGGTTATCACAAAATCAAAACGCAAAACTCTGGCTAAATCTGAGAAAACAACTTAATTAGTTACAGGCAAGGTCGGCAACATAGATGCCTAACACCGATGAGTTCGAACGCAACTCAACAGATGGCGCCAGCAGCAAACAAACAACTGAAATTACTGTAATTTATCAACAAAAATAGAACAAACAAAATCCAGCGTAACAAGGGTATTAAGTAGGTACGCATTCGTACGTAACAAAAACTAACGCAAATTAATACATATTTTTATACGATCAACATGGTTATAGGTTTTTCATATCATACTTGTGGGGACGTAACAAATCGCTTAGCTCTGTAGATACCTACTGCAATGTAAATAGGTTTGAGGTTATGATAAGGTTATGTGCATATACAAGGGGTTTGAGAAGTATTTTTACATCACAAAATCTCTGTATAGCATATTCGACTCATAATAGCATAAAAAACCTTCTTGGAAACCCAAAGGATAAGGTAGATGTACTTGATAAATCTGGTATATACAAAGCTGGGCACAAAAGCGTTAATCCGTTAATCGTTAATTAACGAAGTTAAATTTTTCGTTAACGAATTAACTTTTAAGTTAACTTTCAAAACCATTAACGGGCTCATTAACTTCCGCTACATTTGTCATTCGTTAATTCAAGTCCGTTAAATCGAAAATATTATAATTATATATCTCAAGCTGCTATTGATATTACATTATGTGCATGTTCGGACTTGGTTTTGTATGACGTACTACTTTGTGCGACACGGCGCGGCGTCCGTACATAAAGCGTGAATTGTTTAGTTTTTAGTTACTTTTTGTATGTACAGTCGCGGAAAAAAATATGTTCACATCCTAAATTTCTTGTTACCATGTAACAAGAAATTTAGGCTGCGAACATATTTTTTCATCCGTTAATTCAAGCCCGTTAAATCGAAAATATCATAATTAAACATTTCATAGTGCTATTGACATTCTGTGCATGTTCGGACTTGGTTTTGTATATTTGTGTGCGTGAATTGTTTAGTTACTTTTTGTATGTACAGTCGCGGAAAAAAATATGTTAACATCCTAAATTTCTTGTTTCCATGTAACTCAGTAACTACCAAACGAAATTTGATCCGACTTTCATCCAGAAATTTTATGATGTATACGTACTATTTTCCGCGAGTATACCTATTTATTATGTGATAGTAAATATTGAACTATTTTTTAATATTGTTACTTTTTAATAAATACCAATTGTTTCAAAATATAAATCTAAACTTAAACAGAAACCTTCTCAAAATGGTTTTCTTCTAACTGCAACCACCTAAGTTGGTCTTTTTAAAGTCTTTTATAAATATTACATCTCGCAATGTATGTAGCAACTTTAGTTACGACTGTGGCTAGTTTGATAAATTCCTAAGGCAATTTTAACTGATGCAAACAAAAGATTAGGTTATACTCAACATAACCTATTATTGTATAAAAAATTAACGATTAACGATTAACGTTAACTTCTGTTACATTTATAGCAAATTATCGGACTATCGGTTAACGAAGTTAACTTTTTCGTTAACGGATTATCGATTAACGAAGTTAACTTTCTGATTAACTTTGCCCAGCTTTGGGTATATATTGTATCAAATGTCATGACTGTGAAAAAGAATACGTAGGCCAGACTAGAAGAACAATTTTAACTAGGTTCAAAGAACATGTAGCTCATTTTAAATATAATCGTTTTGAAAAATCTAGTGTGGCTCAACATATTTTAGACACAGGTCATAAAGTAGTTGTAGATGACTTAAAACTTGTAAAAGCTGTGTCAAATAATAGGGAACTAAACAGCTTGGAAAGTATCTTTATTCACTTGAATAGAGATAAATTAATAAATTCAGACAGGGGTCCTATACCTAGTTTGCCATTGTTTGACCTGCTTTAATTAAAACTTGTTTTTTACGCTTCAATGATCAAAATTCACTGAGGTGTGAACAACAAATGGGTATATATAGGTTATTTTTTAACATGGACGTCACTTCCACTAGTGATTTGCTTGGACAATATCCAGTAAAGATACTATGAAGTGCTAATCTCTCTTTTCGTCTTTTTAGGTTCTACTGAAGATGGCAACATAGTTGCTGAAATACGTATTTAGGTTCTAAAATACTTGTTGTCGTTAGGGGTTTATAATTTTATTATTCGTGTCATGGTTAATAAAAATGTCCATAGTTTGGTCTATCAAGGTAAATGCTTCCGATAATTTTGCTCCAAGAACTACCACATCAAGCATGTAAACTACCGTTTCCCAACCGATGGGTCGCGACTAGTGATGCAAAATTACTATTTAAAAAATGGAATATGACTGGTAATACCGGTATTACCGGTAATATTACCGTCATGTAATATTACCCGTAGTTTATGGACTGCCGGTAATATTACGGGTATTATTACCGTGGTGTAATATTTATTAAATAATAATAATAATAATATTTAAATATTATTAAGTTCGCCACAGTCTCCAAAATATTGTCATGACACGAATGAAATTCGCAGCAGAAATGATGAATGCTGTCGCTAAAAAAGTTCAATGCTATAAAGACCTCTACAGAATGCGTAAAATGAATGCAAGACAGCAAAGATTAGACGTTTTAAAAAAAACTAAAACTTAAAACGATAATGCTGATTTTCATATGTTAGTGTTTATAGAAGTTTACTTTTGTTATACATAGGAATGTTTGGTCACTTTATTAACGTAATATTTCGTTTTTTTTTTTAATATTGGCAAAAGTTATCTTTGTCGTTGTATGGTTTATTAAAATACGTCCCAACATTGATCCCACGAATTATTTTGTATGACACATTATTTCATATCAAAAAGTAAATCCAAAGTCTGCGCAACGTATCTCAAAAATTTGTATGGGGTCTTATGGAAAAATGTGATTCGATTTGCGTTGTTTCGATATGCGTCGCATTTTCCCGGAACGTAACCCCGACGCAAATCGAGGCCCTAATGTAAAATTTTCGCAGTAGGAATAAGTAGGTTAAGTATTTAAATTTGTATAATTTTGATTTAATTTCCGATAATAAAATGCGAATAATGTCTAGTATTGTAAGTTTGTAAAGTATAATACAATAATGGTACAAACATGAATCCTATAATATATGCACCAGTTTGTACCATTAACAGTAATAACTACTTTAACAATACCTTAACGATAGATGTTCCATTATTGCAGGATAATAAATTACGTTTGCTGTTGAACTACTTTTTAATTTTTAAACATTGACAGTTTTTCATTATACAGGCTGTCTCACGGAACTGGTACATTAGAAGTCTCTCATGTTCTACTATTTCTGAAAACTTGAAAATTTGGAACTAGAATTTACTCGATCCGAGTTAAAATATTTTCAAGTTAACTGTCACGTCCGGTCACCGGAAGTCGGTATCAAATTTGTTATTTTAAATGAAAAGATTTCGATTTTATTTTTGGGTTCTACGTGTCAAAATACATCATTTTGAATAAGGTTTCACTATACCTAATTATTACCATTTTTTAGTTTTTCTTATTTTACTAATTTTGTGGTGATTTTTGGGGTTACGTTTAAAATTAAATATAACTAGAAGTTTCATGATTGGTGGTCCAAAACTAGAAACATAACCTAATAAGATGATGTTTAGTTCAACATGATATCTTATACAGGTTGTTCAAAGTTTACAACACAATAATTGAATTTTCAAACGAAAGAAATATTTTTTTAAATGGAACCTGTATACCGATACGCCGTTCGATAGGAAATTTTATTCCCTATCAATTAATATTAGGGTTCCCTGTAACCATCTTTAATAATTTTTTAGATATTGTCACATTTTCTTTAAATCCATTTTGAATACTCCCATTTATTAATTGGGGCGATGTAATCAGATAGGAAACATGCAAAAAAAAATTTAAATAGTGATAGATATTTAGAAATTTTGGGTGGATGAGTGAACAATTTTTGCGAAACTCTGGACGGTGCACCGGTTATATTGAGGTATAGGGAAACACATCAAAAATGATGTATTTTGATATGTAGAAACCAAAAATAAAGTTAAAATTATATCATTCCATTTAAAATAACAAATTTGATACCGACTTCCGGTGGCCGGACATGACAGTAGCTTGAGAATATTTTAGCTGAACAGCTCAGATCGAGAAAACTCTAGTTCCAAAATTTCATGTTTCCAGAAATAGTAGAACATGAAAAACTTCTAATGTACCAGATCAGTGAGACACCCTGTATACGCTGATTATTTTAAGAGGAACAAAATTAAGTTTTTTGTCTTAGTAGGAAGACATCCTGTGAGACACCCAAGTATCAAGCGACGATAGTTTTAGCTACTTATTAGAATTTAATTTTATATCGGTTTTTCTGTTAATTTTTGGTCATTATCTTTATATTAAGACATTGCTGTATTAAAAACAATTGTCTAATATTCTCAATTACGTGGCATGTTTTTCTTTCACAAAATTTCAGATTTTTGATGAAACGAAAAAATTTAATGTTAATAATTGTTATCGCTTTGTGAAAGTGTTTCAGATCTTGCAACAGTTCCTTGCTCTGCCTTGCTTCACAGTAGACTAAGAACACCGTTTCGGCTTACCAGTTATAATGAGCTGTAAGGTGTTACAATATCTTTTTATAGTGATGTTGTTTTTATAGTGCTGAACGTGAAGATAATCTTGATAAATTTCTTTAAAAAAATAAAAAAGTAAAATAGTGAAAATCTGTCAATGATTACAAAACCTATAAATCATCAAAGTTAGCAAATCATGTAACAGGAATTTCCTTAATTCTGTCGATGTCGATTGTTATTACTACAATAGGATTTGGCTACTTGCAATCTATAAAAAGCAGTTGTTGACTTAATTGCTTGTGAACTACATTAGTAGTTCCACTGGATGAGGGTCATGAGAGTGGGTTTAAACCAGTACTGAAAAAAAAAACACCTACAACTTAGAACTGCACAAAAATTTATTGTCTAATTGAACAAAAACGACAAAAATTACTTCAAATACCGAAGTAGTACCGTCCATTGACCGACACTTACTTAGCTTTTCAATTCAAGTGACAACTACTGATCTGTAGAAATATGCAATTAATAATATCATCGGTAAATTATTGGCCCTTGTTCCATCCTACTATTCGTCCTTTCTTGTTTGAATATGGAACTGATTTTAAACATGTGCAAATAATTGTCTGCACATCTGCCAATTGAAGACTTTAATTTAAAAAATCCTTTTGATGGCTGCCGACATCTGCTGCCGGAAACGAAATCCCATACTGTGAAATCCCTTATGAGTATATTGATTTTTTAGTTTGTATCCGTATGATTATAAGAGTATTCCAAACAAGTTTCATTCGCGTTTTATTTTTTAAATAGTGAGCTAATTTTACTGCGGATCGAAATTACATATTTATGTTTACGTATGTATATGTATAGGTAGGTACGTATTTTTTATATTTGTAACTGAACGAAAACTAAATGTAACTAAATCTCTGCTTTGTATTTGACTATAGAACTTATTTATTGAAGTTGATCATCAAACAGATGCACGCAGACGGCACATTTCCTGATGTATGTCGTCGAATTTTATCGGTAATTCACTACAATCCTAAATTAAGTTGTGTTTTAGTTCTTCGTCTAAACAGACTTATTAATAGTACTGTGCCTATTATGCTCTACAGAAAATATCTGAAATGTGAAGGATGTATCTCAATTTACATGCACTGATATCCGTCTCATGCCAATTTACAATAATGATGTGAATAATATGTCGAATTCGTTAAGGTGACATGAGAAAGCGGTCGATGCCTTTAAATAAATTTAAATGTTCGTATGCTAAACTGGGATTGCCCGAGTCCTAACGATGACGCGCAGTAAGAACCAGCGAACCCAAACGTCCGCTTCCGACTTGCTCCTTGTGCAGTACACTCTGTCCGTTTGCCTTTATTCCTTTGACTAGCCCCTTGTAAATCTATCTCCGGCTTCAGCATGCCAGTTACGTAAGGAGAGGGATGTGAAATATATCCCGCGTTAGCAGGTTGGTATTACTTTGCTTTTACGTAAACTAGAAATCAAATAACAATATGATAATTTTATAATTGCGTACAACATAATGTTTAAAAACGTGTTATGTTTCAAAGCTTGTTCATAAGTGGTTGTTGCTTGTTCTTGTTTCTTGTAGCTTCCTATACTCCACAATTTCACAATTTCCACAATTCACTATTTCCCTTGAAGCACCACCTGGAGATGGTTTCAACATCACTCGTCTCACTGACACCTCCGTGAATTATATTTGCTTAGGCATATACAGGGTGATTCAATTTTAAGGCTCACCATGGGGATCTAGCTTATTAGTGGAGATAGAGTCTATGTTTAAATTTGGCAAAATATCGTATTTTTCTGTTGATTAATTATCTGAAAAGATATTTAAGCTATCATTTTTCATTTTGAAGATATCCGCAAAAAACTGCATTGTTAGGATATCGTTTTTAAGTTTTTATTCAAAACCAAATATAGCTAGACATTTGAAACAAAAACTTTTTAACAAAGAAATGGAATGCCCAGCTAGAATCCCTGATTTAAGTCCTCTGGACTATTTTCTATGGGGAACTATGAACGATGAAATTTATCACGATACTAGTGGACCTATAGACCGCCTATTGGGTAGATCAGTGAATCGGTACATCGCAGGAATCGATAGACCGCATATACACTACTGTCTTTAAAAAATACTTTTTTCCAAAACCAAACTTTTAAGTTGTTACCTATAAAGTTGTTTCTATGGACTCATATATAAAACAAAAATGGTTCAGTACAAAAAAAATTAGTCTCCCGCAATTGAAAACAAAAATATAATTTGTCGCTATAAATTTGATTTTTTTTTTGGTAGCTTTTTCTTTTCAAGTTGAATAATTTTACCAATACGTATGGTGTGAAACAAAAGTATAAAAATATAGTATTCTAATGCAACGTACTTAAATTGCATAAAATTTAGTAATTTTAACAAATTTAGCTTACTTTCATAATTATTTGATTATATAATCAATGCAAATTACGATGACAAATCTAACAATTTTTTTTTAAGTGGCAAGCATGATCTTAATAAAAATGTAAACATATTTTAGACCACTTGTGGAAGACGCTGATTGCTTTCAATTGGGCAAAGTTTGTTGGTGGTATATGTGGGTCCGTAGAGATACCTTTTTATCAACTTATATAATGTATTTTTGTATAATTGTCTATTTATCAAATTAAACACTAAATTATTTTTCATATAATGGCATGTTGTTAGCCCAGCAACTACAATCTACTCTTATATAGAAGGCTTTAATGGAAAACATTTTTCTGATTTGTTTTTTTTTTTATTTTAGATTTTATTAAAGATGTTTGTCACTTGAAAACAAAAACAATTGTTATATTTTGTTCCCAGTTATTCCATTACGTGGAATACAAAAAAAGGTTCAATTGTTAAATTTACTCAATTTTATGCCAAGTGCAGGAAATCTAAATCTTGCAGTAACGTAATATTTATATACTATTATTTCACAAACTATAGTTGAAAATTTTCAACTTGAAAAAAACTTTAACCTAACTACAACAAACAATTGAAAAAAATTATATATATTAGGCCTCTTGTGGGAGACCTATTTTTTCTCAATTGGGTTAATCTTGTTGATGTTATATGTGGGCCCATAGAGATAACATAAATCAACTTAAAACTTCGATTTTCAAAAAAATTCATTTTATACACTCTACTACTTGGTTGGTCACTACTTATACAGATTGGTATTGTAGATTAATAACATTGTACATATATTGCAGAATATGTAATACATGTATAATAAGATTAGTATTTTTAAATAACAAATAAGCAATGATAATTAAGAAAGTAAAACATGATTGAGGCTAAAAATTAAATTAGTTCCTTTACAGAGACTGTGCATATAATATATATTTGTAGAACATTGCACATCATTGTTGTATACATGTGTATATATTACAGAAAACAATAAGTAAAAACTGGATTATTTACAAATTTAAATATTTCTTCGTAACATGTAACTGTTAATGTGAATAGAATCTTTTTCCATAATCGCCCCGGAGAAAACGTTTTGTCAATTTACACATACGTAGAATCCCACCTTTTAGCCGTAGAAAATGCCACATTTAGCTGTGCAAAAACGTGTTGAAATAAATACATTTTAACTAAATCCAAAGTTTGTCCTCATTTATGGTTATAGCAATACAGACCTTGATTCGAAATGGTATTCTTTGTAATATGATTGATACGTGTATGTATATGAAATTGACAATAACATTACGGGTGATCGAGAGTTACGATTGACCAATGCGATATTGCGATAAGTCTGCTTCAATAACCCTTCCGAATCACCAATGTTGATATTCGTCCCATTTGTTCTGATATATATATAGAAATCTGTTTTGTTCGAAGTAACAGATAACTTTCTTTAACCCAAAATTAGATTCCTTGTTCCACAGGCTATTTATCACATCGTATATGTTACCTGTGCAAAAATTGAATTAAAAGAAATTCAACTAAAAATATAATAATTAATGTAACCTTAAAATAACGATAAATAGTTTCATTCCTTCAAATTCTTGTACTAAATGTTTGATAGAGGAAAAATTCTTGTTTATTTTCTTTCGAGTCATCCCCATTTCTGAGCCGGCTCCATTTCTGGCATAATGAGCTGATGTTCACGTTCTAGGCTTCTCTCTTGCGCTCTGTCAATTCGCACACTATTTTAACTTCGGGTTTCTGGTAGTTATAGGGGCTGTGGTATGGTAAACTGAGTTATATGCCATATGTGTCATTAGATATACTTTGACCTGGAAGATCTATTGAATGTGGGGCTAAATACGTACA
Source organism: Melinopterus prodromus (assembly GCA_964023965.1). Taxonomy (NCBI): domain Eukaryota; kingdom Metazoa; phylum Arthropoda; class Insecta; order Coleoptera; family Scarabaeidae; genus Melinopterus; species Melinopterus prodromus. The sequence continues at coordinate 36,244,700 of OZ030390.1, forward strand.
AATTAGTTACTGTACGACAGTTTGCTTACAACCTGAAATTATTAATAAATAAGTAAATGTGTTTTACAAATAATCTGCAATAAATTCACCTTATGCTATGAGTGCGGTTGTTTGGGAAATCTCACCATCAAAATATTAGGTTAGGACGGACATTGGCGCTGTGCGCAGACCCGATTGGTGTTCATTGCTGCCATCTAAGAGCCTACGTCTCAAACTGTAATCAATTAGAGGGATAGTAAACGGCCATACTAAACGAAACGGAAATCATTTCTATTAATTTACTTACTGTTTTCGTAGTAACTTAACTGCGCGGTAGCATTCGCTATTTCACTATTTGTCAAATTTTACCATATCGTTCCAATTAGGTAGGGTGTAACACCTTGATTTCACTCAAAAATTTCCAACGGGAAAAACCACTCGAGGAACTCCTACCTGCTGCTTATCGTATGTCCCGGGGTGCGTCAGCTAACCCAAGTAGAGGGCGCGGGTCAAAGGAATAACCACAAGGTGTCACAACGGGCGCCATGCAGTCAAAACCCCTGCGAACGAATACGCTTGGCTGCAAAAGCGAGCTGAAATAAAATCAACACAGGCAGAGAAACAACGATGGAATGTACACTCAGTTTATTTGTCCCCAACGGTGTACATACATAGGTGACCTAATTCCCCCAAACGTTTAAATAATAAATGCTATCATCAACGAAGGTCAAAATCTTAATTATAAATCTGACATCTACCACAGTTTAACCAAACGAGTACATATACAACTCCTAAAATCACAGAAATTCACTATCACAACTAATCACAACCATAACTCGGACATCTAATATAACTATCGGGTCAGATCTCAACGCCGCCGCAATATTTCCTAAATTGCCGGAAATAAAAGTACTCAAATATAAAACTAAACCCGCGTACCTGTAAACAAATTGGCCAAATTGTTCGAGATAGCATATACATGTGGGAAAACATCCCAAATAACCCTATAAACACAGTAAAACCCCAGCGTTGACAAATGATTACAAAGATGATTGAATATAGTTACCAAAATTGATTCAAATAAAAAAACGTTTAATAAGAATAATCGCTGAAGGCGAAGAACAGTGACACAAGTTGACAACGTTGAACTCCGACTGAGTTACGCAGCTTTACGACCCTCAAGCACCGGTAAATAAACAACGGCCAGTCGGAATGTGCGGTTAGGATTGTATCCGTTCAATAAAATTCGAGGTTATGCCCCAGTCTACGTAACTCTCGGACGTACAAGATTCAACGCAGTCGTCAACTCGGAAAGTACGGTTAGAAAACCTTCCGTTAACTAAATTGTGAGGTTAGGCCTCGGTCTACGGAACTCTCTGACGAACCAGACTCGGTGACGTTCAACGGTATCGTCAAATCGGAAAGTGCGGTTAGAAAACCTTCCGATATCTAAATTGTGAGGTTAGGCCTCGGTCTACGCAACTCTCGGACGAACCAGAGTCGGTGACGTTCAACAACAAAGCTACTAGCCGACGTCCCGACGCAAAATAAAGTGTCTCGCTCCGAAAAAAGGTTCAAACGGAGTCAGAGACGGATACGCTAACCTGGTTCGACAATTAAAGGATCCTAGAGACACGTGGTTCTCCTCGGCTGTCCTCGCCGGACGGTGATTCCAAGTCGCTGGCAGCAAAGGCCGCCCGGGGACGTCGTTACTCCGTGCCGAAGGTCCCACGACTGCCAACTCTCGTTCAGAAGCCAAACCAAGATCGTACACAGACCGGTACCTCAACTAGGTGTCCTATACCTTAACCTAACAGCCTAAAATAACCAATTCCATAAGCAAATGTCCGATAAATCCAAACAGTACATACCCAAGGTGGTCAGGGCTCGTAATACCAATTTCTGACCGCAAACGTTTCCGTCATTCAACAAAATCCGCAATTATAGCGCGGGGTTGATTCCAAACAGCAAATACAACCTCCAAATGGACCCTTCCTTCACATAAACGCAACAGCGGCGACGTTCGAAGATCGGTTCGCTCCCAAATCGAGCGATATCACCGAATCTCAAACTACACAGAAGGAAAAGACCAGAACGACGGAGCAATCGTAGAGCAGCAACAGGTTCTCTAAGCGGTCAAAAATGTACTGTCGCGAGAGAGGAGGGGTATGATTCTCGACTCTAGAACGCGGTCCCAGCGCCACTTGGCGCTCTATTGGCCAGGTCGGAACTAAACCAAAATTACGCCACTAATTAATTATACTACGAAATTTAACGAAATTAACCAGGAACACTTTAACTAATGCTGGATCGCCATTAAACGTAAAATCTCACATTAAATCCAACCAGGGCGTCTGCACACAACACGAAGTGCGACATAAAAAAAATGAAAAGGGCGTACATCTCTCCAGCTACTCCGGGAGGCCACAAAAGTAAAAACGGATATAACCAAACGATGCAGCACGTTGGATTACCCAATAGGCCAACCTACCGGCGTCTGGCTCATCATAAATGAACAGAAAATCGCCATTACGCGGTACAAACAATTAGCGCAAAAACCAAACCAACTCCCACAAATGAGCCGTCAAAATGTACCGAACATTACCCCTAACAAGGTTATCACAAAATCAAAACGCAAAACTCTGGCTAAATCTGAGAAAACAACTTAATTAGTTACAGGCAAGGTCGGCAACATAGATGCCTAACACCGATGAGTTCGAACGCAACTCAACAGATGGCGCCAGCAGCAAACAAACAACTGAAATTACTGTAATTTATCAACAAAAATAGAACAAACAAAATCCAGCGTAACACTCCCCCTCTTCTTTCACAGAGGAAGACCTCCGAGTTTTCCGATTACCGATCCACTGAAGCAAGGACGAAACTATAAGCAATTCCCTGACGTGCTTTCCCTATACGAACGCGAGACCCTCAAAACAAAAACAAAGACCACGGGTCTTAAACAAAAAGCGTATCACCAACCAACAAAAAGACCTACGTTAAACTTGACTAAACCCTAGGGAACACAAAACCACTAGGGTGGTGATACCGGCATAAACTATATCCCAAAAACCAACGGTGACGGCAATCCAACCGACCACCGAGGTATAGAAACCTTCGTCAACACAATCATGAACAATACAAGTTCGGGAACTTCCGCGCGTTGAGGATAGTTCCATTCCAGTCTCCAATCCAGGAAGACGATGGTGGAGGAATATACCGCGTCCCTTTACCGGGCTTCTACCGGAAGCAGGCTCACGGTGGCAGAATTCTTACGCCCCTAACCACAGGGCACACCAAACTACAAAACCCTAACAATGGTTCAAAACAGCAACACCACGTCCGGCGGTCAAGACTCCTACAGATGGATTAGGAAAAAAAAAATGTCAACAGAAACTGTAGTGCACGGCGCGTTTAAATCCACACAAGGTGATAATTCGACGGGGCATAACAACAGCCAAAGATCCAATCGAAATTGTGATTATGATTTCCAAATCCTGCAAAGGCAGATAGGACCAGGGCTTCCACGAGTACGTCCGTGTTCAAACAAAGCACACTGTCCGGTACGGCGAAACCAAAATCACTCACGCCTGACCACTAACACGACAATCACCATCTTGACCACTCCACTCAGGACCTAACACAAACCCCAAAGGACACAAACCAACGCCACTAACCACAGGGCACACGTCCACATGCTGGGCTTTTACCAGCCGCAGGAACCCGCGATGGCGATATTCGTACACCCTCAACCACAGGGCAACCCCTGTTTCCAGACTTGTACTGGACGCCGGAAAACGCAGTGGAGAAATTCCTCACGCCCCCATCCACAGGGCACCGAGCTACAACTACGCCCTCAAGGCAAAACACCAACCTCGCCAATCCTGAAACGAAGAAGGTCCAACAAAAAAACTACAAAACAAAATTAAGTTCCAAGTTCCTGAAATGAAGAAGACACAAGGACGTATAAAACCCGCAAAGCGACGAACCAATTAGCCCCCTCAGATCCGGAGATGTAGAAAGGAACTACACACGTCTCTTTACTGGACTTGTACCAGACGCAGACATACGGTGGCAGTATTCCTCAACCCCTAACCACAGGGTACTTCACTGTCTTCGGACTTGTACCGAACGCCGGAACACGCGGTGGCAGAATTCCTCAGCCCCTAACCACAGGGCACGTTAGATTACCCACGACCCTGAGATTAAGAGTCTCATGCTCTACCGACTGAGCTAGCCGGGCCCTGTGGTTAGGGGCTGAGGAATTCTGCCACCGCGTGTTCCGGCGTTCGGTACAAGTCCGAAGACAGTGAAGTGCCCTGTGGTTAGGGGCTGAGGAATTCTGCCACCGCGTGTTCCGGCGTTCGGTACAAGTCCGAAGACAGTGAAGTACCCTGTGGTTAGGGGTTGAGGAATACTGCCACCGTATGTCTGCGTCTGGTACAAGTCCAGTAAAGAGACGTGTGTAGTTCCTTTCTACATCTCCGGATCTGAGGGGGCTAATTGGTTCGTCGCTTTGCGGGTTTTATACGTCCTTGTGTCTTCTTCATTTCAGGAACTTGGAACTTAATTTTGTTTTGTAGTTTTTTTTGTTGGACCTTCTTCGTTTCAGGATTGGCGAGGTTGGTGTTTTGCCTTGAGGGCGTAGTTGTAGCTCGGTGCCCTGTGGATGGGGGCGTGAGGAATTTCTCCACTGCGTTTTCCGGCGTCCAGTACAAGTCTGGAAACAGGGGTTGCCCTGTGGTTGAGGGTGTACGAATATCGCCATCGCGGGTTCCTGCGGCTGGTAAAAGCCCAGCATGTGGACGTGTGCCCTGTGGTTAGTGGCGTTGGTTTGTGTCCTTTGGGGTTTGTGTTAGGTCCTGAGTGGAGTGGTCAAGATGGTGATTGTCGTGTTAGTGGTCAGGCGTGAGTGATTTTGGTTTCGCCGTACCGGACAGTGTGCTTTGTTTGAACACGGACGTACTCGTGGAAGCCCTGGTCCTATCTGCCTTTGCAGGATTTGGAAATCATAATCACAATTTCGATTGGATCTTTGGCTGTTGTTATGCCCCGTCGAATTATCACCTTGTGTGGATTTAAACGCGCCGTGCACTACAGTTTCTGTTGACATTTTTTTTTTCCTAATCCATCTGTAGGAGTCTTGACCGCCGGACGTGGTGTTGCTGTTTTGAACCATTGTTAGGGTTTTGTAGTTTGGTGTGCCCTGTGGTTAGGGGCGTAAGAATTCTGCCACCGTGAGCCTGCTTCCGGTAGAAGCCCGGTAAAGGGACGCGGTATATTCCTCCACCATCGTCTTCCTGGATTGGAGACTGGAATGGAACTATCCTCAACGCGCGGAAGTTCCCGAACTTGTATTGTTCATGATTGTGTTGACGAAGGTTTCTATACCTCGGTGGTCGGTTGGATTGCCGTCACCGTTGGTTTTTGGGATATAGTTTATGCCGGTATCACCACCCTAGTGGTTTTGTGTTCCCTAGGGTTTAGTCAAGTTTAACGTAGGTCTTTTTGTTGGTTGGTGATACGCTTTTTGTTTAAGACCCGTGGTCTTTGTTTTTGTTTTGAGGGTCTCGCGTTCGTATAGGAAAAGCACGTCAGGGAATTGCTTATAGTTTCGTCCTTGCTTCAGTGGATCGGTAATCGGAAAACTCGGAGGTCTTCCTCTGTGAAAGAAGAGGGGGAGTGTTACGCTGGATTTTGTTTGTTCTATTTTTGTTGATAAATTACAGTAATTTCAGTTGTTTGTTTGCTGCTGGCGCCATCTGTTGAGTTGCGTTCGAACTCATCGGTGTTAGGCATCTATGTTGCCGACCTTGCCTGTAACTAATTAAGTTGTTTTCTCAGATTTAGCCAGAGTTTTGCGTTTTGATTTTGTGATAACCTTGTTAGGGGTAATGTTCGGTACATTTTGACGGCTCATTTGTGGGAGTTGGTTTGGTTTTTGCGCTAATTGTTTGTACCGCGTAATGGCGATTTTCTGTTCATTTATGATGAGCCAGACGCCGGTAGGTTGGCCTATTGGGTAATCCAACGTGCTGCATCGTTTGGTTATATCCGTTTTTACTTTTGTGGCCTCCCGGAGTAGCTGGAGAGATGTACGCCCTTTTCATTTTTTTTATGTCGCACTTCGTGTTGTGTGCAGACGCCCTGGTTGGATTTAATGTGAGATTTTACGTTTAATGGCGATCCAGCATTAGTTAAAGTGTTCCTGGTTAATTTCGTTAAATTTCGTAGTATAATTAATTAGTGGCGTAATTTTGGTTTAGTTCCGACCTGGCCAATAGAGCGCCAAGTGGCGCTGGGACCGCGTTCTAGAGTCGAGAATCATACCCCTCCTCTCTCGCGACAGTACATTTTTGACCGCTTAGAGAACCTGTTGCTGCTCTACGATTGCTCCGTCGTTCTGGTCTTTTCCTTCTGTGTAGTTTGAGATTCGGTGATATCGCTCGATTTGGGAGCGAACCGATCTTCGAACGTCGCCGCTGTTGCGTTTATGTGAAGGAAGGGTCCATTTGGAGGTTGTATTTGCTGTTTGGAATCAACCCCGCGCTATAATTGCGGATTTTGTTGAATGACGGAAACGTTTGCGGTCAGAAATTGGTATTACGAGCCCTGACCACCTTGGGTATGTACTGTTTGGATTTATCGGACATTTGCTTATGGAATTGGTTATTTTAGGCTGTTAGGTTAAGGTATAGGACACCTAGTTGAGGTACCGGTCTGTGTACGATCTCGGTTTGGCTTCTGAACGAGAGTTGGCAGTCGTGGGACCTTCGGCACGGAGTAACGACGTCCCCGGGCGGCCTTTGCTGCCAGCGACTTGGAATCACCGTCCGGCGAGGACAGCCGAGGAGAACCACGTGTCTCTAGGATCCTTTAATTGTCGAACCAGGTTAGCGTATCCGTCTCTGACTCCGTTTGAACCTTTTTTCGGAGCGAGACACTTTATTTTGCGTCGGGACGTCGGCTAGTAGCTTTGTTGTTGAACGTCACCGACTCTGGTTCGTCCGAGAGTTGCGTAGACCGAGGCCTAACCTCACAATTTAGATATCGGAAGGTTTTCTAACCGCACTTTCCGATTTGACGATACCGTTGAACGTCACCGAGTCTGATTCGTCAGAGAGTTCCGTAGACCGAGGCCTAACCTCACAATTTAGTTAACGGAAGGTTTTCTAACCGTACTTTCCGAGTTGACGACTGCGTTGAATCTTGTACGTCCGAGAGTTACGTAGACTGGGGCATAACCTCGAATTTTATTGAACGGATACAATCCTAACCGCACATTCCGACTGGCCGTTGTTTATTTACCGGTGCTTGAGGGTCGTAAAGCTGCGTAACTCAGTCGGAGTTCAACGTTGTCAACTTGTGTCACTGTTCTTCGCCTTCAGCGATTATTCTTATAAAACGTTTTTTTATTTGAATCAATTTTGGTAACTATATTCAATCATCTTTGTAATCATTTGTCAACGCTGGGGTTTTACTGTGTTTATAGGGTTATTTGGGATGTTTTCCCACATGTATATGCTATCTCGAACAATTTGGCCAATTTGTTTACAGGTACGCGGGTTTAGTTTTATATTTGAGTACTTTTATTTCCGGCAATTTAGGAAATATTGCGGCGGCGTTGAGATCTGACCCGATAGTTATATTAGATGTCCGAGTTATGGTTGTGATTAGTTGTGATAGTGAATTTCTGTGATTTTAGGAGTTGTATATGTACTCGTTTGGTTAAACTGTGGTAGATGTCAGATTTATAATTAAGATTTTGACCTTCGTTGATGATAGCATTTATTATTTAAACGTTTGGGGGAATTAGGTCACCTATGTATGTACACCGTTGGGGACAAATAAACTGAGTGTACATTCCATCGTTGTTTCTCTGCCTGTGTTGATTTTATTTCAGCTCGCTTTTGCAGCCAAGCGTATTCGTTCGCAGGGGTTTTGACTGCATGGCGCCCGTTGTGACACCTTGTGGTTATTCCTTTGACCCGCGCCCTCTACTTGGGTTAGCTGACGCACCCCGGGTCATACGATAAGCAGCAGGTAGGAGTTCCTCGAGTGGTTTTTCCCGTTGGAAATTTTTGAGTGAAATCAAGGTGTTTTTTTTTTTTTTTGAATGTGCAACGCAGCCCGCCTTTGGACATCAATACTCGTGGGTTCGTGGGTTCGAGCCCCACGTTGGGCGCCAATGTAACACCTTGATTTCACTCAAAAATTTCCAACGGGAAAAACCACTCGAGGAACTCCTACCTGCTGCTTATCGTATGTCCCGGGGTGCGTCAGCTAACCCAAGTAGAGGGCGCGGGTCAAAGGAATAACCACAAGGTGTCACAACGGGCGCCATGCAGTCAAAACCCCTGCGAACGAATACGCTTGGCTGCAAAAGCGAGCTGAAATAAAATCAACACAGGCAGAGAAACAACGATGGAATGTACACTCAGTTTATTTGTCCCCAACGGTGTACATACATAGGTGACCTAATTCCCCCAAACGTTTAAATAATAAATGCTATCATCAACGAAGGTCAAAATCTTAATTATAAATCTGACATCTACCACAGTTTAACCAAACGAGTACATATACAACTCCTAAAATCACAGAAATTCACTATCACAACTAATCACAACCATAACTCGGACATCTAATATAACTATCGGGTCAGATCTCAACGCCGCCGCAATATTTCCTAAATTGCCGGAAATAAAAGTACTCAAATATAAAACTAAACCCGCGTACCTGTAAACAAATTGGCCAAATTGTTCGAGATAGCATATACATGTGGGAAAACATCCCAAATAACCCTATAAACACAGTAAAACCCCAGCGTTGACAAATGATTACAAAGATGATTGAATATAGTTACCAAAATTGATTCAAATAAAAAAACGTTTTATAAGAATAATCGCTGAAGGCGAAGAACAGTGACACAAGTTGACAACGTTGAACTCCGACTGAGTTACGCAGCTTTACGACCCTCAAGCACCGGTAAATAAACAACGGCCAGTCGGAATGTGCGGTTAGGATTGTATCCGTTCAATAAAATTCGAGGTTATGCCCCAGTCTACGTAACTCTCGGACGTACAAGATTCAACGCAGTCGTCAACTCGGAAAGTACGGTTAGAAAACCTTCCGTTAACTAAATTGTGAGGTTAGGCCTCGGTCTACGGAACTCTCTGACGAATCAGACTCGGTGACGTTCAACGGTATCGTCAAATCGGAAAGTGCGGTTAGAAAACCTTCCGATATCTAAATTGTGAGGTTAGGCCTCGGTCTACGCAACTCTCGGACGAACCAGAGTCGGTGACGTTCAACAACAAAGCTACTAGCCGACGTCCCGACGCAAAATAAAGTGTCTCGCTCCGAAAAAAGGTTCAAACGGAGTCAGAGACGGATACGCTAACCTGGTTCGACAATTAAAGGATCCTAGAGACACGTGGTTCTCCTCGGCTGTCCTCGCCGGACGGTGATTCCAAGTCGCTGGCAGCAAAGGCCGCCCGGGGACGTCGTTACTCCGTGCCGAAGGTCCCACGACTGCCAACTCTCGTTCAGAAGCCAAACCGAGATCGTACACAGACCGGTACCTCAACTAGGTGTCCTATACCTTAACCTAACAGCCTAAAATAACCAATTCCATAAGCAAATGTCCGATAAATCCAAACAGTACATACCCAAGGTGGTCAGGGCTCGTAATACCAATTTCTGACCGCAAACGTTTCCGTCATTCAACAAAATCCGCAATTATAGCGCGGGGTTGATTCCAAACAGCAAATACAACCTCCAAATGGACCCTTCCTTCACATAAACGCAACAGCGGCGACGTTCGAAGATCGGTTCGCTCCCAAATCGAGCGATATCACCGAATCTCAAACTACACAGAAGGAAAAGACCAGAACGACGGAGCAATCGTAGAGCAGCAACAGGTTCTCTAAGCGGTCAAAAATGTACTGTCGCGAGAGAGGAGGGGTATGATTCTCGACTCTAGAACGCGGTCCCAGCGCCACTTGGCGCTCTATTGGCCAGGTCGGAACTAAACCAAAATTACGCCACTAATTAATTATACTACGAAATTTAACGAAATTAACCAGGAACACTTTAACTAATGCTGGATCGCCATTAAACGTAAAATCTCACATTAAATCCAACCAGGGCGTCTGCACACAACACGAAGTGCGACATAAAAAAAATGAAAAGGGCGTACATCTCTCCAGCTACTCCGGGAGGCCACAAAAGTAAAAACGGATATAACCAAACGATGCAGCACGTTGGATTACCCAATAGGCCAACCTACCGGCGTCTGGCTCATCATAAATGAACAGAAAATCGCCATTACGCGGTACAAACAATTAGCGCAAAAACCAAACCAACTCCCACAAATGAGCCGTCAAAATGTACCGAACATTACCCCTAACAAGGTTATCACAAAATCAAAACGCAAAACTCTGGCTAAATCTGAGAAAACAACTTAATTAGTTACAGGCAAGGTCGGCAACATAGATGCCTAACACCGATGAGTTCGAACGCAACTCAACAGATGGCGCCAGCAGCAAACAAACAACTGAAATTACTGTAATTTATCAACAAAAATAGAACAAACAAAATCCAGCGTAACAAGGGTATTAAGTAGGTACGCATTCGTACGTAACAAAAACTAACGCAAATTAATACATATTTTTATACGATCAACATGGTTATAGGTTTTTCATATCATACTTGTGGGGACGTAACAAATCGCTTAGCTCTGTAGATACCTACTGCAATGTAAATAGGTTTGAGGTTATGATAAGGTTATGTCTGCGCTTTTGACGTTTCTAGCTGGCAACCATGACGACGCGTAATAAACAGCTGTAGGAATGTTGAGGCGCGTTCACCAAAATCGCTCGCTTTTTGGAAAATTTTGAAGCAAAAACGCCCTAGAGGCCGTTTTGCGTCGATTTCAAAAACTCACGCAACGTAGAATTGCCCATATAGTGGATCGGACGCGCTCCGCGCGCCCGAAAAGGCCTCTCCAAATTTTCCATAAAGAATTAAGAAGCCACTTTTTCGCATGTGAAATGGTGAGAAAAAATACGTGAAATCAGTTTACATAATATAGACTAGTGGACCTATAGACCGCCTATTGGGTAGATCAGTGAATCGGTACATCGCAGGAATCGATAGACCGCATATACACTACGTCTTTAAAAAATACTCTTTTCCAAAACCAAACTTTTAAGTTGTTACCTATAAAGTTATTTCTATGGACTCATATATAAAACAAAAATGGTGCAGTTAAAAAAAAAATTAGTCTCCCGCAATTGAAAACAAAAATATAATTTGTCGCTCGAAATTTGATTTTTTTTGTAGCTTTTTCTTTTCAAGTTGAATAATTTTAACAATACGTATGGTGTGAAACAAAAGTATAAAAATATAGTATTCTAATGCAACGTACTTAAATTGCATAAAATTTAGTAATTTTAACAAATTTAGCTTACTTTCATAATTATTTGATTATATAATCAATGCAAATTACGATGACAAATCTAACAATTGTTTTTTTTTTTCAAGTGGCAAGCATGATCTTAATAAAAATGTAAACATATTTTAGACCACTTGTGGAAGACTCAGATTGCTTTCAACTGGGCAAAATTTGTTGGTGGTATATGTGGGTCCGTAGAGACACCTTTTTATCAACTTATATAATGTATTTTTGTATAATTGTCTATTTATCAAATTAAACACTAAATTATTTTTCATATAATGGCATGTTGTTGGCCCAGCAACTACAATCTACTCTTATATAGAAGGCTTTAATGGAAAACATTTTTCTGATTTGTTTTTTTTTTATTTTAGATTTTATTAAAGATGTTTGTTACTTGAAAACAAAAACAATTGTTATATTTTGTTCCCAGTTATTCCATTACGTGGAATACAAAAAAAGGTCCAATTGTTAAATTTACTCCATTTTATGCCAAGTGCAGGAAATCTAAATCTTGCAGTAACGTAATATTTATATACTATTATTTCACAAACTATAGTTGAAAATTTTCAACTTAAAAAAAACTTTAACCTAACTACAACAAACAATTGAAAAAAATTATATATATTAGGCCTCTTGTGGGAGACCTATTTTTTCTCAAGTGGGTTAATCTTGTTGATGTTATATGTGGGCCCATAGAGATAACATAAATCAACTTAAAACTTTGATTTTCAAAAAAGTTCATTTTAAACACTCTACTACTTGGGTGGTCACTACTTATACAGATTGGTATTGTAGATTAATAACATTGTACATATATTGCAGAATATGTAATATATGTATAATAAGATTAGTATTTTTAAATAACAAATAAGCAATGATAATTAAGAAAGTAAAACATAATTGAGGCTAAAAAATTAAATTAGTTCCTTTACAGAGACTGTGCATATAAGATATATTTGTAGAACATTGCACATCACTGTTGTATACATGTGTATATAGTACAGAAAACAATAAGTAAAAACTGGATTATTTACAAATTTAAATATTTCTTCGTAACATGTAACTGTTAATGTGAATAGAATCTTTTTCCATAATCGCCCCGGAGAAAACGTTTTGTCAATTTACACATACGGAGAATACCACCTTTTAGCCGTAGAAAATGCCACATTTAGCTGTGCAAAAACGTGTTGAAATAAATACATTTTAACTAAATCCAAAGTTTGTCCTCATTTATGGTTATAGCAATACAGACCTTGATTCGAAATTGTACTCTTTGTAATATGATTGATACGTGTATGTATATGAAATTGACAATAACATTACGGGTGATCGAGAGTTACGATTGACCAATGCGATATTGCGATGTCTGCTTCAATAACCCTTCCGAATCACTAATATTGATATTCGTCCCATTTGTTCGGATATATACAAATCTGTTTTGTTCGATGTAACAGATAACTTTCTTTAACCCAAAATTAGATTCCTTGTTCCACAGGCTATTTATCACATCGTATATGTTACCTGTGCAAAAATCGAATTAAAAGAAATTCAACTAAAAATATAATAATTAATGTAACCTTAAAATAACGATAAATAGTTTCATTCCTTCATATTCTTGTACTAAATGTTTGATAGAGGAAAAATTCTTGTTTATTTTCTTTCGAGTCATCCCCATTTCTGGCATAATGAGCTGATGTTCACGTTCTAGGCTTCTCTCTTGCGCTCTGTCAATTCGCACACTATTTTAACTTCGGGTTTCTGGTAGTTATAGGGGCTGTGGTATGGTAAACTGAGTTATATGCCATCTGTGTCTTTAGATATACTTTGACCTGGAAGATCTATTGAATGTGGGGCTAAATACGTACAAATTAGTTACTGTACGACAGTTTGATTACAACCTGAAATTATTAATAAATAAGTAAATGTGTTTTACAAATAATCTACAATAAATTCACCTTATGCTATGAGTGCAGTTGTTTGGGAAATCTCACCATCAAAATATTAGGTTAGGGCGGACATTGGCGCTGTGCGCAGACCCGATTGTTGTTCATTGCTGCCATCTAAGAGCCTACGTCTCAAACTGTAATCAATTAGACTAATTAGAGGGATAGTAAACGGCCATACTAAACGAAACGGAAATCATTTCTATTAATTTACTTACTGTTTTCGTAGTAACTTAACTGCGCGGTAGCATTCGCTATTTCACTATTTGTCAAATTTTACCATATCATTCCAATTAGGTAGGGTATTAAATAGGTACGCATTCGTACGTAACAAAGACTAACGCAAATTAATACATATTTTTATACGAACAACATGGTTATCGGTTTTTCAAATCATACTTGTGGGGACGTAACATATCGCTTTGCTCTGTAGATACCTACTGCAAAGTAAATAGGTTTGAGGTTATGATAAGGTTATGTCTGCGCTTTTGACGTTTCTTAGCTGGCAACCATGACAACGCGTAATAAATGGCTGTTGGAATGTTGAGGCGCGTTCACCAAAATCGCTCGCTTTTTGGAAAATTTTGAAGCAAAAACGCCCTAGAGGCCGTTTTGCGTCGATTTCAAAAGCTCACGCAACGTAGAATGGTCTATTTAGGGCGACGGCCGCGCTTCGCGCGCCCGAAAAGGCTTCTCCAAATTTTCTATAAGCAACTAAGAACGCACTTTTTCGCATGTGAAATGATGAGAAAAAACACGCCAAATCAAAATACTTAATATAGACTAGCAGAATTATCGAGGATCTGCGGGATCAAATTACAAATCCGGCCAATGCGAGCATTACAACATGTAGAAAAGCGGACACGGTTTTATGCCTTTAAGAAAATGCCTACCAATCTGAATGTTTACTTAAAAAATAAGCTTGCTTGAATAAACTTGCTTCTTTTACATTATAAATGTTTTTAGTCCAAAGCACTCTTGGTCTGTCCGGCGCCGGCGCGGCGGTCAGTAACCAATCGCCAGTTAGGTACCTGAAGGTCTTTTGATTATTACACCATTATTTTGAAAAATAAAACTAACATGTTATATGCATTGCGGAAATGAGAAAAGGCACAACTATCGGAAAATGCCAAAATTCAACATGGCGCCCATAACAAAAACAAAGTTTGGCCATAGTTACGGCGCCATCTTTGATGTTACTTCAAATTAAAAATGACACTGCATTCTTTGTTAGAAAGTAGCATTTTGTTTCAAATGTCTAGCTACATTTGGTATTGAATAAAAAATTAAAAGCGAAATCTTATCATTTCAGTTTTTTTGCGGATATCTTCAAAATGAAAAATGATAGCTTTAATATCTTTTCAGATAATTGATCAACACAAAAATACGAAACTTTGCCTTTAAACATAGGCTCTATCTCCACTAATAAGCGAGATCCCCATGGTTAGTCTCGAAATTGAATCACCCGGTATACTAGCACGCATTGTTTTCTTTTTTGATGTTATACATATTTTTTATTACTTTATCATATGCAAGTATGATAATTTATTCTAATATAATTTATATATAATAATTTGTTCTGCTTATACGCACATCGGATAATAAAACAGTTCAAAGTTCGTACATTTTGGTACATCACCAAATAGTACAGTAGTATAGTTTTTGCTAACATTAATAGTTTAGTTGCATGAGCAAGTTGTATTTGATCGAGATCGGTCGTGTCCGCATTAATATAAAACTAGTTCGCCAGGACCTGTCAAACTCTGATGTTTTTATAATACCTACTGTCAATAGAATCAAAACATCTGTCAAATCCTGGTTAACTAGTTTTATTTTAATGCAGCCATGACGGATCTTGATCAAATAAAATCTCATGCAGCTAAACTATTAATTTTATATATAGTATGATAAAGTCATATGCCTGGCCCCATCAGATTTTTTTGTCTTGGTGCATTTGCTGCGTGCTTACTGTATACATCTTTGATGTGCGGTGGGCCTTAACTATTATAAATAAATAAGGGTATTGTCTTGTTTTATAAAGAAATTCATGCAGTATATGCGAAGACTGCTTTTTACTTTATCATACGCAGTATGCTAAAGTATTGTAATCATGCCGAAAAAAAAAATTGAGATTTTAGCGGAAATAGGTCTTTTTGGGTCCCCTGAACATTTTTGACCAAGGTACAAAAAAATGTCTGTGTGTGTGTGTGTGTGTGTGTGTGTCTGTGCGTATGTGTGTAAACGATTTTTGTGGCGACGATTCCGGAGAAACTACTGAAGGTATCGGGACGAAAGTTCATATTTAGAAGTTTCATGACCTAACTTAGAGCTGAAAAGGTTTTGGTTCAAAAGGGTCCAAAGGAACTGGTAGTTTATTCTAAGCCTTTTTCAAGGATTTTGCTAAAGAGCCGCCATTTCTGTAATTTCGACAAAATAGTTAAATAATAATTTAAAGTAGAGGAAATTTTGGATAAATTATGCCTATGAAATTTTTTGGTAAAATTAATAGTTTAGCTTTTTAGTTTATTCTAAGCCTTTTTGAAGGATTTTGGAAATGAGCGGCCATTTCTGTAATTTCGACAAATTAGTTAATTAACAAATTAAAGTAGAGGAAATTTTGAATAATTTATGCCTATGAAATTTTTTGGTAAAATTAATAGTTTAGCTTCAAGAGCAAATTCTATTTGATCGAGATCGGTCGCATCTGCATTGATATGAAATTACATAGTAGCCAGGATTTTGACAAATATTTTTTTGTGTTGTCACATTCGAAAACAGCTGATCTCATCAGAGGTTGGAAAACCACTATGGAACGTTGCCGCTGTAGTGCGGCAAATTATAAAATACAAATTTCAAATAAAGTAAGATCACCAATTTGATTGTTTGTTGATAAGACATATCAACCCGTCTTTATATCTAATTCTAGAAACGATACATTGAGAAAGTTATAAATAAAGTATAGCGATGAGTGTAGGTTTATTTTAGTATGTTGGTAGGGATGTGTCATGAACAAATATAAATCTGTCAGAATTTGAATTACCTTTTTAAGGCGCGTTTTCATTAGTGACAATGGCAGTGGTAGCAGACGGCGTTATAGTATTTCCAATAGAAAGTTGATAGTGACTCATGTTTATGTACATGCAAACTAGTATGTGTCATTATCACGATATGTAAGAAATACTATAATTTCGTATTCTACCACCGCCATTAGCCACCATTACCTACCAATCGGAACGCACCTTTAAACTTGACGTTTCGTCAAAGTGGTACCAACCTAGCATTTACTATTCAGACATCATTTATTTTTTTTACTTTATCATACGCAGTATGTAAAGTATTGTAATCGTGCCGAAAATTTTTTTTGAGATTTTAGCGGAAATAGGTCTTTATGGGTCCCCTGAACATTTTTGACCAAGGTACAAAAAAATGTCTGTGTGTGTGTGTGTATGTGTGTGTGTGTGTGTGTGTGTGTGTGTGTGTGTGTACCCAATTTTTGTTAATTCATTTCCGGAGAAACTACTAAAGGTATCGGCACGGAACTTCATATTTAGAAGTTTCATGACCAAACTTAGAGTTGAAAAGGTTTTGGTTCAAAAGGGTCCAAAGGAACTGGGTGTTTACTACAAGCCTTTTTCAAGGATTTTAGAAATCAGCCGCCATTTCTGTAATTTCGTCAAAATAGTTAAATAATAAATTAAAGCAGAGGAAATTTTGAATAATTTATGCCTATGACATTTTTTGGTAAAATTAATAGTTTAGCTTTTTAGTTTATTCTAAGCATTTTTCAAGGATTTTGGAAATGAACCGCCATTTCTGTAATTTCGACAAAATAGTTAATTAATAAATTAAAGTAGAGGAAATTTTGAATAATTTATGCCTATAACATTTTTTGGTAAAATTAATAGTTTACCTTCAAGAGCAAATTCTATTTGATCGAGATCGGTCGCATCTGCATTGATATGAAATTACATAGTAGCCAGGATTTTGACAAATATTTTTTTGTGTTGTCACATTCGAAAACAGCTGATCTCATCAGAGGTTGGAGAACCACTATGGAACGTGCCGCTGTAGT
Organism: Melinopterus prodromus; assembly: GCA_964023965.1. Lineage (NCBI taxonomy): Eukaryota > Metazoa > Arthropoda > Insecta > Coleoptera > Scarabaeidae > Melinopterus > Melinopterus prodromus. Next base: position 36,262,152 of record OZ030390.1, read on the forward strand.
GCGCAAAATTATAAAATACAAATTTCAAATAAAATAAGATCACCAATTTGATTGTTTGTTGATAAGAAATATCAATCCGTCTTTATATCTAATTCTAAAAATGATACATTGAGAAAATTATAAATAAAGTATAGCGATGAGTGTAGTTTTATTTTAGTATGTTGGTAGGGATGTGTCATGAACAAATATAAATCTGTCAGAATTTGAATTACCTTTTTAAGGTGCGTTTTCATTAGTGATAATGGCAGTGGTAGCAGACGCCGTTATAGTATTTCCAATAGAAATTGCTAGTGACTCATCTTTATGTACATGCAAACTAATATGTGTCATTATCACGATATGTAAGAAATACTATAATTTCGTATTCTACCACCGCCATTAGCTACCATTACCTACCAATCGGAACGCACCTTTCGTCAAAGTGGTACCAACCTAGCATTTACTATACAGAAATCATTTATTTTTTTTTAAATACGTATTTCTTAAAAAGCAACACAATAAACGTAGATGTCGCTCCTGCCAAAAACTAGATAGCGCGACTCGCTCATATGCGACGGCTACACTCCGCCTTCGATGACGCGCCGTATCACCGCTCGTCGCGCTATTCCGTACTTTCGGCATTTGTGACATAAATAACTATTAATCTAATGACGTAGTGTAGGTAAGTGTCAAATGCTGATGCTTTGACAATACCTACGATTTATCTCAATAGCAGCTAAACTATTAATTTTATATATTGTATGATAAAGTCATGTGCCTGGCCACATCAGATTGACTTTATTTTAAATACGTATTTCTTAAAAAGCAACACAATAAACGTTGATGTCGCTCTTGCCAAAAACTAGATAGCCGACTCGCTCATATGCGACGGCGACACTCCGCCTTCGGTGACGCGCCGCATCACCGCTCGTCGCGCTATTCCCTACTTTCGGCATTTGTAACATAAATAACTATTATTCTAATGACGTAGTGTAGGTAGTGTCAAATGCTGATGCTTTGACAATACCTATGATTTATCTCAATAGAATAGATTCTCATGCAGCTAAACTATTAATTTTATATATTGTATGATAAAGTCATGTGCCTGGCCACATCAGATTTTTTTCTACAACGTTAAGACTGTGCCTTAAAAACTCTGCTATACAGGGTGTATTTAGTGCAATAATTTGGAGGGGTGATGTCACTCAATATAAGGAACAAAAAATTTTAATAAAATTTTGTAGAAATTCTATTTTTAAATGCAAGTGGTATGTAATTATAATAATCATCGTAATAATTTTTATGTACAAGTTACAGGGTTTTTGATTACAAGCAGTGGAAATGCAGATGCTCCTACAAATCGGGTGCAGGCCATAAACGCAAGCATAATGGGGCTACCTTCATTTCTATTTACAAGTATTTAAACATTGTAGCGTAAAGCAATATTATTCATAAAATTGTTTACGGCTTCGATAGCCTGATATTTTACGTTATACAGACGTCAAACAAGTTTGGGGGAAAATGCAAACGTACGTATTGACAAAGGATTGTAAATTGAGTGTGCAGAACAATATAAAAGTAATTTGACCCCCTTTTCTCAGAAGGAAAACCAATTAAATCCATCTGAAGTAAACAGCTGAAATTGCTAGAGCAAAAGTGCATGTTGAACGAGTCATTCAAAGAATTAAACTTTTCGATTGTTTCGAAACGTAACTCGTTTACAATTGTTGTCAAATGTAAAAAATTTATTTAAACGTAGTCCGTCCACTGAAAAATGTTCGTAGCGTATATATGTCTAGTAGTAATGTAAACTTCATACAGTTTAAATAAAAGCTCTATTAAGTTTGTTTTTTTATTTTATTCATTCAGTAAAAGAGAATATTTATGAATATTATTACATGAAACGTAATATTTTGTTACAGAAAATGGTTGGAGAGTCATTCAAACCGGGATTGTAAAATTGGACAAATTGATTATGCAAGAGGGCTTCCACCGTCGGTATCTACATATACATAGCCAAGATTTTGTTTATGTAAAGCCGGCACCTGCCCCGATTAACTCGGATAATCGAGAATTGTTATAATCCTCCTTGATTTTTTGTGTGTACATTTCTTCATTACAACTATTGACATAATATTTGATTGTTTCTTCTGTGTCCATTGCGATCTCTACAACATTAATTATTTAATTTGACTTCACAAAATATAGTTACTTACCTACCTCAATGATTATTTAGTGTTCTTTCTCTAGTTTCTACCAAAAGTGCATTCCGCTTTATTCCAAACGACGTTTTTGGAAGGTACAAGATGGTATTGTTCATCTCTTCAGCTTCCGATTTCGTTAGGTTAGGACTGCAATATTAAAATAATACTGAATTTGAATAAGTAATATGCAGAACCAAAGTGGTGCATAGTACTCGCCTCGATTGTAAATATAGTCGTTGTTTTTAAAATGTTTTGAGCACAACATGTGGCTTGATATCGTATTTGCAATTTTTAATACACGACACCACTCGTTTTGTAACGGTTTATCTGGGGTATTTGTGGAATGACAATGCCTCACTATAAAATGAACTACATTGAGAAACACAACAATAATTGTTGTTCTTATTGCTTATTTTCATTGCCCTTTCCATGTTTTCGTTCAATACGTGTCCTGACATATCCCGTTGGGAGTAACTCACTTTTTTACCACCAGGGGGCGACTCTTTCGTTCGTTTTAGCGAATACGTCTTCTTATCGCAACATCCAAGTTGGAGAATTAAAGGTTTGCGTCTCTACGAACGAAGGCCCCGCGCCCTTTAATCCTCTGAGAAAGTCACACCAGCGAAGGACAGCTAGTTAATCTCCAACGAACCGTATTGGATTAGTTGACTTTGTAACATGGGACAATTTCCGTTCAGTTATCGTCAACATTCGTTTCGTTTCACATCATTATTCCCACCCACTTTTAGTGTATTATCACCTGGTCTGGATTAGCTGTAGAGCCAAACCTATAAATAATATTGTTTATAACCTGGAGGTGGGCAGAAAATTGATATAGGTATAAGTTCACTAAAATAATATCGATTTATTCGACACTGGATATATGAACTACTTACCGGATACACGCTATGGATTGTTCGACAGGATCGGCAGCCGGAGTGGTAAAGCGCACGACGCGACGTCTACATCGTGGATCGTAAATAACGGTGAGAAATTGAAGTCATGTTTGAGTATATTTCTCTATGCTACAGTACGTCAGTTCGAACTTCCCAATAAAATAACCCGCATAGCTGTGTTATAACGTTATAAGTTATAATATAACCCAACATCAAAATGCTTTTTAGTGATTTATAGAAGTCATAGTTAACAAAGATAAAATACTTTTAATTTCTTAGTTATCGGGCATTAAAAACAAAATAAATAAAAGAAACACTCAATAAAATACATCAACAATAAAATTAAAATGTTACTAAGCTGATTAAGTTTGACGTATATCTAGAGAAATATGTAAACATCACACACGCCGATTGTGCTGTTGGCCGTTGCCTCTATTTTGAAACCACTTTTTTCGTCGAGGGCGATTGCCTTTCTTTCGCAAAACCAATCACTATATCCGCTGCCTATCATTTTTATCTATTTGCATAAACTGTGGCGTACCTAGAGCTTTTGCCGCTTGGGGCGGTCACCAATTTGGCGCCGTCATTCAAAATATGGTGGTGGTGGTTATTAACATTACTGGAGATACATAAATATACAAATAATTAATTTCTTTTGTTTAAGCAAATTGCACAATTAAATTATATAATAATGTATATAAAATGGAAGGGTGCATCTTTCTTCCTACTTTATTCGAAAATCCTTGAATGGCATGATCAATACTATATTATCTGTTAGCTGTTACTGCATAGAAAGTATCGCTAGTTTCGCAATCTTAAATCGGTAATTGATCACCGAAGATAGTTTTTTATAAATTTTTGTTTGGAAAAGCATCGGTTACAACTGGCGACACTAATGGCTAATGTTAGAAAAACCTTAAGAGAAGTTCTCATGTAATCGGATAGAAAAATCAATACATTTTCAAGTGTATAAAATAATGCGCTGAAGCGTATTTTTATTCTTGTGATTTTTACAGTTTAATAGCCTGCCTATGGTATTCTCCGGTCGAAATTTGCTGCATTAACGAGGCGGAAATTCATGTGTTCTTTCAATTGCCGCAGTTTTCGGTAATGGCTTCAAATAGGAATGTGAAGTTTAGACGCTGTGCCGTATAGAAAAGGAACAGATTTACGTGCTTATGTTGTGTAAAAATTGTATTTCGATGAGTTCATATAGAAAAAGAATTTTAAAAAGTATCATATTTCTTCCTTTTTTTTCTAGAAGGATGATCTTACAAACTGGCATACGCGTTTGCTTTTGAATAACGTGAGTTGAGTTGTCCTCTTCGAAATAACAAATTTTATTGGAGGCTGAACCTCATAAAAAAGGTTTCAAAAATATCAATCTTAAAATTCAAACAGGATCTATTTTGTCAATTTGACTTGATTATATCAATATTGGTTTAGCGTTAAATTAATTACATCTAGTTTCACAGCACTTTTGAAATTTCGATTTCTGGTTATTTTTCAGGAGCTACCGCGCATTTCGTTCAGACAAGCACTTCGCGCAGGACCTGATACTTCCTACAATATCTCCTTCTTGCATTCTAGTTTTTATAGCACTTTTTTTGCACACTTACGTATAATAAATAAATAGCAAAGGAAAAAACATTGATATCTCTCACAATATATACTCACTCTATATGAGAACCTCCCTTTAACGATATTACAATGTATTTTTGAATGAATGTTGTTAGTTCAAGAGGCCCTTGTCTGCTTCTCCAACGTTGTAGAGCAGGTACCGGCATAAAATTTTGGATCCTTTTTCTTTCAATATAAAACTGATTTTAAATGACAAGAAAGGACGAATAAGTAGTCGTTACACACTACAGTTAATCGAAAGATACAGGATACAGAGATCTCAAATGTTAACAATTTTGGCAATTAATGAAAGTCTCCCATCTTCCCGCGACAAGCCAAAAATGCCGCCCCAAAATATGAACCACGCGGCCGGACCGCCCCCACCGCCCCCCTAGGTACGCCATTGTAGCATAAAACCGAAAGAAATCAAACTCACTTTTCTATATTCATTCGTTATTGCAGATACGCCCTTTAGAACTAACACTACAGAGTTCAGTACATAATATTTTAATATAATATCGGAAATGGGTAAACTACGCATTGCTGGCGATGTATTATAGCTAGAAACCGATTCCACAATTAATTTTAACAATTTTAACATTGTAACAATGTATAGAACAATTTTGGCTATTGTATGGACGAATTTATAATTACTGTAATGGTGAGTAATTACTGTTAATGCTTGCAAATATAGTTAACACTGCATGTAAATAAAACAATAAAGGTGAATGCTTATGAGTTGGGTGTATGTGTGTGTAGTATACCTTGGTTTCGCAATGTGGCGATGGTCTAAATATTATTGGGGATCGCCTAAAATTTGAGATATATAAGTAATAGCATTCATGTTGGCTTCAAGAGTGGGGAATTCGCACAAGATGTGCCCTACCGTCTCGTCGTCGTGCTTGCAATCTCGGCTGGTTCATGTCAGTAGCAAATTTCATATGTGCTTTCGTAGTCTGCACTAGTCTGCAGTGCCCGGGTATAAAGCCCGTAACAAAGATTACCTCTGGGAAGCTATTTCCTACCTGTCGTGATAGGTGGGTACTTAAGTGTCTTTTTAGCCAGTAAACAGCCTGATTTGGTGTCCCAATCTCCCACCTGGGAAGGATTCTTCTGCTGGTGATGTCTCTCACCATGTTTCTTACGGCTGTGTTAGAGGGAAAAATGTGTTTCAGGTGCATTACCACGTGTCTGATAGCTTTATGTGCTAATATGTGTTGGGTATTGATTATAATTCGTTCTTGGAGTACCCTTGGAGTGCCCACCCCTAGTGCCTGGTGGCACTACGGTATTCATATTGTTGAGGATGGAAATAAAACGAGGGATGAAAGGTGAACTGGAGGTTAAATTTCAGATAAATAGATTTCTTACACTTAACATGTCTTTCTTTACAATATACAAAATACATGATATTGATACATGAGATTCTTAATTTTTACTTGTCGATTTTTAAACATGCCTAAAAAATACATAGAAAGACTTAGGTAACAATAGTAATAAAAAAACGTAGAATGAGGTTGATGACATTAGTTTCATTACTTATGTATTTTTACTTAATGGGCTGATGAGCAATTCCCTGGACCAGATTTTCTCCTATCAATACAGAACCGGTGCTACAGCGGTGAAAAGAAAACTCCTGATAAAGTTGTTTCTGCCTTGATAATTCATTCCAGAAGTAATAAAACGTGGTTGGTTTGAGATGCACTCGTACCTCTGCATACGCTGAACCTTGGGTCAGTTGCAACTTGGACGTAGTTGATGCCCTCTTAGATATTTAACAATTTCTAGTTGTTCTTTTATCGATTTTAGGCATACATATTTTTGGATTTTTTAAAATAGTGACTCTGTTCAGAGATATTCCTATGTGAATGCCTTCCGGGCGTCTGATGTACAGCGGATGCCGTCAAATGGTGATACGTTGTAGATACAGTGACGTCTGTCCTAATATGCAACAAGTCGAGCTACATATACAGAAATTTACATATGTACATGTCATGACGTGACTGTGCGTAGGCGATACAGACTATACAGAGTAATTCTACTACACCGGACTGGACTGGCTTTTTTTCAGTGCAGATATTACTGTCGTACATCAAATACCTACGTATACACATGGGAGTATCCAGCTCAAAACGGAAGAGAGGGGGTCAGTTTTCTAAATTTAACTTGCTGTATGGGTAAGTTGACCAGTATTCTAGTTTTATTAAAAAATATTTGTATTATCGATATGCTTTTGAGTTGGGTTAGATCCACAGATATAATTTTACGTTACTGTGATGCTGCTCTAAACATCTAATTATTTTAGACCAAAAATTCTAGACATTCTTCGTTCTATATTTATTTCAATTAACTGTTGTTCTTAAATTTCTGCCTGATTGGTCGATGTAGAACATTTCGCAGTCTTGGCATTCAATTTTCTTTACTCTTATAGTTAGGGTAAACTACTTTAATAATGTTATTGTTATGGATTCTGTTGCAGATTTGTTGCATGTCTGAGATATTATATCCATTCTTTCTGGCAATCTGTGTAATTGTGTTTATTTCTCTCACAAAATTTATTTTTTTTACTTTATCAGACGCAGTAAGATAAAGTATTGTAATCATGCCGAAAAAAAAAATTGAGATTTTAGCGGAAATAGGTCTTTTTGGGTCCCCTGAACATTTTAGACCAAGGTACAAAAAAATGTTTGTGTGTGTGTGTGTGTGTGTATGTCTGTGTGTAAACGATTTTTGTGACGACGATTCCGGAGAAACTACTAAAGGTATCGGAACGAAAGTTCATATTTAGAAGTTTTGTTACCAAACTGAAAAGCTTTTGGTTGAAAGGGGTCCAAAGGAACTGGTAGTTTATTCTAAGCCTTTTTGAAAGATTTTTCAAATGAGCCGCCATTTCTGTAATTTTGACAAAATAGTTAATTAATAAGTTAAAGTAGAAGAAATTTTTTATAATTTATCCCTATGACATTTTTTGGTATAATTAATAGTTTAGCTTCAAGAGCAAATTCTATTTGATCGAGATCGGTCGCATCTGCATTGATATGAAATTACATAGTAGCCAGGATTTTGACAAATATTTTTTTGTGTTGTCACATTCGAAAACAGCTGATCTCATCAGAGGTTGGAGAACCACTATGGAACGTTGCCGCTGTAGTGCGGCAAATTATAAAATACAAATTTCAGATAAAATAAGATCACCAATTTGATTGTTTGTTGATAAGAAATATCAACCCGTCTTTATATCTAATTCTAAAAACGATAAATTGCGAAAATTATAAATAAAGTATAGCGATGAGTGTAGTTTTATTTTAGTATGTTGGTAGGGATGTGTCATGAACAAATATAAATCTGTCAGAATTTGAATTACCTTTTTAAGGTGCGTTTTCATTAGTGATAATGGCAGTGGTAGCAGACGCCGTTATAGTATTTCCAATAGAAAATTGCTAGTGACTCATGTTTATGTACATGCAAACTAATATGTGTCATTATCACGATATGTAAGAAATACTATAATTTCGTATTCTACCACCGCCATTAGCTACCATTACCGACCAATCGGAACGCACATTTAAACTTGACGTTTCGTCAAAGTGGTACCAGCCTAGCATTTACTATACACAAATCATTTATTTGTTTTTTTTAAATACGTATTTCTTAAAAAGCAACACAATAAACGTTGATGTCGCTCCTGCCAAAAACTAGATAGCGCGACTCGCTCACATGCGACGGCGACACTCCGGCTTCGGTGACGCGCCGCATCACCGCTCGTCGCGCTATTCCGTACTTTCGGCATTTGTGACATAAATAACTATTATTCTAATGACGTAGTGTAGGTAGTGTCAAATGCTGATGCTTTGACAATACCTACGATTTATCTTGATAGAATAGATTCTCATGCAGCTAAACTATTAATTTTATATATTGTATGATCAAGTCATGTGCCTGGCCACATCAGATTTTTTAAGATGCATTTGGAATGCTCTGTTGAAGAGAAAGCAAAAAGCAGCTTCTTTGTAATTATTTGTTGTGTAGCTTGACTTCGGTGTAATAATATCAGTGCTGTTGGGTTTTCTGTAAATGTTGTAATTAAGCTCGTTACCTGTTTTGAATATTGTGATGTCTAGAAAGTTCAAGCTCTTATTAAGTTCCTTTTCAATTGTAAATTTTATTTTTCCCAAGTTATTAAATATATTATGTAACGCCACCGGCTCGGCATCACTGCCGTTAAAAACAATAAAGATATCATCCACATATCTACTGTAGTGTTTGATTTTTGACGTAAATAGTTTTATATTTGTCTGAGAAAAGATTTCGAGCTGCTCAGTATCACAGAAACTTCACATCAAACAATATATCGCCAGGATTTCCTTGATTGTGTAGTAAGACTGTAAACTATCGTAAGCTGCCTTCAGCCAGCTTACAAGCTGACCATATTTTAAGACAATAAATAAAATAAATGTAACTTTTTCTTCGTTTTATGTGTTCTTAAATAATAATACGTTAGGAGAATTTTCTAGTAGACATACTTTCATGATGATATGCATAGCAATTGTTCTGTTATTATTATTTACCAATTTCGCAGTCGAACAAAACTAAAATTAGTAACAAATATCTCTGGGGTTGATGTCAAGCATTTGTTTTTTTTGTGTTATTGGAAGCGCGTACAGTATACAGTACGGTACACACCACGAATTGCAGTCGCTGCTTCAATTACACTTGCGAACAATGTTTCTGGATTTCGTATAAAATTAAGGTGAAGGTTTACTATTGGCAATTCCGCGTGTGAATGTCTGGTTGCGATTACAGATTTGAGCACTCATTTTCACCGGGAGATTGATGTAAACCTCTCTTATGGAACACAACGTAGAAACGTTAATAACCGAATGGATCGGTAATATGCTGCAGGAAAGAGCAGTAAACGTCAATGTAGGCACCCAATCTGTAAGATGTCTTGTAGCCAAAGGGTGCCCACAGGGTGGAGTTCTCTCACCCCTGCTGTGGAACCTGGTCCTAGACAGCCTACTAAAGGTTCTAAACCGAGAAGGGTACTACACAATAGCTTACGCAGATGATCTAACAATTCTGCTTACAGGTAAATTTGAGGATACAATATGTGACAGGATGCAATCCGCCCTCAACTTAATCACCACATGGTGCAAAGACCACTCACTCTCAGTCAGCCCTGGGAAAACAGAGATGGTACTCTTCACCAGAAAAAGAAAACTACCACAACTACGAGCACCCACGCTCCTAAACACCAAGCTTTCCTTTGCTGCCAAGGTGAAATATCTGGGCATAACCTTTGACAGCAAACTAAGATGGGGAGACCATCTGGAAGACAGAGCAAAAAAGCACACATATCTTTTTGGCAGTGCCGCAGAGCGATAGGACGAACGTGGGGGTTTTCGCCTAAAATCGCAATGTGGATATACACCGCCATCATACGACCTATGCTAACCTACGGAGCAGTAATATGGTGGCCCAGAACCAAACTTAAGACGGCTATCAAAGACCTCAATCACATACAAAGGACCGCATGCCTAAACATAACAGGAGTCATGCACACCACACCGACGGCCGCGATGGAGGCAATGCTCTGCCTGCCGCCCCTTGACATTCATGTGGAGGAAGTGGCCTTGGCGGGCATCCTCCGGCTCCGTACGGCAGGATTCTGGGAGACTGGCAGGGTTGGCGAGGCTCGTCTCCACCTCTGGCGCGAGGCTGTCCTACGCACACCTCTCCTTGAGGCTCAGGTAGATGACTTTCCACCCCGCTATATCTTCAGAAGGTCCTTCACAACATCCCTCACACCACCAACCCAGGGGGAAAAAACAGGATCTGTCCACATATACACAGACGGTTCAAAATACCCACATACTTCTGGTGCAGGAGTGTTCTCCCGAGCACCGAATATGAAAATCGGTCTACCACTAGGACGGTACACGACTATAACACAAACAGAGCTGATTGCCTTAACAATCGCAGCCAAAACTATTACTGAAAAAGGTATAAGTGGCAAAAATGTGCTGATCCTAACGGACAGCAAAGCAACAATACAAGCGCTGTCTAGACCTCTAACAACCTCCAGACTTGTACAACAATGCACCGTAGCCCTGACAAAAGCAGCACAGGCAAATAATAAGGTATCCATCCACTGGATAAAGGGGCACGGTAAAAGTAAAGGGAACAAGGAAGCGGATCGCTTGGCAAAACACGCTGCGAGGACTCCCTATATAGGACCTGAGCCAGCGATACCACCGACCCTAAAAACAATACTCAACGAACTAAGAGGAACATCCCACACTCTCTTCAGGAGCCGATGGGATGAAACCACCAAGTGCGTCTTTGCAAAGGAAACCCTAAGAAATCTGATGTGGCCAGGCACATGACTTTATCATACAAAATATAAAATTAATAGTTTAGCTGCATGAGAATCTATTTGATAGAGAAATCGTGTCTGCATTAAATATAAACTAGTTAGCCGGGATTTGGCAGATATTTTGATAGTCAATAGCGTCAATAGTAGGTATTGTCAAAGCATCAGCATCTGACACTACCTACTGTCATCAGAATAATAGTTATTTATCTCACAAGTGCCGAAAGTACGGAATAGCGCGACGAGCGGTGATGCAACGCTTTCGGCAGGAGGGACATCAACGTTTTTTGTGTTGCTTTTTGAGCAATACGTATTTTAAAAAAATAAAAAATGGTTATATTTCTGTATAGGAAATGTTAGGTTGATACCACTGCTACGAAACGTCAAGTTTAAAAAGCTATTTCAAATTCTGACAGATTTATATTCGTTCATGTCACTTGTAAATGTCACATCCGTACCAACATACTAAAATATAACTACAGTCATCGCTATACTTTATTTACAATTTTCTCAATTTATCGTTTTAACAATTAGATATAACAACGGGTTGATATTTCTTATCAACAAACAATCAAATTGGTAATCATATTTTATTTGAATTTTGTATTTTGTACTTTGCTGCACTAGAGCGGCAACGTTCTATAGCGGTTCTCCAACCTCTTATGAAATCAGCTGTTTTCGAGTGTGACAGCCATAGACATTTCTGTGGTGAAGCACAAAAAAATATTTGCCAAAATCCTGGCTATGTAGTTTCATATCAATGCAGATGCGACCGATCTCGATCAAATAGAATTTGCTCTTGCAGCTAAACTATTAATTTTACAAAAAAATTTCATAGGCATAAATTATTCAAAATTTCCTTTACTTTAATTTATTATTTTACTATTTTGACGAAATTACAGAAATGGTGGCTCATTTGCAAAATCCTTGAAAAAGGCTTAGAATAAACTTCCAGTTCCTTAGGACCCTTTTGAACCAAAAGCTTTTCAGCTCTAAGTTTGGTCATGAAACTTCTAAATATGAAGTTTCGTCCCGATACCTTTGGTAGTTTTTCCGGAACCGTCGCCACAAAAATCGTTTACACACACACGCACAGACACACACACACACACACACAGACATTTTTTTGTATCTTGGTCAAAAATGTTCAGGGGACCCATAAAGACCTATTTCCGCTAAAATCTCAAATTTTTTTTTCGGCATGATTACAATACTTTATTATACTGCGTATGATAAAGTAAAAAGCCAAGCATCAATGCGATAAAATTACAAGAAATGTGGCGTTCAACATGAAAGGTTGGGTCTTGTCACAATGTCGTGTAGAGTAGACAACACATAGGGCAAATCCGCGCGTTTAAACGACTGCAAAACACGGTTGTTGTTTATTTATTGAAAGATGGAAGCTTGACGTTTGACGCGCACCATTTTACGTTAGAGTTCGCAAATCCTGTGAAGTACACCGTTAAGCCAAGCTTAGACCATGGCGACAGACGGTAACAGCAACAGGCAACAACATCGGACCATATACATAAATATCTGTTGTTAACAATTCTAATAAAAATATCTTCGACCAGATCAGGTACACCACAAAAAAACACGTAGTCACCGTGACACCGCACCTACACTGCACCGATACCATCTGCACCGAATCAAGCACTGAAATTATACCAAACGAAAAAAAATCAAAAGTTAATTTGCTAATTGGTGTATAGCTTCTATTTAGTGCCCTGAAAGTCTATAAGTGCTAAAAAATCCTGTGTCTGCGTCATTGCTTTTTGGGGTGAAATATTGAAAAAAAAATCTGATGTGGCCAGGCACATGACTTTATCATACAATATATAAAATTAATAGTTTAGCTGCATGAGAATCTGTTCTATTGAGATAAATCGTAGGTATTGTCAAAGCATCAGCATTTGACACTACCTACACTACGTCATTAGAATAATAGTTATTTATGTCACAAATGCCGAAAGTACGGAATAGCGCGACGAGCGGTGATGCGGCGCGTCACCGAAGGCGGAGTGTCGCCGTCGCATGTGAGCGAGTCGCGCTTCTAGTTTTTGGCAGGAGCGACATCAACGTTTACTGTGTTGCTTCTTAAGAAATACGTATTTAAAAAAAATAAAAAGTTTCTGTATAGTAAATGCTAGGTTGGTACACTTTGACGAAACGTCAAGTTTAAAGGTGCGTTCCGATTGATAGGTAATGGTAGCTAATGGCGGTGGTAGAATACGACATTATAGTATTTCTTACATATCGTGATAATGACACATATTAGTTTGCATGTACATAAACATGAGTCACTAGCTATTTTCTATTGGAAATACTATAACGGCGTCTGCTACCACTGCCATTATCACTAATGAAAACGCACCTTAAAAAGGTAATTCATATTCTGACAGATTTATATTTAGAAAAACACACTCTTGAATCAATTCTTCACTGTTCTTTAATGATACTTGATGATACTTGATTAAAGAACAGTTAAGAATTGATTCAAGAGTTTGTTTTTCTACATTTTGCACCTGTTTTTAAGTTTGCGTTAAGCTCACAATATAGATTTATATTTGTTCATGACACATCCCTACCAACATACTAAAATAAAAGTACACTCATCGCTATACTTAATTTATAATTTTCTCAATTTATCGTTTTTAGAATTAGATATAAAGACGGGTTGATATTTCTTATCAACAAACAATCAAATTGGTGATCTAATTTTATTTGAAATTTGTTTTTTATAATTTGCCGCACTACAGCGGCAACGTTCCATAGTGGTTCTCCAGCCTCTGATGAGATCAGCTGTTTTCGAATGTGACAACACAAAAAAATATTTGTCAAAATCCTGGCTACTATGTCATTTCATATCAATGCAGATGCGACCGATCTCGATCAAATAGAATTTGCTCTTGAAGCTAAACTGTTAATTTTACCAAAACATGTCATAGGCATAAATTATTCAAAATTTCCTCTACTTTAATTTATTAATTAACTATTTTGCCGAAATTACAGAAATGGCGGCTCATTTGCAAAATTCTTGAAAAAGGCTTAGAATAAACTACAAGTTGCTTTGGACCCTTTTGAACCAAAAGCTTTTCAGCTCTAAGTTAGGTCATGAAACTTCTAAATATGAACTTTCGTCCCGATACCTTTAGTAGTTTCTCCGGAATCGTCTCCACAAAAATCGTTTACACACACACACACACACACACACACACACACACACACACACACACACACACACACACACACACACACACACACACACACACACACACACACACACACACACACACACACACACACACACACACACACACACACACACACACACACACACACACACACACACACACACACACACACACACACACACACACACACACACACACACACACACACACACACACACACACACACACACACACACACACACACACACACACACACACACACACACACACACACACACACACACACACACACACACACACACACACACACACACACACACACACACACACAGACACACACACAGACATTTTTTTGTACCTTGGTCAAAAATGTTCAGGGGACCCAAAAATACCTATTTCCGCTAAAATCTCAAAAAAAAATTTTCGGCACGATTACAATACTTTACATACTGCGTATGATAAAGTAAAAATCTGATGTGGCCAGGCACATGACTTTATCATACAATGTATAAAATTAATAGTTTAGCTGCATAAGAATCTATTTTATTGAGATAAATCGTAGGTATTGTCAAAGCATCAGCATATGACACTACTTACACTACGTCACTAGAATAATACTTATTTATGTCACAAGTGCCGAAAGTACGGAATAGTGCGACGAGCGGTGATGGGGCGCGTCGCCTTCGCATGTGAGCGAGTCGCGCTATCTAGTTTTCAGCGGTAGTTTTTTGTGTTGCTTTTTAAGAAATATGTATGTAAAAAAACAATTAAAAAAATAGATATATTTCTGTATAGCAAATGTTAGGTAGGTACCACTTTGACGAAACGTCAAGGTTAAAAAGCTAGTTCAAATTCTGACATATTTATATTTGTTCATGTAGATGTCACATCCGTACCAACATACTAAAATAAAACTACACTCATCGCTATACTTTATTTACAATTATCTCAATTTATCGTTTTTAGAATTATATATAACAACTGGTTGATATTTCTTATTAACAAACAATCAAATTAGTGCTCTTATTTTATTTGAAATTTGAATTTTGTACTTTGTCGCACTAGAGCGGCAACGTTCCATAGCGGTTCTCCAACATCTGATGAAATCAGCTGTTTTCGAGTGTGACAGCACAAAAAAATATTTGTCAAATCCTGACTACTATGTAATTTCATATCAATGCAGATGCGATCGATCTCGATCAAATAGAATTTGCTCTTGAAGCTAAACTATTAATTTTACCAAAAAAAGTCATATGCATAAATTATTCAAAATTTCTTCTACTTTAATTTATTATTGAACTACTTTGTCGAAATTACAGAAATGGCGGCTCATTTGCAAAATTATTGATAAAGGTAGAGAATAAACTACCAGTTCCTTTCGACCCTTTTGAACCAAAAGCTTTTCAGCTCTAAGTTTGGTCATAAAACTTCTAAATATAAACTTTCGCCCCGGTACCTTTAGTAGTTTCTGCGGAATCGTCGTCACAAAAATCGTTTACACACGCACACACACACACACACACACACACACACACACACACACACACACACACACACACACACACACACACACACACACACACACACACACACACACACACACACACACACACACACACACACACACACACACACACACACACACACACACACACACAGACATTTTTTTGTACCTTGGTCAAAAATGTTCAGGGGACCCATAAAGACCTATTTCCGCTAAAATCTCAATTTTTTTTTTCTGCATGATTACAATACTTTACATACTGCGTATGATAAAGTAAAAATTGATGTGGCCAGGCTCATGACTTTATCATACAATATATAAAATTAATAGTTTAGCTGCATGAGAATCTATTTTATTGAGATACATTGTAGGTATTGTCAAGGCATCAGCATTTGACAGTACCTGCACTACGTCATTAGAATAATAGTTATTTATGTCACAAGTGCCGAAAGTACGGAATAGCGCGACGAGCGGTGATGCGGCGCGTCACCGAAGGCGGTGCGTCGCCGTCGCTTGTGAGCGAGTCGCGCTATCTAGTTTTCCGCAGGAGTGACATCAACGTTTATTGTGTTGCTTTTTGACAAAAATGTATTTAAAAAAAATAATTAAAAATGGTTATATTTCTGTATAGGAAATATTAGGTTGGTACTACTTTGACGAAACGTCAAGTTTATAAAGCTAATTAAAATTCTGATAGATTTATATTTATTCATGACACTGTAGATGTTACATCCGTACCAACATACTAAAATAAAACTACACTCATCGCTATACTTTATTTACAACTTTCTCAATTTATCGTTTTTAGAATTAGATAGAAAGACGGGTTGATATTTCTTATGAACAAACAATCAAATTGGTGATCTTATTTTATTTCAAATTTGTATTTTGTACATTGCCGCACTAGAGCGGCAACGTTCCATAGCAGTTCTCCAACGTCTGATGAAATGAGCTGTTTTCGAGTGTGACAGCACAAAAAAATATTCGTCAAAATTCTGGCTACTGTACTTTCATATCAATGCAGATCCGACCGATCTCGATCAAATAGAATTTGCCCTTGCAGCTAAACTATTAATTTTACCAAAAAATATCATAGGCATAAATTATTCAAAATTTCCTCTACTTTAGTTTATAATGTAACTATTTTGACGAAATTACAGAAATGGCGGCTCATTTGCAATAATCCTTGAAAAAGGCTTAGAATGGACTCTTTTGAACCAAAAGCTTTTCAGCTATAAGTTTGGTTATAAAACCTCTAAATATGAGCTGTCGTACACACATACACACGTGGACACATACACACACACAGACATTTCTTGTACCTTGGTCAAAAATGTTCAGGGGACCCAAAAAGACCTATTTCCGCTAAAATCTCATATACTGCATATGATAAAGTAAAAATACATAACGTATTGAGCATCTGGTCCATCAATGTATAAAGCAATGTTTGTCGAACATGTGGTAAAAAAATTCAAGTTGATCGGACCAGTAGTTATGATATATCATACCAACAAGGCGCGAAAAAATGTTTCGAGACAAACGCGTTTACCATGGCATTTGGGGGGTTCGAATGATGCTGAACCCGAATATTCAATTTAAATTGCATAATTAATTATCAATTAATTATATTGGACTCCAACATTGGCTCTGCAATTACTATTTTTCAATTGTGTCAAATTTGTATTTGGCGTCTCTAAAACACCACTAAATATCCAAAATTTTTGCAGAAATTGTCTTTAATAACATTTCGATCCGCCAATTTGTATTTTGTCAAATTTGAATTCACCGTGGTTAAAACCCCAAAAAAACCCAGGCCTTTTGTATGTGTAGGGCACTAAATAGAAGGTATTTACCAATTTGTAGATTTTCTTAGTTTTGTTCAGGGTTAAACCCTTCTATACCTTTCCTATAAAAGTTGTATATGCTATTTTTACAGCATGCCTTTCATACACCATGCCTTTTTTGGCTGGCCAAATAAACTACAAATTTAAATACATTGTATTGTAGCTTCAGTGATGAATATGTTATCTATAACTATCCTATGATTTCCTGTGTTTCTTATTATAAATTGGCCGAGGTTTTACATAAAAGCAAATAACAGTGTATTTAACAGTATTCGCAATAGTCAACCTTGTTAACTCAATAAGTATCTACATACACAGCTAGTACAAAATATTCTTGTATCATATTTCTGTCATAACAATTCAATTCCTAGAGCTTACTAGCCAGCTTTATTAATCACAGTTAATGTTAATGTTAGTAATTGGTGAGTTTATTTGACAGTGTTGACAATCAATTTGGTGACACAACTCGCTCTCTGCAGTCGCCGCATTGAAATCTTGTTCAGTCAATGCTTATAATCGTATTAAGCTTATGACTTATAGTACCTGTTACCCCATTTGCGTAATAATCATTGACAGTGTATGTTGTTAAAAAATAATCTTTAACAAAGCTAGAACATTGAAATTTTTGTATATGTAGTGAAGAATAATTTTTTTACGTGAACAGCAACTACTTAACTAGTAACAGACTTATCCTTATTGCTGTGGAGCATTTTATAAGAAAATACAACAATCGAAACTAAATGACTACCCTGGGGTGAATTGCGCGAAGTCGCAATAAAGGTCGCCTAGAGATTGAAATCGTTTACAATACCAACCCCTTGATTGCGACCCGGAACTGTTTTGATATGGCGCTGTATATTTATTTTAAGGTTGTTATAACATTCGGCTACATGGCAATATTTTATACTAATGCAATGTTCATTCACAATGTAATATTTATCCCTTAAAACCACACATTCGCCACAAAAATAAGAATAAAATACTAAAATACTTTCTTGCAAATCTAATTTGGGCAAACATGATTTTGACACGAGGAGTTGTACCCTTACAGCAAGAATAAAGCACTACTATCGGTTGCAAGTATTGAGCCCTGTATTTGAAGGCTTATAACTAATAAACAAAAAAAAATTCAAATAATGTCCGTTGTGGTCCTGGATCTTTTCTACATAACCTGTAGGACTGTCGGAAATTGTCTGCCTCTAGGTTCAGACATGACCGCGAGAGAAGTGTAAAAATGAAGTGTAAAAATGCGATTTTATCAGTTTTAAAGAAACGCTCGATTTTCCGATTTTTTCCCACTAAGCCTCTGGTACAAAAAAAAACATTCAAATTTACATCAGGCGTAACTCAAGATCTCGTCTAAGTGCTATCGCTGTCTTACTTCCCTGCATTTTGTAAAACTTTGTGGTGCTTCCCATTCTGAAGCCTTCCAAACATTCGTATGACCCCACTAGTTATCGGCCAATCTCTCTACTCTGTTCCTTATCAAAATTAATCGAATGTGTTATCTATGAACGGATTTTGGCCCACTCAGAAGATTACCATGGTACTCCTGATGAACAATTTAACTTCAGATCTGAACATTCGACAACCCACCAAATTACACGTGTAATTGCGAATGCTGTGGAAGGTGTCAACAAGAGGGATCATACGGCTATGTTGAGAAGGCGTTGGACAAGGTCTGGATAATCGGACTATTGCATAAATTTATTACTAACAATTACCCCGCGTACTTAATCATGTTAGTCCGAGACTATCTCGAAGGCTGACATATCATGGTCAGAGTCAACGATCAAGTATCCTCAAGTAAAGAAACTTTCTGCGGCGTACCGCAGGGCGCTATTTTGTGTCCTCATTTGTTTAACATATACATTTCGGACACCCCTAAATTAAGAAACACGAAATTAGCATTTTACGCGAATGACACGGCGATCTATGCGCGGAATTTCCACCCCTTAATAGCATCCCATATGATACAAATTCACGTTAATGTTTTACGGAAATATTATGCAAAATGGAAGCTTCGGTTAAATGCTACCAAGTCGGCGCTTATAATCTTTAGTAAACTATGCCGCCCAATACGACTTCCCTATCCTGTCAAAATTAATGACGTTCCGGTACCTCATAAACAGTGTATAAAGTATCTGGGCGTGTATCTTGATCAAAGGTTAATCTTCAGGAACCAGCTCGCCAAAATTGTCCAAAACACCAGTGGGAACATTCGGACTATGTACACACTCATTGCTAGAAACAGTGTTCTAAATTTCGCGAATAAAAGACTCGTGTATTATTCTATAATTAGAGCGGGCATGCTATACGGGGTGCCTGTGTGGGCCAACGCGGCGCGAACAAATTTTAAACGTGTTCAGGTACAACAAAATAAAATTTTACGTGTTATTTTGAATGCCAGCCGATACTATCGTACAATAGATTTGCATAATCGCTCCGGGTGTCCATTTATTAAAGATATTTTGGCAAAGCACGTTACTAAATTTTATGATAAAACTCCTTGGAATGAAAACCCGCTCATACGTGACATCACTGATAAACTGAGGATGAGAAAGCATCGCTTTCCATTTGAACTTCACAATCTCTTGCCACCACCGCAAAGGGAACCCGCGCCGGAACCGCCTGTGCTGGGGATGACGCACACAAAGAGGACGTCGATGAAGAAGATGCAGAAGATGCAATAGATAATAGGCAGAGGAGGCGTAGAAGGCGACGTCTTCGTGTGTAGAGGGAGCAAGTGTTCGTGTGTTTTTGAATTTTTTATGATAATTTTTGCTCATAGTGTTTTTATCTATTTTATTCTATTCGGTAAGACATTATGTCGCTCGGTCGTCTTTTTTTTAATAAGTTACCCGCCAAGCTGCTAACTCGCTGGCGTGTAAATCGAAGTATTTTCGGATAAGCGCCCACGGCGCAAGGCACCGTTTTTTAAATATGTATATATGTTGCCTCATATTGTTTCTATCATTTGATAATTAATAAGTTTTGTTAAAGCCTAAAGTCTATAGATTGGCTTTTGTTTTTTCTTAACATTCTGTATAATAAACGCTGTAAACAACCTTATTACGAAAGAAAATAACTTATTAACGAATTGTAGCACGACAAAGCGATATGGACGGAAATAATCGTCATATTTTACTTAATATGACTACTGAAATATAATCAGAATTTAGTTGTTAGGTAATTTTGTAAAGCACTTTATATGTGCGTTTCATTTTTCGACCACCAGTGACGTCACGATCGCTGGTAGATGCGAATTGGGTTAACGCAGGGTCCGAACTAGCATAAAATATCAAAGGCGTAGTTAGCAGTTCGCATCGTTGAAGCTGTATGTATAGATTTCTACGGATCACAACATAATATTATAATGTGTTGATTTTAGAATAGTACAAGTCGGTGTAGAAATATTCAGTTAATTATTATTAAATAATTATATATTATTATATATTATTATATATTATTATATATTATTATATATTATTATATATTATTATATATTATTATATATTATTATATTATAATTATATATTATATTAATTATAAAGTTTATTATTATATAAGACAAGTGATATGCTGCTGCATCAGTTGAAGTAAAGTTGTACATCGATTTCAGTTCTATCTCAGAAAAAAGTGTACACTGCACAAGAAACAAGTAGGATGGTGTGTACAAAATTGTAGTTAGTCAAATTAGACTTTAGCAATATACGTCGTAAATAAATTACACGTCTAAAAATAATTAAAGAATTTTTATGAAACGTGCTTTCGATTGGTTAATATGCTTCATTAAACAATTAAAGTTTATTCATGACACGAAACCTCCTGCAATGCTGATATTTTATTTATCGAAACCGACAAATTTGCCCTATTTAGTAGTAAAAAAACAACAATAATTAAAGTGTTTTCAGAAAAACGGCATGACTTTGAAATATGGTCATAACTTATTTATTTCTCATGTGGAATTTACCGTTTTGATATAATGAGGAACATTCCTTTTATTTAAAATTTAATTAAGCAATACATTTAACATATTGCTGACGTTGGTACGATAGAATTTTATCTTCAATTCAATTCAAAAAATTAACGAATAGCCCAAGTGTTATTGTATTTAATGGATGCATATCACCGTAAATAAGGATTCTTTACGTGCAAACTGCGTTGTCCCGCTATCGTTGGTTCTGAGATATCGCGTCCATAAATAGCTCACTTATAGACTTTATTACATGTAAAATTGATAAATAAAAACGCCAATCTATAGAAGAGACTTTAAATGTAACCTGAACAAAAATTGATATTTTTTTGCTAAGCGGTTTAGGACAAAACAAAACTAAATTCGAGCGTTATTTTAAAACCGAAAAATCGGGTACCTTTTTATATGTACTTCTCTCGCGCTTATGTTTAAACCGCTGGTAGCAAAATTTTGATACTCATACATGATATGTGGTAATTAGGAAGTATAAAGCGCCTTATTTAATATTTTTTTGTTCGTTCGTTTCAGAGTTATGAGACTCAAACACAGGACTCAATATTTTTGCAAACGATTGTAGGTGACACTGCTACGTAATAAACCTCAGAGAAATGTCATTTTGACAAAAAAAAACGCGGTGTTATCTCCTCTTGCAGTTGGATTTTCCCCCGCCGGAAGAAGTGAAAAAGTTTACTTCAGTTCAATAAACTCATGTTAGGAAACATGTCGTTTATTCACTACGACATGTTATAATAAACGTGCAAGTTTAAAAACTTTAAAAACGGTGGTTTAACCACCGTTCACCGTTTAAACCAGGTGAAAGATTTTTTTTACCGATATCTGAATTTCCAACAGTAGTTTTTTGGAAGTGGTGTTTACAAATAAAAATTCAGATGCGCTTGAGTCGAGATGAAATTTCTAGGAGAAAGAACTTTTCAAAGGAATACGAGTAAATAATCGATGCCTTCGTTGAAAATACTCGATGTGTACCTTCCGTCACAGACACTCAACATGATACTTCCGCCAAAAGTCCTCAACGTAGTAGTCCCCATGGAGCAAAAGACTTGATATATGTACAACATTCTTCACGTTTAAGTGCACATTTATATGAATGTAGCTCTAGAGTGAATGAGAAATACCTTGTAGTTTGCCAACATTTATATCACTCAAACCTATTTAACGTTCGAATATTTTACATTTTCTATCAATTTCTGCATACAGTGTATTAAAAAATAAGAATAAAATATACTAGTCGTCATAAATAAATGAATACCTAGTAAACAAAAAGATACGATATCGACGCATTATTAGTCTGTATAAAAATTGATGCGATCCAGTTAGAGATACAGGTAAACAGACAGACGTATAGACAAAATATATCAATCTTTACTGACTATTTATTTATGGTGGCCAGTATATTTAAAGGGTTTACGGAGGAAAAGGGGGGGGCGGGGGTCTTACCAACTTCAGACGGATGCTATAAGTTGATTTTGCGTAACTGAACGGTCAACTTGGTTCTGGTTAGCGGTTGGCAGTGGTTGACAGTGCGGTTCTAAAACGTTACCACTTTTAAAACATCAGTGACCGCTCAACTGAAAATTGTGCTGTTCCATTCATAGGTTTGGTTGCGCCACTTACTGTGAAATTTAACAGTAATAACTTGCGCAGTTTTAAAAATACCAACCGAAACGAAGTGGTATTTCAAACCGTTTGGCCAGGCAAGTTGTACATTTTGACGGACCGAGTCGAATCAATAGCGGAGTTTTGACCTTGAAAAGTGACATATAGGACCTCTGCCCAAGAGAAGTTAGTTACGCTGGTTGGTACATAATAAAATAAATGTTCCTAAGAAAACCTGTGACAATGCGTCAAATCTGCACCAAATTCCCTGTTCTTAAAGAAGAAGAAATCTAAACATAAGCTAATTCTCCATGTTTTGAAGTATTAGCCAAACATGTTAGGGTATGTTTACATGGAATATGGAATATGGATATCTTGGAGGGTGGGACAATTCCCACAGCACCTAGGCCTCATTAGGCCCCTTTTGCTAACCTCCGAGGGGTTCATGTGGCCTAAGCTGTGTCTGCCTCGAGCCATCCTGCGGCCTTCGTAAAGGCGAGGATGTCGCTCGGCGGAACCCCTCTGATGGCGGATAAATCCAGCCATCTTTCACCCAGGAAACGTTGACGTAATGTCGAAAGTGCCGGACACTCGCACAGAAAGTGTTCTGCCGTCTCTTCCTCGCTTTCGCATCCTCTGCACATTTGGTCCTCTAAGATTCCAATGCGGGTAAGATGCTTTTTTAGCCTGCAGTGCCCTGTATAGATACCAGTTAGCAGTCTGAGGTTGCTTCTGGTGAGTTGAAGGTAGTACATTGTGGTCTTTGGGCAAGGGGCTTTTACTTTATCATACGTAGTATGGTAAAGTATTGTAATCATGCCGAAAAAAAAAATTGAGATTTTAGCGGAAATAGGTCTTTTTGGGTTCCCTGAACATTTTTGACCAAGGTACAAAAAAATGTCTGTGTGTGTGTGTGTGTGTGTGTGTGTGTGTGTGTGTGTGTGTGTGTGTGTGTGTGTGTGTGTGTGTGTGTGTGTGTGTGTGTGTGTGTGTGTGTGTGTGTGTGTGTGTGTGTGTGTGTGTGTGTGTGTGTGTGTGTGTGTGTGTGTGTGTGTGTGTGTGTGTGTGTGTGTGTGTGTGTGTGTGTGTGTGTGTGTATGTGTAAATAAATAATTTGTATTAAAATGAAACTAGTTAGCCAGGGCTAACTAGTTTTATTTTAATGCAGACACGACTGATCTCAATCAAATGGATTCTCATGCAGCTAAACTAATAATTTTATATATTGTATGATAAAGTCATGTGCCTGGCCACATCAGATTTTTACTTTATCATACGCAGTATGCTAAAGTATTGTAATCATGTCGAAAAAAAAAATTGAGATTTTAGCGGAAATAGGTCTTTTTGGGTCCCCTGAACATTTTTGACCAAGGTACAAAAAAATGTCTGTGTGTGTGTGTGCGTGCGTGCGTGTGTGTGTAAACGATTTTTGTGGCGACGATTCCGGAAAAACTACTAAAGGTTTCGGGACGAAAGTTCATAATTAGAAGTTTCATGACCTAACTTAGAGCTGAAAAGCTTTTGGTTCAAAAGGGTCCAAAGGAACTGGTAGTTTATTCTAAGCCTTTTTCAAGGATTTTGCAAATGAGCCGCCATTTCTCTAATTTCGTCAAAATAGTTAAACAATAAATTAAAGTAGAGGACATTCTGAATAATTTACGCCTATGACATTTTTTGGTAAAATTAATAGTTTAGCTGTAAGAGCAAATTCTATTTGATCGAGATCAAATGAGTCGCCATTTCTGTAATTTCGTGAAAATAGTTAAATAATAAGTTAAAGTAGAGGAAATTTTGAATAATTTATGCTTATGACATTTTTTGGTAAAATTCATAGTTTAGCTGCAAGAGCAAATTCTATTTGATCGAGATCGGTCGCATCTGCATTAAAAACTACATAGTAGCCAGGATTTTGACAAATATTTTTTGAGTTGACACATTCGAAAACACCTGATCTCATCAGAGGTTGGAGAACCACTATGGAACGTTGCCGCTCTAGTGCGGCAAATTATAAAATACAAATTTCAAATAAAATAAGATCACCAATTTGATTGTTTGTTGATAAGAAATATCCACCCGTCTTTATATCTAATTCTAAAAACGATAAATTGAGAAAATTATAAATAAAGTATAGCGATGAGTGTAGTTTTATTTTAGTATGTTGGTAAGGATGTGTCATGAACAAATATAAATCTGTCAGAATTTGAATTACCTTTTTAAGGTGCGTTTTCATTAGTGATAATGGCAGTGGTAGCAGACGCTATTATAGTATTTCAAATAGAGAATTGCTAGTGACTCATGTTATGTATCGTAGGTATGTACATGCAAACTAATATGTGTCATTATCACGAATGTAAGAAATACTATAATATCGTATTCTACCACCGCCATTAGCTACCATTACGTACCAATCGGAACGCACCTTTATACTTGACGTTTCGTCAATGTGGTACCAACCTAGCATTTACTATACAGAAATTTTTTATTTATTTTTTTTAATACGTATTTCTTAAAAAGCAACACAATAAACGTTTATGTCGCTCCTGCCAAAAATTAGATAGCGCGACTCGCTCACATGCAACGGCGACACTCCGCCTTCGGTGACGCGCCGCATCACCGCTCGTCGCGCTATTCCGTACTTTCGGCATTTGTGACATAAATAACTATTATTCTAATGACGTAGTGTAGGTAGTGTCAAATGCTGATGCTTTGACAATACCTGCTGCTAAACTATTAATTTTATATATTGTATGATAAAGTCATGTGCCTGGCCACATCAGATTTTTTACTTTATCATACGCAGTATGATGAAGTATTGTAATCGTGGTACAAAAAAATGTCTGTGTGTGTGTGTGTATGTGTGTGTGTGTGTGTGTGTGTGTGTGTGTGTGTGTGTGTGTGTGTGTGTGTGTGTGTGTGTGTGTGTGTGTGTGTGTGTGTGTGTGTGTGTGTGTGTGTGTGTGTGTGTGTGTGTGTGTGTGTGTGTGTGTGTGTGTGTGTGTGTGTGTGTGTGTGTGTGTGTGTGCGTATGTGTGTACTCGATTTTTGTGACGACGATTGCGGAGAAACTACTAAAGGTATCGGGACGAAAGTTCATATTTAGAAGTTTTATGAGCAAACTTAGAGCTGAAAAGCTCAGTTCAAAAGGGTACAAAGGAACTGGTAGTTTATTCTAAGCCCTTTTCAATGATTTTGCAAATGAGCCGCCATTTCTGTAATTTCGACAAAATAGTTAAATAATAAATTAAAGTAGAGGAAATTTTGAATAATTTTTGCCTATGACATTTTTTGGCAAAATTTATAGTTTAGCTTCTAGAGCAAATTCTATTTGTTCGAGATCGGTCGCATCTGCATTGATATGAAATTACATAGTAACCAGGATTTTCCAAATATTTTCAGACTAATGACAGTACCGGTAGTGTCAAATGGTGATGTTTTGACAATATCTCACTATAAGTATGATCATGTATCGAATGGGCTGGGCGACTTGGGGTGGTTGAACATGGATAACACTAGGGTGTTGCATGCAGCAATATTGTATCATAAGTTGCTATCCAAGAGGATCCCACAATACATCATGCGGAAGATACGCTGTAGAACGGATGTCCATAACATTAGTTTAAGATTCAGGGGTTTGTTTGCTCCACCTGCACATCGCGCTGAGGTGTATAAACGGTCATTCTCTTACCAGGTCAGTCACATATACGTCATATACAATGGTCTCAGGTGAAGGTATGAAAAAAATATCAAGCAGTTTTGGGGGAAAGGTGAAGTGTTGTATGTTTGCTGGGACTTTAGGCATTGAGCGCACATCGGAGGCTGTTTTAATTTTTATTTTTTAGGGCATGTGCGATGTTTTGTTGAATTGAATTTGCTGCAATTACGTGTAATTAGATTCTAGAGTAATTTCTTTGTTTGGTAATGTTTTGATAAGTTCTCGGAATTATTGTTATATTATTGGTACAATTATGTCTTAGTTCTAGTTTGCGTAAGGGGTTGAGTGGAAGAGCAAGGCAATTTGGAAACAAGCGTGCTGATCTCCGCCCTAAATATAAATATTATTTTGTTGCATTTAATATTGATTTATGTTAGTAAAGGAATTATTTATTTATTTAATTATTTATCTACCTGTCAAATCAGGATTTGACAGATAAATAAATAATTTGTATTAAAATGAAACTAGTTAGCCAGGGCTAACTAGTTTTATTTTAATGCAGACACGACTGATCTCAATCAAATGGATTCTCATGCAGCTAAACTAATAATTTTATATATTGTATGATAAAGTCATGTGCCTGGCCACATCAGATTTTTTACTTTATCATACGCAGTATGATAAAGTATTGTAATCGTGGTACAAAAAAATCTGATGTGGCCAGGCACATGACTTTATCATACAATATATAAAATTAATAGTTTAGTTGCATGAGGATCTATTTGACTGAGATAAATCGTGTCTGCATTAAAATTAAACTAGTTAGCCAGGATTTGACAGATATTTTGATAGTCAATAGTATCAATCGAAGGTATTGTCAAAGCATCAGCATTTGACACTACCTACTGTCATCAGAATAATAGTTGTTTATCTCACAAGTGCCGAAAGTACGGAATAGCACAACGAGCGGTGATGCGGCGCGTCACCGATGACGGAGCGTCGTCGTCGCATGTGAGCGATTCGCGCTATGTAGTTTTCGGCAGGAGTGACATCAACGTTTTTTGTGTTGCTTTTTGAGAAATACGTATTTAAAAAAAATCAAAAATGGTTATATTTCGGTATAGAAAATGTTAGGTTGATACCACTTCTACGAAATGTCAAGTTTAAAAAGCTAATTCAAATTCTGACAGATTTATATTCGTTCATGACACTGTAGATGACGTTCCATAGCGGTTCTCCGAGTGTGACAGCGTGGTGACAGCCATAGATATTTCTGTGGTGACAGCACAAAAAACTATTTGTCAAAATCCTGGCGACTATGTAGTTTCATATCAATGCAGATGCGACCGATCTCGATCAAATAGAATTTGCTCTTGTAGCTAAACTATTAATTTTACCAAAAAATGTCATAGGCATAAATTATTCAAAATTTCCTCTGCTTTAATTTATTATTTAACTATTTTGACGAAATTACAGAAATGGCGGCTCATCTGCAAAATCCTTGAAAAAAGCTTAGAATAAACTACCAGTTCCTTTGGACCCTTTTGAACCAAAAGCTTTTCAGCTCTAAGTTTGGCCATAAAACTTCTAAATATGAACTTTCGTCCCGACACCTTTAGTAGTTTCTCCGGAATTGTCGTCACAAAAATCGAGTACACACATACACAACACACACACACACACACACACACACACACACACACACACACACACACACACACACACACACACACACACACACACACACACACACACACACACACACACACACACACACACACACACACACACACACACACACACACACACACACACACACACACACACACACACACACACACACACACACACACACACACACACACACACACACACACACACACACACACACACACACACACACACACACACACACACACACACACACACACACACACACACACACACACACACACACACACACACACACACACACACACACACACACACACACACACACACACACACACACACACACACACACACACACACACACACACACACACACACACACACACACACACACACACACACATTTTTTTGTACCTTGGTCAAAAATGTTCAGGGGACCCAAAAAGACCTATTTCCGCTAAAATCTCAATTTTTTTTTTCGGCATAATTACAATACTTTAGCATACTGCGTATGATAAAGTAAAAATGTCTGTGTGTGTGTATGTATGTGTGTACCCGATTTTTGTGACGACGATTCCGGAGAAACTACTAAAGGTATCGGGACGAAAGTGCGTATTTAGAAGTTTTATGACCAAACTTAGAGCTGAAAAGCTTTTGGTTCAAAAGGGTCCAAAGGAACTGGCAGTTTCCTTTAAGCATTCTTCAAGGATTTTGCAAATGAGCTGCCATTTCTGTAATTTCGGCAAAATAGTTAAATAATAAATTAAAGTAGAGGAAATTTTGAATAATTTATGCCTCTGATACTTTTTGGTAAAATTAATAGTTTAGCTTCAAGAGCAAATTCTATTTGATCGAGATAAGTCGCATCTGCATTGATATGAAACTACATAGTAACCTGGATTTGACAAATATTTTTTTGTGCTGTCACCACAGAAATGTCTATGGCTATCATACTCGAAAACAGCTGATTTCATCAGAGGTTGGAGAATCGCTATGGAACGTTGCCACTCTAGTGCGGCAAAGTGCCAATTTGATTGTTTGTTGATAAGAAATATCAATCCGTTGTTATATCTAATTGTAAAAACGATAAATTGAGAAAATTCTACGTATTTCTCAATGGGCAGCACGAAAAACGTTGATGCCACTACTGCCGAAATCTACATAGCGCCGTCACATGCGACGTCGACGCTCCGCCATCGGTGACGCGCCGCATCACAGCTCGACGCGTTATTCCGTACTTTCGGCACTTGTGAGATAAATAACTAGTATTCTGATGACAGTAGGTAGTGTCAAATCAAATCAAATCAAATCAAATCAAATCAAATCAAATCAAAATCAAATTTATTTCATATATGTGTAAACGTCACAAAAAATAACAACTCTATACAACAAAATGAAATTGCGTCACAATAATAACACATGATAACAAACAACACTTAATTACAATAACACAGCTAGATAAGGTAATCGTCCAGACTATATGGTTCGAGGTCCATCAACAAATTCCTAGCTGTCAAATACTGATGCTTTGACAATACCTACTATTGATACTATTGACTATCAATCAAAATATCTCTCAAATCCTGGCTAACTCGTTTAATTTTAATGCAGACACGACTTGTCTCAATCAAATAGATGCTCATGAACCTAAACTATTAATTTTATATTTTGTATGATAAAGTCATGTGCCTGGCCACATCAGATTTTTTTTACTTGTTTATTTTACGTCGGTCTAGTTCCGCAACTTAGGCCAATCACCGACGCTGAGGGCAGGCTACACACACCCAGGAATTTTGTCCTACTGCGAAGGAATTCCAACCTCCAGTAAGAGTTCTTTAACGTGCACGTCGCATAATGACAGCTCACGGGGCCACCGGCTTTACTTCCTCATCCGATAGAAGGCGGCATGCAAAGGTCAGGGTTAATGGTCGTTCTATGATTTCAATTATTATTGTACTCGTGATTTATATGATTTCACATATTTTATTGTTTCTATTTATTTTTGTGGCAATACACACCTTTTGTGGGTTATACGGGTGAATTTATACTGTTTTGCCCCGACTGACATTTAAATATTTCGGAGCAGCAAAGGAGCAATTGTTTTATATTCATATTCCACATGGCCCCATGGCATTTATATTGTAATTTCTATTGTGGCATATGACGGCAAACGACAAACATATTCATCATAAAACTGTTTGGTGCTACTTTAAAATAGTCGGATTATTGTGTTTACATTTATCCACCGTCATTTCTACTAGTAGTTGGTATATACTATACAACCTTACAGCGAGCCGGCTCTCTGCTGGAAGCATTAAGGGGATTTTAGTGAAAGGTCAACTTGTTGAATAATATTGCCGCGCTGTTGAATTGCATCAAATTACAAATAAAACCAGAAGGGCGTACGAGACAGCTTATTTAAAAGTGAAATGTGAATAGAAACGACAGCCACTTCGACTCGATAATCTGATTTGAAATTCAGATAACCAACGGTATTCGATTTCTTTCCTCAGCGCGTTCTTTTGCTGGTCGAGAACAAAGGAGCTTAAATATATATCCAATTGAGCTTTATTGGCTTGTAAACAAGTCCTACTTCTCCAAGTTTATTGACATATCATATGATCTATTTCAAATATTCGTATATGTCTACTGTCCAATGAAATATTTTGAAGTAACTAATAAGTATATCATTCCTGAAATGTTGTGAAGATTATTAAAATAATATGATTTTTACAGTTTATGCAGTATTAGGTCCAGTCCTGTGGACTACAGAAACCGAGAGACCGCATAAGAGAGTAGACCATTAATGTCAGAAATAGTACCTCGCCAATCAAGCAAAAGATGCTGTTCATAACATAATAATCTAAATGTGATTGAATTAAACAACTTTTTGTTCAAATTTCCACGAAGAGACACAATCATCGCAGTTCCACGCCATAACCGAGCGCTGCGAGCAATTGTTAAGCCAGCAGAAGACGACGTCTTGCTGCAGGTAATTTTACAATTTGATACAAATACAGCTGGCGCTGCTATACAACGTTTTTTCATAAGAACTTGCCAAAAATATGGTCGGTTTTGGAGGGAACTACACACATAAATATTTTACGGACAGAAATTGCAAAAAGAAAGAAAGTTACAAAAAGACAGAATTTTTATCGGAAAATCAGTTGATATGCTAAAAGTTGGATATACTGAGTGATCTAAAATGATTAAGGACAGGCTGAATTTCCAGCCACATTGAATAATTATGAACTTGGTAATTGTTGCAAATGACAGCTGTTATTACTGTTCAGTGCCGTAGGTATTCTTTCATGTATAGGGATCCTTAGGTGTATTAATTTGAAACAATAAGGGTTTGGACGTCTTGTAGTCTTGGTTAGTCTTGGTAAAACATTGGACATGAATAAAACTTGAACAATGCAGCATATTTTAAAACTACTGTATATTTCATAAATATTATATGTATAAATATAAATTTTCAAATATAACATAAATAATATACCAAATAATAAAATCCTCCCATATGTAAATATCAAATAAAAATCATCTCTCATATACGTATCTTAAATCAAATAGAATAATGTAAAATAGTATTTATTACAAATTAAATCCCGAAGAGATAAAATATTGTTGCAGAAGAACGTAACCCTTACTGACGAGTCCACTACGGTATCTGACAGTGATCATAACCTGTATCCTGCACGCATAGTAACACTAAATGCGTTCAAATCAGTGGCGGGAAATTCAAACTGTCGGCAGTCATTATCGCCCGTTATCTACACAATATCGAAGTTAATTTAACTACATAGCAGGTAGTATCTGAATAGTAAGTAAATAGTTGTCATCTGAAACAGAGCGAAAATACATATTTTGGTGTTGATCAAAGTTTGTGTAGGAGTTTTTTCCAAAATGGTACGATTTATCCCGTAAAGTGAAAAATTGCCCCCTTGGCAACATCAGCGCGACATAATGTCGCCACCGAGATGGTTTGCTTGTGATCCCAAGATTCTGGGCTTCAATTGAGTGAGGTTTGTGTTTGATTAGTTTTAATAAATTATACATTAGAAACACAAAAATAGTGGATGAGAATTGTAAACCAAATTTTAGATTTCTTGGCAATTAATACTACAGGTAACGACAGGTAACTCATTGGTTATGCCCACATGGTTTTATATTTTTGTACATTTAAGCCGGATTATAATCACAGACTGTCATTGTAGATTGAGACGTAGTGAGAGCACCATACCAGAGACGAGATTTAATTAAATATTGTTAAAAAGTTATATATACTACTAACATACGTGATGAGTATTGATTTCCATTTATATTACAGGTTTCCTTGACATTGGAAATATAAATAGAAGAAGATTCCCACACTTGTAAGTTAAAATATAAAATTTTAAGTTTAAGTTCAATACATATGAGAGAGTAGTCACCAACAACTTGCCAACTTGTACAATGAAATATTATAAGCTATATTGGAACGAATAGTTACTGATATTGAAGTTTGAGACATTTTAACCGCCACCATGTGCCAGGAGATAAGGTGACATTAAAATTGTTACATATTATTTACAACGTATATAACTGAAAAACCATTAATTTGGGTTTATAGTACAGGTATCTTTCTCATTAGAATCTAAGAAAATAAGAACTACAGGGTTGCCTTTTGAGGTGGACCAACTGATTACGAAAATATTATTTATTATATATTTATGTTGATGTATATTATTTATTATATATTTATATTGATGTATATTATGTACGATATGTTATGATACTGAACAAAATAAAGAATTGAGATCTACGTTATGTATTATGTACATATATAATCAAATATATTATGTACATTAATAAGTTTTCTGTGTTATTTAACTACATGCGCAAATGAATGAGAGGGAAATACTCAGCGGAGTTGAATCGACGTTCAACCCCAATTCCATATGATAAATATTCCCTATAAAGTTCTAAATATTATAAACACACTGAATTATTGTCTAGGTAGGTACAGTTTTATTTTTAGTTATTAACAACAGTCAAACACACAGCAATTAGGAATTTTTAAGCACAGCGTAACCCGGATACAATTTATTTTCTAAATGATTCTGGCCGTGAAAGCCTACGTACTTATTGTATGTCGAAAGTTCCAATCAATATCACTCCACAAAAACTTATAAGAGGGCAAAGGGGAAAAAATTAAGTGAAACGATAATAAGTTTTACGGTGAGAATGGTTGTCATGAAAAGAATAGCTCGCAGAATTTACTATCGAAAAGGTATCATGTATTCTTTTGTACAACTAACCGTTTCAAGATATCGACGGCTGATTGTATACAGTAAAATTAAGTTCGACTCCATGCAAATTAATAACAAACTAACAAAAAAACAACAAAGTTTTTAAACAATGTCAAAAGTCACCACCCATACCACAGCTGTAAACTTTTGCAAAAACTGAAACTGGGGAAATAATTTTTATTATTGATTGTAAAATGCAGTTTCGTGCAGTAGGAACTTAAATTATTTTCAGTTAAAGAGAAAGAATTTTCTTTTTAAATTCTTTTTGTCGTGGGTATGCACAATCAGTTAGATAAACGAAAAATTACAAAACAATAATGATCCTTTAAGTTATTTAAGAAACCAACTGTCTATTGTGGTTTCCTACTCTATCGCTAGCACTTTGTGTATATTCACAAGATAATTATTTTTTTAATTTTTTATAGTATATCGTCATAATTGTTAATGGCAGCCGCTTATAAATACAAATGTCTTAACAATCTAAATTATTATGTTGACTAACAAAGTGTTTACACTGTATAGGCCGACGGTAACAAAAACTAATTAGATCAACCCTCGGAAGAGAACAAGCTCATGTAAAATTTAAATAAACTCTTCAGGGTTAGCTTTGTTACCTGAGGGCTCTACGAGGTAAATTTTTATTTACCCAATTAAGGATTTTCTTGTTGGCCCTTTATCTTCACCTCTATTATATGTGTTTGCGTCCTTTTACTGGTTCGATAGAACCTTCCTGTGGAACATTGGTGAATCATAGCGTATTATGAATCTACGTATTTATAACTCTCGTATTGTCTCGTATC
Organism: Melinopterus prodromus; assembly: GCA_964023965.1. Taxonomy (NCBI): domain Eukaryota; kingdom Metazoa; phylum Arthropoda; class Insecta; order Coleoptera; family Scarabaeidae; genus Melinopterus; species Melinopterus prodromus. The sequence continues at coordinate 36,296,776 of OZ030390.1, forward strand.
ATCTCTCGTATCATCTCTTTCCAGGTGCTCCTCAATTTGTGGGCATACAATTGAGAGTATGAAAAGCAAATCATGATAGAATTAAAACCAATGGACTGTGTGTCCAGATGCACCTATAATGGACCAAAATTTTGATTTTGATTTGATATTGACAAAATCTTGACTTTACTTTAAAATTTAACTGTATACAAAATATTAATGTTTTATTTAAAATAAGAAAACATGAGATACAAAGCAATTAAATAAATCTCAAGACCGCTGTTCTTTCGGTATCAAAGGCAAAGTCAAATTCAGGTTGACAAGAGTAACAGCATACTGTTAATAATTAAATTACGGTATAGGTAAGGTGTTAAGACGTCTCGCTTTTACTGTACCGCCTTTGGCAGTACCAACTTTTCACATCTTGTCCCGCCTCCCGCGAAGTTTGAAAAATGGGCCGCGGTTTAGGTAATTTTTACTATACATGGTAGGTCGGGTAGTTCTTATTTGGTCCAAACGTTCTTCTACAAACTGGTCGGAGAAAAGCAGTAACAGTAAAAGCTGTAAACATTAAGAATATCTTTTTAATTTTAATAATAAATTCAATTTAATAATTTTTTAATTGTAATTGAAGGAGAGTGATCCGGTCACGGCACCTAGGCGACAGGCGGGTCCCTTGTGCTTCCTACTTTGGTAGTCCCACTTGAGTTATATTATCTCCAAGCCTATTTTGAATACTTCAGTGATATTGCCCATCGTGTTGGACTGTTTCATATTCTTGTTCACATTCACTAGGCGTAGTATGCTGGACATTGCAAGGTATTGTTTGGCTATCCTCCTTTTAAGTTTGTAGTATGAGTTGTTTAGCAAGATGACAGCCGTTTGTGTGCTCCCACTGTAGTATGTAGTCTTCGTGGATTTGCTGCTGGAAGGATCGGCCCTAATGTTTTTACCACCGCAAGTAACCTGAAAAGTGCCGACCCTAAACTTCAAATAACTATAAAATTAAAAGAAAACAGATTTATAAAAAAAATACATATCTAGACCAATATTGTCTATACTCATTCAACATTCAACAACGTATTTTTTTATATTAAAAACACAAAACATTCCTACTAAGACTAGTAAAAACAATACTTTTAAAACAACAAAGAATAGAGAATACTAGGAAAAAAGAATACATACAAATAAAGAATACTGTACAACATACAAAGTTTAACGCAAAATTAAATCAATCTCTTTGGAATTTTTTTTCCGCAAAATCGCAAATAACTTCGTTCAAGATCTAATGTTACTCGATTATATTCCATGGCCAAAATTGCCATCCCATTAAGAGTAGACATGGTGCGTAAGTCTTAAGTAATTTTGTATTAGGTTTAGCTTAGAAATCCCCGCGTCGTACAGTGGGGTATTTGACCCGAAAACCTGGCTAAAATTATTTTTTCACCCAAAAGGGCTCTATATGTGTTGTTTTATTTATGTATAACATTTTAACCTTCATACTAAGAACTTGAAGGTTAATAACTCAATAAACACAATAAAACAGTACTAAATAGGAAAAAAGCATGTACTGTATTGAAAATTGTTCTTCACTGCACTACACCTATTGTAAATTAATTACTACTACTACATTTATCATCAATATTTTTTTGTGATTTTATTTCAATCATGTTCTGCTGTGTCAAATTTATAAAATAATATATGGCATGTCCTGGTTAAATACGCAGCATAGACGGATTTAAAATTGAATACATGTCATTTCTGAGTTATATGAGATAATATTTTCGGGTGTGTTGTGTCGTAAAAAATCCTGAAAAAAGTTTTATTTTTTAAGACGAAAGAAAATGAAGAAAATGAAAGTTTACACTAGTTGATATTGTGTATTGAAACGGTACTTACGCTATTCATGTTGTTTTCCGTTCGATGCATTCCTTTTAAGACGTGATAGTAGAGGCAATTAAGAACCTATTTTACCATATTTTGCACTATAATATATTAATAATATTGTTTCAAAATTGTCTAATATTTATACTTATTGCTTCCATGAAAACTATCGAAATTTGATCATACTTCAAGCTGAAACGGTCGTTTTTTAGTGGTAGGACACTAACACGCATGTGTTGGGGCCGGATTCGCATTCCGCATAAACACATATATCAAAAACGCTTAACCAGTTTCTATTCGTAAACTTACTATTGTCTCTCGTCAACAAGAATCCATTTTAAACCAGTGAACTGTGTATGCGAGTAGGTGCTTTCGATGTATTTTTTGCCTTGAATATGAACCCGATTGGCTCCAAACAACAAATTTCCAAGAAATTCATATACAAGTTTAGCGTTTTTCTCCAATGAGTTTTAAGAGTCTAGACTCTAGGTGATCGGGGTTGATCCAAACCGGAACAATATACTTACAGAACGGCATTTACAACATACAATGCATTGGACATAAAATTGTCAATATCTCGATAACCGTAACCATTTGTATATTGCTAAATTTGGTTAAATATGTTCTATATTACCTCCTACTATCACGGCATAAATGAAGAAATTGCATGAAATTTGACATATAAGCCGGTACATCAATTTTTGGATTTTCCTCTACAACGTATTAGAAATAAAATCACAAAAACCGCATCCGCACCTATCGGCTGCAGATTTTCCAGTAGTTGTCATGTCAAATATGTATACTATAATTTGAACCACTTTCAAAAGCGTAATTACGCTAAACACTAAACTAAAACACTCAAGTCTGCATAAAACTGCTTTTTTTTATATAAAAGCGAATGTTCTCAACCCTGCAATAAACAAAATTGTTGGTAAATTTCAATAAAAATAATGTCGAATGAAAGTTCACACTTGGTTCTAAAGGATGTATAATAAAAAAACACATTTTGCCTTAAAACACAAAATTGCAACCGTTTTCAAGAGTCAACTTATGTGCATCTATGTTCAGCCATACTAAAATCTAACTTTTGGCTGACAAGAACACCTGGCGGAGGGCTCAGGTGTTTAATACATCGGTCTTTTACCTGTCCCAGAAACTGGTTTACTTTTTGGAATTTAACAATTTAGAAATTTTTTCTGGCCAGCTTTTTGGGTCAAATACCCCAGTGTGCGTCGGTAGCAACAGTAATGGGCAGGGTTAGCAACATTCTTAAATCAATGCTTAAGTTTTGCCCATTGTTGAGGGAGCAAATGGATTTTTAAAACGTCAACTGGACCATCTGGAAACAAGGTTATAGTCTACTCATTTTAGACGCAAAATTAATGTACATCCTAATTCGCTCGGTGTATAATTTATTTGTTCTGCTAAGCTTAATGTTTTCGGTGATATTGATGCAGCTTTTCATGGCGATTTTTTGAATCACTTATACTTTTTAATTTGTTTCAATATTAATGTCATCAAAGAATCAACAAACACTTTGGTATTATTTTCATAGGCGGGCGAATTGTGTCTACTACTCGTTCTAAAGTTACTAGACTGGTATTAAGTCAGCCAATTTTAAAGCGTTAAGATCGAAGGAATCACCATCTATTAAGACGTTTTCCAGATCATTGCAATGCGCGCGTAATTCATTTTTATTTATAATATTTTCTTTATTTTTCCTAGTCAAAAGAGTCGTTATGACTGTTTATAATTCTCTTTTGATTTTTGTATAGATTCGTCTACACTTGCATATCAAATTGTTTTTATTCCTTAATTTTTCAGCTTATAAGATAATTTTGTCAAAGCATTTATCAGATCTTAATTGTTAAAAAACTTTAATGAGCTATTTTATTTAAGCTTGTCTATTATTGTCTGCTGTGCATGTTAAAATATAAAAATGACCAGAAGCCTGTCAATTGCTGTATTGTATTTGATGTTACTTTACTATTCCTTTATTTATTAGATTCAGGCAATATTTTGTTGTGGTTGTTGTAGTTCAGTTAGTTTTGCGGCCCCTCAATTTTGCCACCGTAGTCAGTAGCTTACCTTGTTTACCGCCTAGGGCCCGCCCTGCTGTTGGATTATAAGCTTCTGTGTTGCTGTCGATTAGTTAGATGGAGCCGGTGCAAAATTTTTCGTCGATGTCTTTACGCAAGCTCGTTAGCTTCTCTGTTTCCAAGGCACGCGGCCCGGGGCATCACTTGCCGTCCTTTTGAGTGTGCCTAGGTATTTTAATAAGTAATTTTAATTCTTATTTGTGCAATTATAACACTGGCTATAGGACAGTGCTTTACCATTAATACTTGGTGGTTGGACTTGGAGATTATGTCTCAGCAGCGCGAGTTCTTTCCATCTGTCCATTTGTTTGACAAACAACAATTTTTAGCCAAACTTTAACACTAAATTTAATTATATTATTTGTATATTATGTCGTATTTGTATATTGGGTCATAATTAAGCTTTCACATCAACAAAGCGAAACGTCGGCCGCAGTTGTTACAGTTTTAAGTGCACTTGACTTAACCGGCTCACCGAAACTTTCCTTTTTGTACAGCCCTTAATTTCTTGCAAATAACGAAGGTGCCAAATTTGTGGTAATTGGTTAAAGTGGACATGAGTGATATTTTCAACAAGATTCAACAAGATGGTGCAATCAGATCGCACGCTAAGTAATGACATTACTGCAAACGTTGGTCCCAGCTCGTATCATCTTATTTTGAGGACCAAACTGTCGTTGAGAATTATAAGATTGGACGACTTACCTAGTAAGGAAGGACAATCCTAATTACCCGAACTCACATTCCGTACATTTTACACACTCTGTAGTTATATTGCGATGCACGAATTCACAAGTTTAAGAAGAAAACCACTTATTATCCTGCCCCGGGCCAGGTAGGGCCACATGACGCTGTGGTTATTCATTATTTTTATCTTATATAATTTCTCCGATAATTTGCAATAGTTTTAGTATTTCTTGTGTTTTGTGGTTACAATCCCGAAAAGGGCTAATAGTGTGGTACCTTTAGAGGACGGACGAAGCAAGAAAGTACGGAAATTTGAAAAATTGAGGAGGAAAATGAAAAGGATCCGGAAAGAAATAGACGTTTACGACTCAGCGAGTGAATCAGGTACTAGATGATTTTACCTTGTGCCTATCGTCTATCTTAATACAGGGCATTGTATTGAATGGTCCGCTGATTCTTTACGATTCCTTGTTTGGGTATATAGACCATACAGGGCATTCTAATGAATGCCCCACTGAATCTTTTTGATTTCTTATCTAGTTTCGTGCTGTATTGCCGTCATTTGTTGTTCCGCTTCCTCCTGGTTTTACCTGGTCTACTAATAACCCCATTTCTTGCCGAAATTGTTGCTGGATATCTTTTTTTCTTGCTTTATATATCTCTTGATGAGCCCCTCTAGCTTGCCATTTTTGAAATGGTAGTCGATAAGAAACATGCAGCAGGCATTCGAAAAACCTTATCCACGCATGTAATGTCGACAGGCCAAAACGAAATGCGTTTTTATCAACGCTTTTGGATTTTATTTTGTCAATACAATTCATTTCCTTAGGAGTTGCATGACATACCTACATAGCAGGTCTGTGTCGAGGTTTGGAAGGAAGCAGCATTACAGACTTTTCCGTCAATCATAGTTAACAGCATCGTATATTTGATAAAAAAAGATTTGTCGTTAGTACGAAATTCATAAGGCATCAGACTATTGATTTGCTGTTTGACCCGTTGAATTTCCTCTTGGGCTAACTCTGCGGTTTCTTTATTGAACTGAATTTTGATTGGTCTGCAGTATCTCACAGAAGATGGGCGAGGATTTTGCCACAGAATAGATGTTGAGCCATCCGAATGTTTACAGTTTAACTGTAAAGGTACAACAGACGTAATGAATATGTTGGGGACATTAGTTTCATTATTTGTTGTTTTGTATAAAAATATGTTATTAGAGGGCTTGTATTGGAAAAGTACGGTCGTTGCCAAGATATAGATATTATTCAGTTTTTTGAGATATAACTTTTTGACTCAATCACCGTTTCTGTAATACGTATCCCTGGTCAAGAATAAATATATTTGAGAACCTGCGGATGTGCATTATTGCTGGTAGTAATTCTGGGCATTCCAACGACATTTGGCGACCGTGACAGGACTCTCTTCTACGTTTTGGTGGCGCTGCGTGGTGACTGTAGCTGACGAAAACCCCGCAGGCATACGTGAAGAGGTAGGAGAAATTTGATCTATTTTGTATATTTATTATCGAAAGATGGAAACGTATAAGAAGCGAAGATCAGTGGTGCGATCCGGTTTTACGCGTGCTGCTCGACAGATGACGGATATTTTACAGCAAAAGGATCCAGATTATGTAACTGCCGAGGCGACGTTTGACCTTCTGACAGAAAAGGCGGACGCACTGAAAGTTTTGGACACCGACATTATGCAATCTATGGTGGATGGTAATGCGGAAGAAACTACAATGGAAGAAGAGTGTATTGCTTCTGACGAATATAAGTTCAACTACATGAAATTGAGATCATTGTATAAAGTCTTCATGGTTAGACAGGATGCTGCCGAAGCAACACTTAATTCTTCGCAGACTGAAATTTCAGAGCGAAAATTCAGATTACCACGTATTGAGTTAAAGAAATTTGGCGGTGATGTTCGAGAGTGGTTGGCATTTTGGAGCCAATTTAAGAACGTCCACGAAGATGAAAACCTTGCAGCAGTAGATAAATTTCAATACCTTATCTCAACGATGATACCGGGCTCAAGAGCAAAAGACGTAGTCGACAGTTTTCCACCCACTGAACAAAACTACCAGAAAGCAATCGATTGTCTGAAATCCCGTTTTGGAAGAGATGATATGCTGGTGGAGGTATATGTTCGAGAACTCCTGAAAATTGTTTTGAATAACGTTATGTCGAGCAATGTCAAGTTGTCAACCTTGTATGACAAGCTGGAAACTCAACTAAGGGCACTGGAGACATTAGGTGTCACGACCGATACGTGTGCTGCCATGTTGTTCCCGCTTGTTGAATCTTCTCTACCTGAAGAACTACTGCGTGCGTGGCAAAGATCGGCAGACTACACGAGGAAGCCGGATGCCAGTCTGAAAACTCGGTTGAATTGTTTGATGGAGTTCCTGAAAACCGAGGTAGAAGGCGCGGAACGCATTGCTTTAGCAGTAGAAGGTTTTGGGATGGACAACAAGATCAAAAGAACGAGGCAGAAGCCAGAAGATTCGAGACAATTTACAGCTGCGGGACTTATGAATAATGCTGCAGGAAGTAAGTGCTCGTTCTGTGATGGTAATCACGACTCCGACAAGTGTTTTAAGGCTCAGAAAATGACCCTGTACGATAAAAAGAAGGCTCTGAGTGCCAGAAGAGCATGCTTTCGATGCGCACAGGTGGGTCATCTTAGCAGAAAATGTCGCACAAAATTAAAATGTGTTTTATGTGGAGATCAACACATAATTTTGATGTGCCCAGATTTAAACAAGTCGCTCCCAGTACCAAGTAATAACGACCAATCTCCGAATCAGAAAACAGAAGTTTCAATGGCTAATTATTCAAACGTACACGTTTTCCTGCAAACCCTTGTTTTGAAGGTAAGAAGTAATGCTGGTGAAAAGAAGATTCGGGCAATTATCGACACTGGATCCCAGAGGTCATACGTTTTAAGCTCGATAGCTAACGAAATGAAGTGGAAGCCAAAGCGAACCGAACGAATTGTACATTCTTTATTTGGTGGAGCACGCACGAAAGTACAACAACATAGCTGCTACGATGTAAGATTGGTGAGCTTAGATGGTGAGTTTGCTTGCAAATTTGAAGCTTTCGATCAACCCGTAATTTGTGCTGGTATTTCGAATGTCTTTAATGGTGTTTGGATAAAACAACTAAACGACATTGGCATCAACCTAAGCGATACCGGTAGCGTAGAAGACATTTCTTTGCTAATTGGTGCAGATGTAGCAGGAAAGATGTTCACCGGTAAGAAGCATGAGCTTAAATGTGGATTAGTGGCACTTGAGACGCTCTTAGGATGGGTATTGATGGGCAAAGTACCAACTGCACAAAGATCTGGTAATACTAGTATGACGGTAACTTCATTACTCACAAAGGACGCGTCTATCTCCACATTATGGCAATTGGATGTATTGGGAATTACGGATCCAGGAGATAGGAAGTCGAAAATTGAGATGGAGAATGACATCAAGCGAATGTTTAGTGAAACAGTAACCATGATCGATGATAAACGCTATGAAGTTCATTTACCATGGAAAGAAAGACACCCACCGTTACCTTCAAATTACATTATTGCCAAAAACAGATTGCAACATGTGGATAGAAAATTACGCTTGTCAGGAGATTTCATGCGATATGCCGAAGTCTTCTGCCAATGGTTATCGGAAGGAATAATCGAACATGTGCCTGAGGATGAAGTGGATAGTCCAGGTCATTATCTGCCACATCGTCCAGTCTTTAAGGAGACCAGTGCTATCACCAAGGTACGACCAGTGTTTGATGCTTCAGCCAGAGAGAAAAACAAACCGTCACTGAACGACTGTTTGGAGAAAGGCATCAACCTGATTGAATTGATCCCTTCAGTATTGCTGAGGTTTAGATCAGAAAGGATTGGGATAACATCCGATATTAGAAAAGCCTTTCTGCAAATAAGCCTTAATAAGAGGGATCGAGATTTTTTAAGATTCTTATTGAAGACCGAAAATGGTGAAGAAAAAATATACCGACATAGGCGAGTTGTATTTGGAGTAAACTCGAGTCCGTTTCTATTGGGAGCAACCATAGAACACCATTTAGGAAAATATGGTCAGGATGGTGAGAGGAACGATGTTTATTCACAAGCAACCGTGAAGAGATTGGCAAAAGGATTTTATGTGGACAACTGTGTCACCAGTGTACCAGATTTGGATACAAAAAATCTGTTTATTAAAGAAGCTACCTCCCTAATGTCTGAAGGTGGATTTGACTTGACAATGTGGGAGTGTAGTGGAGAAGGACAACCTGAAACAAATGATGTTGTACCGTTATTAGGATTGGCCTGGAACAAAGTCAGAGATGTGCTCGTTGTGAGTCCGACGGAACAGCCATTAAATGACACAATAACGAAAAGGTATATGCTTTCTTGTGCTCAACGCATTTTCGATCCTATCGGTGTTACATGCCCGACAACATTGTATCCAAAATTGATTTTACAAGATATGTGGAAAAGGGATATTGGATGGGACACCGAAGTAGACGAAGAAACCACTAAGGAGTTTCGTAAGTGGACTAATAAGTTGACATACATTTTTCGAATTGAAGTTCCGAGATGGATAAAAACTGGAACAGATGAGAGTCAACATATGTCATTACACACATTCTGCGATGTTAGTGGAGTCGCATATGCAACAGTATCATTCCTGAGAGTTGAAACAAATACAGGAGTACATCTTATTCAAGCTAAGTCAAGGGTGGCACCTATCAAGAAGATATCAATACCGAGACTAGAATTATTGGCTGCATCGATTGGTGCTCGGTTATGTACGCGAATATTAGAAGCCATGAACGCTACAATTGATTCGTATTTGTGGACGGATTCCACTACGGTTTTGAGTTGGATTCGACGCCGTGAAGAATGGTCAACGTTTGTTTGGAATCGAGTGAAGGAAATTAAGGAGCTGACTTCGGTTCAATCTTGGAGACATATACCAGGTGAACAAAACCCAGCTGACTTACCATCAAGAGGATGTTCTCCCAAGCATTTATATGAATCTAAATGGTGGGAGGGACCTAGATGGGCTTTTCAAACATCCAACTGAATGGCCAAGTGCAAATAAAGATGAAGACCACAATGAATATGAGATAAATACTGAAAGAAAGAAGAAACTAGTAACAATGGTGAGTGTTTGCAAAACAGAATGTTTTTATCAGTATTTCTCAAAGTACAGAAGAACTGTTAGATTGGTTGCTTGGATACTTCGATTTGTCCAAAATAGTGGTAATCCCGAAGATAAAACAACAGGTGATTTGAACAGCGACGAAGAAGAACGAGCAGAGAAGAAGCTAATATATATCATTCAACAGGAATCTTTTTCAGAAAAGGATGGCAGATTGTCAGCAATGAAGGTCGTAAGAAACGAAGATGGAATCTTAATGCTGGAGTCAAGAGTGGCGGCCAGAGAGGATTTGGATACCTTTCGTTATCCCTATCTGCTTCCTGGGAAACATGAATTAGTGGAGAGACTGATTTTTGACCATCATATAAAATCCGGACATGTTGGACTAAACATATTGATGAACCAATTAAGAGAACGGTTCTGGATACTTGGTGGTCGAAGGTCCATTCGTGCTGCCATCAGAAGTTGTGTGGTATGCAAGAGACAAAGCGCAAAGAGAGCTGAAGAACAATCGCCACCCCTTCCTTTGGACCGTGTCAGAGATGCTGCATGCTTCGAAATTACTGGAGTGGATTTAGCTGGACCACTATATTTGCGTGATGGTAGAAAAATTTGGATATGCCTCTTCACGTGTGCCGTTTACAGAGCTATACATTTAGAAATGGTGGACTCCTTATCAACAAGCACATTTCTCAGAGCTCTGCGACGATTCATCGCCAGACGTGGAAGACCTCGCATTATTTACTCCGATAACGGTACCAACTTTGTCGGAGCAGAGAACTTGCTGTCACAAGTAGACATCGCAAGTTTCGCCACCGCCCAGAGGATCCGTTGGCGTTTCAATCCTCCTTCGTCTCCATGGTGGGGAGGATGGTGGGAGCGTCTCATAGGGGTTGTGAAGCAGCTCTTACGTAAGGTTTTGGGAAAAGCGAGACTTGACTGTGACGAACTTTATACGGTCTTATGTGACTGCGAGTCGGTTGTGAATTCGCGCCCGTTAACTTTCGTTTCTGATCAAGCTTGCGAACTTGCACCGTTAACTCCCGCGATGTTCTTGCGCGAATTGACTGAAAGTGGCGTGCCGGACTGCGATGTTGTAGACAATACCACGTGGAACGGACGGTTTCGGTACATTCAAAAAATATGCGAAGATTTGCGTAAACGATTTCGTGCTGAATACTTAGGACAGTTAAAGCAATGTAGTGCCGCGAAAAGAACGCGCAACATCGCGCTTAACGAAGTTGTGTTAGTTGGGAATGACAATTTTAAACGAATTGACTGGCCGTTAGGACGGGTGGTAGAGCTGCTGCCTGGTAAGGACGGAAAAGTGCGGTTAGTACGAGTGCAAACCCAACACGGACAACTTATGCGCCCTATTCAACGGCTGTACCCACTGGAGTCATTGGATCCTGCGTCGGAACCTGACTGTGTCCAACCTACGCCATCGACTGCATCTGCTGAAGAAGACGACCCAAATGAGGTGCAGAGTCAAGACGACCGGGCTGTGCGCGTGTCAAGATTTGGGCGGAAAATAAACCCCCCGATAAGATATCCTTTATAAAACAACTAGGACATTATATTATGGTGAGACAGTTTAGTTTTTCAAAGGTACTGTCTCAGGTGGGAGAATGTTGGGGACATTAGTTTCATTATTTGTTGTTTTGTATAAAAATATGTTATTAGAGGGCTTGTATTGGAAAAGTACGGTCGTTGCCAAGATATAGATATTATTCAGTTTTTTGAGATATAACTTTTTGACTCAATCACCGTTTCTGTAATACGTATCCCTGGTCAAGAATAAATATATTTGAGAACCTGCGGATGTGCATTATTGCTGGTAGTAATTCTGGGCATTCCAACGACAGAATATGTCTGTGTCAGTATAACCTTCAGATACTTGTTTGTATTGTCTGTGGCCTGTACTTCCATCACATCCCCACTTTAATATAAGGTTTAATTCATTTGGCATATTAAGATCTAATGAAAGTTGCTTAAGCACATCTTCCTGGCCCAATAATATTCTAGAAATAGGATGATCGAGAAGACCTTGTAATTTAACTTCTGCTGCAATCCCAATAGGAGAAATTATAATTGACTTTTGATCCGGATAACACCGTTTTTTAGCACGTCTAACTGCGTTGTAAGATGGATAAATATCTGCGTTTCTCATTTTACTTTGTAGACGAATTTGGGTATATTGATGTTTCGTGAGCTTCAAATCTACCAACAGTGATACAGCTTCATCACTTGTAAATTTGATTGGTTTATTTTGCGACTGTTGCGATGCATGACGAATTTTAGTGGCCCGGTTCGGACTTGTTTTCAAAGCTTCACCAACAACCTTCATTGCGCCATGTCTCCCCTCCGACCGTAAATTCATTTTTAATGCATATATTAGTTCCGGGTTCGTAGTCGCCGAACGAAGATCTTCAGTTTTTCGTTGTTTGGACCTCTCACTACTGTGTTCAAATGTTGGTGATGGTCGTCCGGCTTGAGAAGAAGAAGGTAAACTTATGTTAGGTTCCTGCTGTAGCAAAATTATATCACTTTTTAGCCATGCTTCATTTTTCTTAAGAAAATTAGTTGGATTTCGAGAAGAAGCTTGCCATCTTTTTGCAATTTTACTACAAAATCGCCCAACGTTTTGCAGTATGTTTGATCGATAGTTCTGCAAAAGTTCTTCTCTAAAAGAATTTATTATTCTGTCTTGTAAGTTTTTATTTTTCTCGGCTATATTTCTTCCGGAGATGACCCAGACATCGAACAGTTCACGGCGCGAGTATGTAAGTTTATCCTCTGAAAAATACATCAAAATCTAAATTCTTACAAAATAAGTTATTGCAAAAAAGTGGGAGAGCTCTTATAGTTATTGAGAACTTTTAAAGATAGATTACGTGTTGTAGTAATGCCACGTTTTTCACTTTTAGTTTTGTTTCCAAAATGGTATAAAAATAACCACCTTTCTATGTTTTTTTGTGCAAACCTGGATAAACATTGAAAAAGGTGGCATTACTACGACACGTACTCATCTTTCAAAAACACATTTAATATGAGTTCTGTGACACATTTTGAGCGTGTGTAAATAATGAATTATTCCCTATATTTTGGTGCCCTCTCTCGGTCAAATAGTTTTACTTGCATTAAAGGACGTCTCACAGTAGTCGTGCTGGTCACGGTCAATTTTGAATAGACCAATCATAATCGCAACTATCGAGCTATGATTGGTCTATTCCAAATTGATCGTGACTTGACCGTGACCAGCACGGTAGTGTGAAACGTCCTTTACTCCACTTTTTGACCAATAACAGCAAAGCGGCACTCCCTAGCAGCTGATCAACGAGCTCAGACAAGATACGCACTTGTATCGACATTCGATACATGTCCAGTACGGTTGCCTCAGTTTGTTTCTATTTCTCGTGTTCAGGGTTAAAGATCGCGCTTCTTTGCAGTATTTTTTTGTTTTAATCATTAAATAACACACAAATGCACATTTTAGAAATAGATAGGAGCGGGCAGTTGCAGGGAACTTTTTATATCTCTAATAGAAGTGAAATGTTTTGTACAAAAATTCCATAAAGCAAGCGAATTAAAAATTTTAGTGGGTGTCAATCAATTAAAATAAACCTTTTAAAAATTATGTTAGATAAAAGTACATACCTTGAAGTATATCAGCCATATTCAGCTTTTCTGTCGTCACTTCACAATAGTTTTTAACGGATCTTGCAAACTAGTCAAATAGAAATACAGTGCAACCTCGATTATCCGGACACACTATTATCCGGACACTCGGTAATCCGGACACCCCCTGCAAAACACGATTATCCGGACACCGCTCGCTAATCCGGACAACGCGCCGGCCCGCCGGCGAGACGGCCATGTCGCCGCGCCGTCAAGTAGGTCGAAGCGGCTTGTTGAGACCCTGACTACGTACGGCAGCGGTAGTACATATACATATGTCCCTGTGCTGTTGTTTGGTGTACACGGCTAAAATATTACTTTGAATGTGCAGCAAAAAGTAATAACGTCAGTTACTCGAAATAATACAATTAATTACGAATGAACAAAGCATTAGACCGATTGCAGCGCAATACGGCGTTGGAAAATCTACGATTTCCGATATAAATAAAAATAAAAGCAAACTAGTCAACTATGTTTAATAATCGTTTAAAATTAGTACCTAGGTGCATGAGTTCTGTGTTGATGACCTTAGGTGGAATTACTTAACTACTGAACTGCATTCAACCACGGTGATAGAAATGGGCATTTGCGTAATTTAGTATAAATTCTAGTGATAATTACACCAAAACTCGTCAACACTGGTTCTATGCATGACTTAAAATTGATCAAAACTTCAGATAATGTTATTTAGGCAATTTTGAAGCAATATTCGGTAATCCGGACAAATCGATTATCCGGGCACCCCCTTGCATTTAATTGTCCGGATAATCGAGGTTGCACTGTACTGGTAAAACCTAACACAATCAATAATACATTCGCCTACTTTGAGAGCTTGTGAATAACTGCCTGCAATAAGAGTCGTGAAGATATTGGTGGGGATATGAAGCCTAATGCTTCTATTTTAGTGGGAGATGGAGTATAGCTAATTTCAATCAACTTTGTATTTGGATATTTTGGCCGAGTTTTTCAATTGCTGGCCCTATGTGCTCTGGTTCTAATCCGGCTCCTCCGCCAGAATGGTTTGTCAAAATATATTATATGTATTAATATTTGCATATTAATTTATTATATTATGCTTATGCTTTTGACACGCAGTTACCTTAACTAAATTTCCTCTCAGTCTACTGCAAATAGAATTTCTGTAGATTTCGGTAACTTCTAGTACACCACTGTGCGGAAATCCATTATCCAAGGGTCAACGTAAACCGGCAACTCATATCCTTACTTAATAACTTAGTTTAATCCACTTTATAATTGTTATGTAACTACTTAGGCTGTAATTGTAATTGTAACTACTTAGACTGTAATTACTTAGGCATAAATTTTAATGTAGTAATTTTCCGTTAACTCCGGAAAAATATATGAACATTGAGTACTTAAAGAATGAGTAAGAACAAACTTAGCAGCGTTGAAACTGTTTGTTTCAATTTCTTAAACTAAAAGTAAAGTGACGACTGACGATGCTTCTTAACGAACGTTTATTGCAATAATTTACAGTTTTAGAATTTCAAACAACGATTTGGTTCAATGCACACTATACAAAACATTCCTCATTTTGGGGAAATACATTCTGGTGCATGAGATAATATGACCAAAACGTATACATTCCGTTCCAAAAAAGTTACGCACTTTGACCGAACGATAATGACCGAACGATAATGTTTTATATTTTTAAACCATTAGAACAACTTTTATTTTTTTTATATGGTGGTAGGCAAATTAAGTGTTCGAAATAAACACGACAGAACTTTATTGTTTCCCTGTTTGGTCCAGTTGTGGCCCATGGTAGTAGAACATAAGTTCCACTACCACGAGCAGACCAATTAGGATTAACGTTTGAAACGTTGTAACTATTTACCAAAAGTGGACTATGAATATAATTCTAAATATATAAACCAATAAAAAACCAATACCAATAATTCTATTTACTATAATATAATACCAATGCTAATGGACACATAACTGGCAACTCCTTTGTCTTTAAAAAACAATTAAAGAGTAGGAAGTTTCTTCAATGTATCTTTAAGCAATGGTATAGAAAGTGCTGAGACTCTGTATGAAAGACGCTTCTTTTACACGCATTTTGTTTTTTATTCATTGATTTATCTCTAAAATTGGCCTAATTACAGTTTCCTTTTTCCACTAATGTATAGCCATTTCTGTGAGATTTTTTGACGCCTCTCGCGAGAACTCACCCTTCTCCCTAATTCATCCCACAAATGTTCTATAGGGTTCAATAGATACAATAGATACAATAGGGTTGTACAATAGATACTCATTTCTGTAAATATATTATTTTACTGTTAGTCTTAAGATGTTTCTAGTTAAATAAACATGTAAAATCACTAGGAGTGTTTTAATGGAAGAACCTGGCACTGTCCTAAGACCAAGTACATTACAAACCGCCATTGCTTTCTTGGGATTAAAAAAGTTTGCTTTGAACTAATAGAACCATAATAATAAAAAAGATAGTCACGGTCTGATATATACGGGGTGCGCCATCTTTTATGTCGGTATGTGAATATTGAATAACTTTAAAGAAAAACTACCGATTTCCATATATGAGGTATTTTTATTTAATACAGTCCTTTACAATTTATATTGACTATTTTTTTAATATAACCTCAATCAGGGGACCGCCTTCATTGGCCAAAGCAAAATATGGCCTTTTTGCTGCGTTTTCCATCACTTCTTCGAGCATCTCGGGCGGTAAAGCGATGATTTCGGCACGAATGTTTGCCTTGAGCTCGTCTAACAACTTTTGCTCATAAAATAACCTGACAAAAAGAAGTCCGGAGGGGTCATATCTGGACTTCTGGGTGGCGAATGAATATCGCCCTTTTTTTACACCACACGTCCATGAAATTTTCGTTGCAGAAACTGCATTGTTTGATTTGAAGTGTGGCATGGCGCACCGTCTTGTTGAAACCAGTAACCGTTCTGACATTTTTACGCATTTTAGGGCAGTCACAGTTAGACGTTTGTACTGGCGACATTGAAACCCGGCTATGTAAATCCGGTTATGCAAGAAACCAAACAAATATAGGTACATCAGACAGTGACTATCCTTTTTACTTATACTGTACTGATGGACATAGAGACATCCATATCTTATTTAATAGAGCCTTAAATAAATCTTAAAGAGTTCTTTAGTAGATTTAGTTATAAAGTTTTACCTACGAAGTGATATCACTCTTGGTTTGGCACCATTCCGATAGGTACATACAAGATGTTCCAGTTATAATTAAAAAGTTAGTAATCGTGTTTCAGAAACTGTAAATATAACCTACCAATATAACCGGAAAATACAAGTATATAAATACAAATAATTATTTAAAAAACAATACTTTCATTTCTTAAGTATGTCACAAACAGACAAAAAATAAACAGTAGTACTAAGTAGACAGTATTTTCATAAATAGAAAACTGAATTGTTTTATTCGTTCCCCTCCCATCGATCGTTGCAAATTGTAGGAGTTCTTTAGATCTTTACTCTCCGACAAGCATATTCTTTTTCTAACAAATGGAGTATCGGCTACAATTCGACATATTGCTTAGTAATCTCATTTCTGCTGTTTCGCTTTCGGTTCCATTTTGCTATGCAGATTTATATGCCTATTTGAAATGTTACCGAAAATAAGATTATTCAAATCAATCGCTGAATGCTAAATATATAGGTTAGCGAATTTTTTCCTTACTCTGCCTTTTTCATATTTTTAAGACAATACATATATAGAGGTTTGAATAGGAACGCATCTCGAGTTGCATGTAACAATACATATTTATTAACAAACGTTAATTGAAAGGTACAGTTGATGTAGACTGGTGCAATTTTAAAGTTTTATTGCAAAATTGGAAATATTAAAGTGCTGTTTGCAGTTAAATTTTTGTGCTGAGATCTACAACACGCTAGGATCCTTAGATTGTATGATGATATGAGAAAAGTAATAATAGAGTGTAATAAGTAGTGTGTAATAAGTAATAATAGAGTGGGCCAACAAAATTAACATTTATATTGATTGAGATAAACTTTGACAGCGATTAATAATTTGTATATCCATACGAACAAACTTCGGGCTGGTACTTCCGCCTTTTAATTGATTTATTGTAATGTAAGTTCCCCGAACTTATGATCCACTTTTGGTATGTATTTAATGATAAACCTTACTCCGACAGCTCAATTTTTTCAAGTCGTATACTACACAAGTAATTGACTTGCTATATTTTGTAGTTCCAAACAAAACTCATAAAATAACTAAGTTTTGAAAGGGTGGTATATTGTACTCTATTCCTAATTAACACTATTTCATTATGATGTTGTCGTATAAAACTTGTATTGTTAGTTTGCTACTGGTCAAAATATAAAAATTTCTTTACTTGAGGATTCCTAATGGTTTAGACGTGTACCGTCTTTCCCTCATTTGGAATAAGGATCTGTACGAAACAATTCGTCACGAAACATTGTGTACCCATGTTTTCGACAAAAACTCCAATGTTGATATCAAAACTTTGCATTTCTTGTATTCATAAATGCGTTTTTGCGGTTCCCGTAAAAGACGAAATTAACAACTCAGCATCGTGGTAAAATTGGTCATGCTTGCTGTGCGAGTAAAATCGTTGCTTTCTGGACTTGGCATAGGGCTTTAAGTGCCAAAATTTAATATCGCCCGTCTGTGACTTAAATTATATTTCCATTATAATTTAAATTGGTGTTACAAAATTACAACAGCCAGCATGAGAGACGAACGCGGTCAATATTAGAGTAAGGCCAACTGATCTTCCGAGAACTCCTTAACACTTTATCACTGATAACAATATAACGTTTCCTTTCTACTTTATCATACGTAGTATGACAAAGTATTGTAATGGTGTTGAAAAAAAGTTTTGAGATTTTAGCGGAAATATGTCCTTTTGGGTTCCTTGAACATATCTGACCAAGCTATAAAAATGTCTGTCTGTGTGTCTGTGTACCCGTTTTTAATGGCGACCATTCCGGAGAAACTACTAATGGTACCGCGACGAAACTTCATATTTAGAAGTGTCATGACCAAACTTAGAACTGAAAAGCCTTTTGTTCAAAAAAGTCCAAAAGCACTGGATATTTCCTCTTAGAATTTTTCAACAATTTTGCAAATGGGCCGCCATTTCTGTAAATTCGTCAGAGGACATTTGATATTTGGATTAGGGAAATTTTTTAGTAAAATTAATAGTTTAGCTGCATGAGCAAATTCTATTTCATCGAGATCTCTCGTACTGCATTAAAATTCGTTAGCCAGGATTTGACAGATATTTGGATAATGTTGACAGTTTTTCCAGAACATCACCGTTTGCGTTGGGAAACATTGCTAAATAGTATGATAAAGTCATGTGCCTGACCACTTCAGATTTTTATACCCCCACATTTACTGTGGTAGGGTATATTCACGTTGTCATAACATTTGTGACACCCTTAAGGAAGCGTGGCAGGTATAGACTTGTATGTTCATCTGTCCGTCTGCCCGTATGTCTGTGTACACGACAACTGCGCTAATTTTGAAGTACATAATTCATCTGAAATATGGTATACAAGCTTATCTCTTAAACAGTAAGAACAAGTTCGTGAATGGGAAAATCGTTCAACTCATTTTTTTTTTCAAATCCACGTTATAACTGCCGTAATTTTAGAGCAATGGATATGAAATTTGGTATACAAACGTTCGTGAATGGGCAAAATCAGTTAACTCCGTTTTTGTTTTTTCAATTTCCACACAAAAACATTTTGCGGTGGGGGGTACTTTAATACCGTGGGTAGTATGACATAGTATTGTAATCGTGTCAAACGAGTTATTTATGTTACAAATGCCGAAAGTACGGAATAGCGCGACGAGCGGTATTTAGTTTTCGGCAAGAGTGACATAAAACGTTTTTGATGCTGATTTTTGAGTAAATATGTATTTTTTTAATTCAAAGATGGGTATATTTCTGTATAGAAAATGTTAGGTTGGTACCACTTCGACGAAACGCGAAGTTTACAAAACTAATGAAATTCTGACAGATTTTTATTTGTTCAGTACACTGTAGGTGTCATATGCGTACCAACATACTAAAATACTACACTCATCGCTATACTTTATTTACAATTTTCTCAATTTATCGTTTTTAGAATTTGATATAACAACGGGTTGATATTCCTTATCAACAATCAAACTGATGATCTTAGTTTATATTAAATTTGTATATTGTACTATGCCGCACAAAAGCGGGAAAGTTCCATAGCGACACTCCAACCTCAAACGAAATCAGCTGTTTTCGAGTGTGATAGCACAAAAAAGAGTTTTAAGATTTTAGCGGACTACGCCGTTTTGGTTCCCGTGAACATTTTTGACCAAGGTAGCAAAAAATCTGTGTGTGTCTATATGTGTGGGTGTAATTGTATGTTTGTGTGTGCGCCCATTTTTTATGCTGACCATTCCGGAAAATCTACTAAAGCTTTTAGTTTGCTCTATGGTGTCGGGACGAAACTTCATATTTGGAAGTTTTATGACCAAACTTACAATTGAAATTTTTTTTGTTCAAATGGGTCTATAGGAGCTTGAGATTAACTCTTAGCATTTTTCAACGATTTTGCAAAAGAGCCGCAATTTCTGTAATTTCGTCAAATAGTTAAATAATAAATTAAAGAAGAGGAAATTTGGCATATTTTATGACTTTGACATTTTTTGGTAAAATTAATAGTTTAGCTGAATGGGCAAATTCTATTTCGTACATCGAGATCGCTCGTACTGCCTTAAAACTAGTTAGCCAGGATTTGACAGATATTTTGATACTATTGACAGTATTATCACATCAGCGTTTGCGTTGGGCAACACTGCAAAATAGTATGATAAAGTCATGTGCCTGACCACATCATATTTTTTTATACTTCATATGCAGATATTTTTGCTGCACATAATGACTACAACAGAGGAGATACTCTGCCATAGATGTTTACGTCTCCCTAAAGCCGTTTTATAGCTTTTGTCATATACTCGAGAAAAAGTACTGTCTCTATAGCTCCGAGGAAGTTCATCGTCGGGGGCTTATGTCACTGACATTTTCTTGAGATAACACCTTTTATGTGGCAACGGAACCTACACATACACTATAAAACTCCTTTATGACTAATAAAAATAAAGTTATTGCACCAGCAACACTCATTTGCGAGATATCGGGCTAACTAGAAAGTAAATCATTTTGTTGGAAAATTTTGCCGAGAAGTTAATAACATATCGCATTGTAAATAGTAAACAAAAACGTAATCTAGAAGTAGCTGACCAGTGTGTAAGGGTCCGTAAGGGTGTAAGTGTTTAGATCGCAAGGATTTTGTAAATCTAAGCTCGGTTTAGTGTTTCAGCTGGAATTCAAAAACCCAGCCTAGGTGTTCTTGAATCTAGATTACGAAACTGCTCGTTTATCATCAGATATTGAAATTAGTGCATAAAACAAATCTTTTTGTTATTTGCTCTCTTATCGCAGTATTCATGTTAAGGGTGCCTATATAAACATTGTTTAAATATTGTTTGCTTCTAAGAAACATATTGCTTAATTTTTTTTTATTCAAAACATTGATTTTGTCAATGAATTTACTTTATTGAAGAACATTTTGAACTAAATATAACTTCAAACAGAAATCAATATTGTCATCTAAAAACAGAAATTTTTATATTTTTGTCACTTCTTCAAAGAATTAAATAAAGTAAAGATAATTTAACTTTAGTATACCTTTGCCATAGCCTACTACTGTTTTGTCTTCATGGGTTACCTTATGACATTTTTATGTTTTTGAATATACTCCAGTTCTATAATGTCAGACACATATTTACATATTTTACTTTGGGATTGAAATCAATCTTGTGTGTTTCGAGGTTCGGTTTTTGAAGATTTGTTATTTGGCTGTACGTGTGCGCTGTTTATAGGTTATGTATTTTGCCGTTTAACCTTATTTTCCTTTTGATGTTTATTTCTACTTTATGTATTCCGCCTACATTTGTGGAGACCTTTTCTCTACTTCAACATCGGATCACCTTACAGAAGTTCTAGCAAAATGTCCGCTGAAAATACAGCCCCTCATAATGTAGCGTACAAGAAAGCACCAGGTTCATATTACCATAAAAAACAGCTTGATGAGATACACCGTTACGACGGAATGGAAAAATAGCGCATTTACCGATTAATAAACCTGTAACTGGATATCAAATCTTGCGGAAAAGCTGATCTAAAATTTCAATACTAAGATAATGACAATGCGGAGGAAGGGCGGCTATCCTACGCTAAGGACGTAAAGTTTATGTCCTTGATTATAAATTTCGCCATCTCAAGAGCATAGTCAGCTAGCGGTTTCTATAACCATTGGGGAATCTTAGATAAACTACATGGACACGTACACTAAAAAAAATTTTGATGTGAATTTACAGTAGGGATGGTAGGTTTTTTTGTCCTGTGACAATCAGTGTAATTTTACATCTCAATTGTAGTTTTACATTGTCATTGTATATTTACACTGTGATTTTACAAGAATTTTGCAGGAATATTACACCGATTTTAATTTAATGTTAAGTGATATATGGAGAAATGCGTAATAATTGAACATCAATTTAAACGTAATTGTAAATGAAATGAGGTAATGCGTAATAATTTTACATCTATTTCAGTGTAATATTCAATGAAACATGCAGTATGTTTGATTTGTATAATTTTATTGTGATCTTGAGTAGATATTAACATTATCATATAATACAAGAAAAAAGCAGAATCATCGTGCAAACAGTAAAAGGTGACATTACTACAAACGATCGAACAAATACAGTATAAACAAAATTACTTGTCAAAAATAAATATGTAGACGTACATACAAGTATAAAATAGTAAACTTGGAAAACACACGGATAAACATATACAAGCACTTCGGTCAGTCATGAACCCATAACAAGTGGACGAGTGTTTCTGAGAAGATGGTGTAAGATGTTCCGCATCTGTATCTGTAATAGAACAAGGAAACATATAAGACAGACAGAAAAAAGTCCTAAGTTAACCTAAAAAGAAGATTGCATTTCTGTTATTATAAAACCCTTCAATCTTAAAGCAAATTTTCACAACGAAACTTAGAAGACTCTGTACTTACTGCTTTTTGCCAGGTATTGGTGTTAAAACATCAATCTCCAGATCTACAAAGACAATACAATTGTTCTCCTCTGTGGCATTGTATTTTAACCTACACCTATATGGTATCTACAATCTACATAAGTTTTAGTTCACTGTATCACTGTTACTTACCGGAGACAGAAATGCGACGCGCCCAACTATACATATACATACATGTAAATATACATGTAAATGCAAAATGTATTAAAGGAACATATGGTGTATCCGGTTGGCAGCTTCACAATGTTGACACGTTTATTGCTAAGTTTATAGTTAAGTTCTTTATGGGTAATGAGAGTTTGAAGTGTTCTAAACTTGTATCCATAATCTATTTATGAACTTATAGGCGAATTAATTGTATTTGTTAAGTAGTTTATTAAAAAAGAAACAACAAAATTGCATATAAAAAGAATTGTAACACTAAACTACCAATCGGGATGATAATAAATAAAAACAAGACAAGTTTTGTACCATCAATCATGTTTCTAAAATTATGGCTATTGGAACCATCATAATATCGGTAAATATCAAATTTATTTGAACATCGTATACAGTAGATGCATTTTGAGCAATGGCTTGAAAAGCAAAATGATCAAAATGTGGTTAAACAATTTACGGGTACATACATCAACCAATTTTCCAAAATATAACATGTTTGCGCATAATAAGTTTTAACGTTCGTGAATACAACGAGTTACTCTACAGGGCCGGGATCGAATATCCAATTTGCCTGTCGATGCATGTATAACGCTGAACTATCTAGTAACGCTTGGTGGCTGATCTAAAGCGAACGACCTAATGATCAGGAAGTATTCGAGGACCAGGATACGTAACACTGACTACGATACGCCTGAATTACTATTACCAAATTTCGTGATGGCTACTGATTATAATAGATACTATGTAACCGATCACTACGTCATATAGCCAACCCCAATATTCAGCATGGTGGAATTAATCACATCAGTATACGCATCAATGTGAATCTGGCACCCCTAAATAAATAGTTATTCTTTTAAATTATAAGAATTTCAATGTGAAGTATGTTTCTTATATGGTACCAATAAGGCACCACATACACGACGTGGGTGTATAAATAATTATTACAACATAACGTAGGAGACAATATAACTTTCTTATTAATAACGTATCCCGGCACCTCCACCAAAATTATGCATTGACATTATTTGAAGAATCAACCTGATACTTTCAATATAATACTGCGCCCACTGTATGCGATGTATGAAATGACGTTCGAGCTATTAATATTCAATAAAATTTTAAATATTAACTGCTATTTAGTGTGTCTTAATGTGTTGACAAATACCTACTAATGCAAGTAAACTCTGTAGGTACTGTGTGCTTGACCATCAGCATAGATTTCCTACAGGTATTATTGTTTGGGTATCCTTCCTGTTTTCTCTCAGGTGTTGTTTGATTTTGAAGTATTTACTGGTAATTTTGTTAAAGTCGTCCCGGAGATGACTATATGTTGCTGTCTTTGTCAGAAATGTAGTGCCCACGCTACATTCATACATCGTATTATGATTAGTGTATTTAAAATAGACTGTGACTTGACCATGACCAGCTCGTCGTCTGAACACGGTTTTAAGTATGGGCATATTTCTGTGGTTAGGACGAACAAGGGACCAAATTTGCAAAAAAAAAAACAAGTTTTGCGATAAATGAGGATTTGTAAGAAAAGTTAAAATACGTTTATTTTCTCATTATTGTTGTGCGAATTGCACAAACTTTTCACAACGTGTAAAGGAACGTACAATAATTCAAAAATCAAAATTTTTTTTCATTGTCTGTAGATTTTAGCTACTTAGGTCTGAATATTGGGCCAAGTTACGTATGGCAAAGTATGACAAATTCATTGAAAAGTGTGAACCCTAAAAATTGCTACTTAGTACCAATTGCTCAGTAAACCAGTGGTTGGACTTTTTAATACCTTAACTTGATAAATATTTAGATTTTTTATGGTAATGATCAAAAAAATTCATGTTTAATTACTTGTTAGAACCATTTTTAGCATATATCATTTAAATAGAATTTTAGTCTTACTGTTAACCATTTTAAATGTCTAAAGGACATAAAAAGCAAAAATTCTAGAACATATATAAAAAATATCTCTTTGGTAAACTACGAATGCAAACTCTAACAAGCCAGTAGGATAAACTTCATCTCCATTACTGAGTTGAAATTCACGCAATACAAGTAAAACGCCCGCCTATGAAGAAAATACCATAGACAAAGAAAGATGTCCTAAACATCATACCGAAATGTTTTCTGGTGTTTAAGGATATTATTATTGAAATTAAGCAAATACGGTCAGCGCTTAAAAAGCGTCATTAGATGTTTGCATCAATATCTCCGTAATAAGCATAGTAAAACAGATTGCTGTACCATATTAAAGAGTAATGATGAATGTTGGTTCTTAAAAACGGGCTTTTAACGTTCTCCCAAACACACATCTTTCATTATTTTAAATACTCTTTTGTTATCGTACCCACACCACATCTTTATATGGTGTATTATT
This sequence comes from Melinopterus prodromus, assembly GCA_964023965.1. Taxonomy (NCBI): domain Eukaryota; kingdom Metazoa; phylum Arthropoda; class Insecta; order Coleoptera; family Scarabaeidae; genus Melinopterus; species Melinopterus prodromus. Next base: position 36,321,974 of record OZ030390.1, read on the forward strand.
GTTATGCCCGGCCTAGACAAACGACTAACTTGTAATGCATTTGTGGGTTAACTAACGCGACGTCTTTTTCTGCGTTTCTGATATGCCAGTTAATGCGTAGCCACACTCGATTTTAACGCATTAATATGAACATTACGCGTTAGGCATTAAGCGCAGATTATAGTGCCGTAAACTTAACCGTCACCGTAACCGCAACAGCAATCGCTTACGCATTGGGTTGCCTAAGTGACTGTAAGCACTATAACCGCTAATCAAAAATCGTGCATGTTCAACTTTCTTACTGTACGGTTATGGTTAAGTTTACGGCACTATAATCTGCGCTTTAAACGTTACGCGTTAGTATAGCCCGTACTTTAGGATGTATGTAACACAATAAGCCTTTAATACTGTCCAACTATTTTCTGGAAAGTGGCAGTTAATAGGAGTTGTATCTTCGAAACCAAATTTAGACATGTTTATTTGATTGTCATTTTCTCCTTTTTGTCATACTCCTAAAGTCGTCGTTTCTGAATGTTGATTTGTATAAAATATTTCCAGTTGTTTTTTTGCGTAGATACTTGAAACAATTTGCTTTTGAAGATAGCATCTGCATTGTTTACTATTCACAGAAGATACCTTCTGAATAGCTTACTTTGTAAAAACCATTTTGCGTGTTATCAAGAACTTTATTTCCCTCTTTTCGCTAAAAACTCAAAATCAGCGGAGACCAGCCTCTATACCGATGACGGTTTGTTTCTTTGCTTTTTCATTTGCGATATGAATTGAGTCTGCAACGAGGTGAGTATGTACGGAGAAATTTGAGGTTAATTTCTTTGAGATTGTGACCAGGTGGTAAATATCAAAGATCAATGAAAGCAATCTAATAACATACCTAAATATCCTTGGCAAAAAAAAGTCCACCGCAGTAGACGTGCTGAGCGATGAATTAAACAGATTGTGGGACCAAAGCTCCCTTGCTCACCTATCGTTCCATGTTCATAGAATCAATTCATGCCAGCAGTATTAACATTCTACAAAAAAAGGCTTTAGGGGCTATAGAACAGCGCCCTCAAACAACACATTGTAAGTCCCTATTCAGACAGTATAGTATTATGACGCTGCCCTGTGAATACATATACAGACATCTCATTACAGCATTTGACGGCCTACTCCAAACTGACTGCACAACTTTAATCATAAGAAATACCCACCAACTTACCATCTCATACCATGGCACAACCGCAACAGCAGCCAAACATCGTCACCTGCATCGTATCAACACCCTTCCTGACAGATGGTTACTGAACAAGAAGCTACACATCCAAAAAGAGTTGAAAATAATGTTTAAAGAACTTCTACACTCTACAGTGTCGCAGAATTTTAAAAACACTTGCGCCTGAAGGAAGAGGGGCGCTGATTACCACTACCACTGAAAACCACTATCTATACCAAGACTTATATTAATTAACATCCCCCACCTCCCAGTGATTTAATTAATTTAATTTATTGTGTATTATCAATGTATTTTCTGAAGCATTAAATTATTATTATTATAGTAAATCTTAAACTTTTTTCTACCTGAAACTCTGAAACCGCAATTGTTTCCATAAAAAGAACAACAAAAATTCAATAGTAACGTGATCGGTCACTTTAAAACCGGGATTCATATTCAGCGCAAAAAAATCTAAGCTACCATTAAGCAATGAGGACACTTATTAAAATCGATATGTAAAGTATCAGGTCGACATTAAAAAAAACATGTTGACGACGTCATAAGTCAAAACAATTGAAGGTTGATTTTAGTTCAGTTTAATATGTGTATTTTGGTAATTCACAACCGAGACGTGTGCGAGGTTTATTCATTTACGCGCATTATATTATTATATTATTACATTATTCATTATATTAGCATTATATTATTCATTTACGCGCACAAAAATTCCCGCGCACCCGAAATCAATTCAAATAAAATTGCTCCTGTTGCAGTTCCTTACAACGAAACTATTCTGGAGATAACCTCGTGTCAAAAAGTTTCCCACAGTACAAAATAAAACTCTGTCAAACCAACCAACACCACACAAAATTGCTAGTAGGTACTGGTTTAAACGAATATGCTATTGCATCATTTAAAATCATTTTTCTTGTTAATGTAAAAACATAAAAGATAGGTTAGTGCCATTCAAACTCGCACATACTAACACATAATCTTTACTGTCGCACATACTAACACATAATCTTTACTGTCATAGCCATTATATCATATATGATCACTTTTCTATGCAAACTAGATTATTATTTTTGTCTTAGCCTTATCTTAAGAAAATGAAATGAAACAAAAATATATAAAATCACGAAAGTGGATGAGCACCATCAAGAATTCATGTTGGTTTAAAATGCCCTGTGTGAAAGTCTGCTTAGTCGCCGGGTTTCGCCAAAATAATCAAAACAAAACCTGTTGCGAAGCAACATCCTTTCGAACAAGTGTGTTGGTTAAAATTAATTTATGGTTTCATCGCGTGCCTAGCGAAACCAACTAATCGTGTCTGTATTACGAGTTTTGTATAACTGCAGGTCGGCGCTATTCAAAGTGTTAACAAATTACACATTTACTGTCAACTGAAGCCATACGTAATAATTCGTTTTAAATGCAACGATATAAAATACGAATGTGGTGTGTCCGCGACGTTTGGCATACGATATCACCACCGTGTGTACTGTATATAAATAAGTTCATTTATCTTGTCTGTAGGCATAGTTGACAGGCAAATTTTCAGGCGGCCGACGGACCCCCGACGAGGAACGTGCACTGTGAAAGTGATGACAGCGATTAAATTTTACAGTCCCAACTTTGAACCCATAAATCTCGGCTGGCAAAAGCTTAGTGCTGCATTACTACGTAGAGATGTTGTTTTTATTCCCCTGTGGATTAGTCCGTTGAATTATTACACGCATTTAAAATCTGTAGTGAGTTTTTTTTTTTATTTTTCTTTCTACTGTATTCCTTGTAGAGTCAAACAATTAATTTGTATACTTTCTTAACTAATACCCCAGGCATTTTAAGCTTTAACTCGGAAAAAAGTAAGTTAAGTCTGCAATTTGATTTAATGCCCTGACGACGAAATGGTCCATATATTCATATCTAGTAACATTTCTAGTAGTATTTTTCTGGGTTTTGTGAACGCAGAATCCAAATCTGGGCATAAACATTGCAATATGCAAAATGGTGGATCAGATAATATAGTTAAGGCAATTTCATAAATTATAAATTTTTTATTCGTTTTTGAATGCTGCCGAATCGAAATCTATCATTTGAATTCAAACATTAAAATGGCAGAAAAAAATGATGGATTAGAAAATGAAAATTAAAGACAATTTTTGGAAAGGTGGAGATACGTTGGTCACTTATCTTGTATATATGCTGTTTTCCGTATAGGACAGTTATAAATAATAACAAAAATACAAGGTCATTATTAGAGTGTGGATTTTAAGCATTTTGCTTGAACAGTTTTAATAAAACCAGGGGTGTTTTTGATTTATACCCGTTTTTAGCGTGTTATTGTGACGGTGACAAAACAAAAACAAACCAAACACACTCGATCACTGCCGAGTATACGCAGAGCGGATGGCGTCAGGCTGAGCATTGTGATTGTTGTATTTCTAGATGTGGTAGGTCTGCGCATTTGCGTCTCAAAAACAGCAAAAAATCGCTCAAAATCGCCTCTAGTGTATTGTGATATATCGGCTATAAACGTGCGCACCACACAAGAGGTTTTCCACTTTGTAGTGTATTCGAAATGCTAAATCTTAAGGATAAATGGCTGTCTGCCACATAGGTAAAAAAAATACCGAATTAATTAATCAAAACAATCAAATATTTCGCAGAATGTGCATGAAAACAGTAAGTTAATATTATTTATTTTACGATTTGTCTCTTGTAGTGATTGTTATGATTTTAGGCCTATTTTGTTGCTTTATTTCACCGTATTAAAATGAATATATTTAAGTTTAACATTCGCTTCTTAGCCATACTACATTAATACATTGTTTCAGTAATTCAATTTGTTCAACTACGTTTAAATATAGTGACAATTTCGACTAAAATGTGTCACGTGGTTAAATCTGCGCCGAAAATGCAAGCAATGTACTTAACACAGTATACATCTGAGGTACTCAATTTTGGGTCTACCTGCCGATAATAGCGAATATAATTGTTTTTTTTTAATCAAATATAACTATAGCGTTTATTTATTGTGTATAGTTTATTTCTATTGTTAAGTTCAATTTTCTCAGTTATACCAAAGTTTAGTATAATGTGAATACAAACATACATATAACCCGGAAGCAGTTTATTTTCTAAATACATATGCTAGTAAATACATACATACAAAATCGTATTATTTCGTTGGGTTGAGCGACGTAGTTGGTGACGGGGGAGGGGGGGGGGTATAAAACTGATCTAAATATATGTAAAATCGACCATTAAAAATCGATTATTAACATACGATTATTAAAAGTCGATTATTCAAAATGGATTATTAAAAATTGATTACTAACATACCATGGACCCCTTTCAACCAAAAGCTTTTCAGCTCTAAGTTTGGTAACAAAACTTCTAAATATGAACTTTCGTTCCGATACCTTTAATAGTTTCTCCGGAATCGTCGCCACAAAAATCGTTTACACACAGACATACATACGCACAGACACACACACACACAGAAATTTTTTTGTACCTTGGTCAAAAATGTTCAGGGGACCCAAAAAGACCTATTTCCGCTAAAATCTCATTTTTTTTCGGCATGATTACAATACTTTAGCATACTGCGTATGATAAAGTAAAAATTGGGATTTTAGCGGAAATAGATCTTTTTGGGTCTCCTGAATATTTTTGACCAAGGTATAAAAAATCTGATGTGGCCAGGCACATGACTTTATCATACAAAATAAAGAATTAACAGTTTAGCTGCACGAGAATCTATTTGACTGAGATAAATCGTGTCTGCATTAAAATTAAACTAGTTAGCCAGGATTTGACAGATATTTTGATAGTCAATGGTATCTATAGAAGGTATTGTCAAAGCATCAGCATTTGACACTACCTACTGTCATCAGAATAATAGTTGTTTATCTCACAAGTGCCGAAAGTACGGAATAGGGCGGAGCGTCGCCGTCGCATGAGAGCGGGTCATGTAGTTTTCGGCAGGAGTGACATCAACGTTTTTTGTGTTGCTTACTGAGAAATAGGTATTTAAAAAAATCAAAAATGGTTATTTTTCTGAATAGGAAATGTTCTGAAAGGTTTAACGTCAAGTTTAAAAAGTTAATTCAAATTCTGACAGATTTATATTCATTCATGACACTGTAGATGTCACATCCGCACCAACATACTAAAATATAACTACACTCATCGCTATACATTATTTACTTTCTCAATTTATCGCTTTTACAATTAGATATAACAACGGGTTGATATATCTTATCAACAAACAATCAAATTGGTGATCCTTGTTTTATTTGAATTTGGTATTTTGTGCTTTGCCGCACTAGAGCGGCAACGTTCCATAGCGGTTCTCCAACCTCTGATGAAATCAGCTGTTTTCGAGTGTGACAGCCATAGACATTTCTGTGGTGACAGCACAAAAAAATATTTGTCAAAATTCTGGCTACTATGTATTTTCATATCAGTGCAGATGCGACCTATCTCCATCGAATAGAATTTGCTCTTGCAGCTAAACTATTAATTTTATCAAAAAATGTCATAAGCATAAATTATTCAAAATTTCCTCTACTTTAATTTATTATTTAACAATTTTGACGAAATTACAAAAATGGCGGCTCATTTGCAAAATCCTTGAAAAAGGCTTAGAATAAACTACCAGTTCCTTTGGACCCTTTTGAACCAAAAGCTTTTCAGCTCTAAGTTAGGTCATGAAACTTCTAAATATGAACTTTCGTCCCGATACCTTTAGTAGTTTCTCCGGAATCGTCGTCACAAAAATCGTTTACACACACACACACACACGCACACACACACAGACACACACACACACACACAGACATTTTTTTGTACCTTGGTCAAAAATGTTCAGGGGACCCAAAAAGACCTATTTCCGCTAAAAACTCAATTTTTTTTTTTTGCATGATTACAATACTTTATTATACTGCGTATGATAAAGTAAAAATCTGATGTGGCCAGGCACATGACTTTATCATACAATATATAAAATTATAAGTTTAACTGCATGAGATTCTATTTGATCGAGAACGATCGTGTTTGCATTAAAATAAAACGAATTAGCCAGGATTTGACAGATATTGACAGTACGTATAGTCAAAAAATCAGCCTTTGACACTACCTACTGCTATTGGAATAAAAATATCTGGCAAATCCTGGCTAACTTTATATTAATGCAGACACGATCTCGATCAAATAGAATTTGCTTCTACAGCTAAACTATTAGTTTTACGAAAAAATGTCATAGACATAAATTATACTAAATTTCGTCTATTTTAATTTATTATTTAACTATTTTGACGAAATTACAGAAATGGCGGCTCATTTGCAAAATCCTTATAAAATTCAAAACAACATTGCTATCCGCACTCGAAATACACATTGACTTTGTGTATGACACCAAGATGTTTCAATATTGTTTCACATAGCGTACTTGCGCGCGTGTTTCTCCATGCATTTGCGTGTTGAATTGACGTTTCGCAACCGATGACGTTCTGAATACTGTCAAAAGTCGCAAAATATCCAGGCTACCTACTATTAATGCAGACACGATTTCGATCAAATAGAATTTGCTCCTGCAGCTAAACTATTAATTTTACCAAAAAATGTTATAGGCATAAATTATACAAAATTTCCTGTACTTTAATTTATTATTTATCTATTTCGACGAAATTACAGAAATGACGGTTCATTTGCAAAATAGTTGAAAAATGCTAAGAGTAAATAGCTAGTTCCTTTGGACCGTTTTGAACCAAAAGCTTTTCAGCTCTCAGTTTGGTCATGAAACTTCATCGTCACAAAAATCTGGTACACACATACACACATACACACACACACACAGACATTTTTTTGGACCTTGGTCAAAAATGTTCAGGGGACCCAAAAAGACCTATTTCCGCTAAAATCCCAATTTTTTTTTTCGGCACGATTACAATACTTTACCATACTGCGTATGATAAAGTAAAAAATCTGATGTGGCCAGGCACATGACTTTATCATACAATATATAAAATTATAAGTTTAGCTGCATGAGATTCTATTTGATCGAGAACGATCGTGTTTGCATTAAAATAAAACGAATTAGCCAGTATTTGACAGATATTGGCAGTACGTATAGTCCAAAAATCAGCCTTTGACACTACCTACTGCTATTGGAATAAAAATATCTGGCAAATGCTAGCTAACTTTATATTAATGCAGACACGATCTCGATCAAATAGAATTTGCTTCTACAGCTAAACTATTAGTTTTACCAAAAAATGTCTATTTTAATTTATTATTTAACTGTGTCGTGAACCTCAGTCCAGTGATGTTTTTATACCCTCCATTCTATGTTTAACAATTTTATATATTTGACTCTCTCACCTGACGTTGCGAGTGAGTACTACATCATTAATTATCCGTTTCATTGTAACTAATAATCATTTTAATTATATAGGCCCTGAAGATGCCTAAGATCGTAGGTGAAACGTCGGCCATGCTACTGAAGTAGGTTGAGATTAAACGCAACAGACTAATTAGCGCAAATTGTGTTTTATTTCACACACCCGACAACTGAATAGTCGACAGCTGTACTTATTAATTATTTAACTATTTTGACGAAATTACAGAAATTGCGGCTCATTTGCAAAATCCTTAAAAAATTCATAACAACATTGCTATCCGCACTCGAAATACACATTGACTTTGTGTATGGCACCAAGATGTTTCAATATTGTTTCACGTACGCTGATAGCGTACGTGCGCGCGTGTTTCTCCATGCATTTGCGTGTTGAATTGACGTTTCGCAACCGATGACGTTCTGAATACTGTCAAAAGTCGCAAAATATCCAGGCTACCTACTATTAATGCAGACACGATTTCGATCAAATAGAATTTGCTCCTGCAGCTAAACTATTAATTTTACCAAAAAATGTTATAGACATAAATTATACCAAATTTCCTCTACTTTAATTTATTATTTATCTATTTTGACGAAATTACGGAAATGACGGTTCATTTGCAAAATCATTGAAAAATGCTAAGAGTAAATAGCTAGTTCCTTTGGACCGTTTTGAACCAAAAGCTTTTCAGCTCTCAGTTTGGTCATGAAACTTCTAAATCTGAAGTTTCATCCCGATGCGTTTAGTAGTTTCTCCGGAATCATCGTCACAAAAATCTGGTACACACATACACACATACACACACACACACACACACACACACACAGACATTTTTTTGGACCTTGGTCAAAAATGTTCAGGGAACCCAAAAAGACCTATTTCCGCTAAAATCCCAATTTTTTTTTTCGGCACGGTTACAATACTTTACCATACTGCGTATGATAAAGCAAAAATGTCTGTGTGTGTGTGTATGTGTGTGTGTACCCTATTTTTGTGACGACGATTCCGGAGAAACTACTAAAGGTATCGGAACGAAAGTTCATATTTAGAAGTTTCATGACCAAACTTAGAGCTGAAAAGCTTTTGGTTCAAAAGGGTCCAAAGGAACTGGCTATTTTCTCTACCATTTTTCAACGATTTTGCAAATGAGCCGTCATTTCTGTAATTTCGTCAAAATAGTTAAATAATAAATTAAAGTAGAGGAAATTTTGAATAATTTATGCCTATGATATTTTTTGGTAAAGATAATAGTTTAGCTTCAAGAGCAAATTCGATTTGATCGAGATCGCTCGCATCTGCATTGATATAAAACTACATAGTAGTCTGGATTTGACAATAATTTTTTTGTGGTGTCACCACAGAAATGTCTAAGGCTGTCACACTCGAAAACAGCTGATTTTATCAGAGTTTGGAGAACCGCTATGGAACGTTGCCGTTCTAGTGCGGCAAAGTACAAACTACAAAATTCAAATAAAATAGGATCACCAATTTGGTCGTTTGTTGATACGAAATATCAACCCGTTGTTATATCTAATTGTAAAATCGATAAATTGAGAAAATTGTAAGTAAAGTATAGCGATGAGTGTAGTTATATTTTAGTGTGTTGGTACGGATGTGACATCTACAGTGTCGTGAACGAATATAAATCTGTCAGAATTTGAATTAGCTTTTTAAACTTGACGTTTCGTAGAAGTGGTATCAACCTAACATGTCCTATACAGAAATATAACCATTTTTGATTTTTTTAACTTTTTTTTACGTTTTTCTCAATAAGCAACACAAAAAACGTTGATGTCACTCCTGCCGGAAACTACATAGCGCGACTCCCTCACATGTAACGGCGACGCCGCGCCATCGGTGACCTGCCGCATCACCGCTCGTCGCGCTATTCCGTACTTTCGGCACTTGTGAGATAAATAACTATTATTCTGATGACAGTAGGTAGTGTCAAATGCTGATGCTTTGACAATACCTACTACTGATACTATTGACTATCAAAATATCTGTCAAGTCCAGGCTAATTAGTTTAATTTTAATGCAGACACGATTTATCTCAATCAAATAGATACTCATGCAGCTAAACTATTATTTTTATATTTTGTATGATAAACTTATGTGTCTGGCCACATCAGATTTTTACTTTATTACTGCTATGCACAAACAACTGTCAATCTTGAACAAAGGTTATGGGACCAATTTAACTTTTGCGTGTAGGTAGAACAGTGGCATTCAATTCAAATAGAGCGGCAACCAGAAATATTTGCATTTGATATCATGGCGTCCTTCGAGTACAATCATTTAAATGAGCCTTTATAATAATATCTATTCATTGTATATTCATCAATATTTCTTGTCTCCCCCGCGGAGTGGCAGCAGGTTCCTGCTAGTAGAGGGGCTGCGATGAAACAAGTCGGTGTATAAACTGTTGCTGCGATAATTGCGAGCGTATAATATATGATCAGATATTATTTTTGAAACTTATTACGAAACTATGAATACTAACAATACTTGTTTATTAAAGATATTCAGAGCCTACATACTTATAGCGTCGTTCACAAATGGTTATTTTAGGCAATGATCTTTTGCCTAAACAAAAGCCATTTCCCTGGTCAAAAAGATATACAGCCTTCATTGATATTTTGGAAGCTATGTTCATATGCAAATGTATTTGCCAAAACCTTTGGTAGGCAAACAGCATTTTGTGTTCAATCGCAGTTGTAATAAAATTATGTGAGGTTATGAGCAATCCGTGCATGTTTGTTTACAAATACGTCTTATTTAAAATGTAGTGGTTAATGATAAGCTAAACTTTATTCCTAACTTGAAACTATGTTATTTCTTCCAATTTCTATATTCTTAACATATTAACATAAAAATCTATTATTTTATTTTTGTAGATGATGCATTACGTATAGGATTACGGTGCCATTGAACGAACCGCAGAGAACGGCTGGAAAATGATTGCTTGCATCAACAATATATAAAAGAGTATAAACCGGTGGAACACATTATATCCAGCTTTGATTAATTGGAAAGCCACTATGCAAGAAATAATTTTCCGGGCATTCTTTCCGGTTCTTCCAATGTCACTGTAATCCCACCTGTAATAGATTATCTACACAAATATAAAATACTTGATCCGTATTAGGAGAAGAAGAAATTTTACCTTTTCTTATAATTATTTCATTGGCAGTGTTATTAACTTCATCTCTGTTCCTTATTACAACAAACAGGTATGTGGTTTGGATCTTGTGTTTGTCTCTTTACGTCTCTTTATCAGGAGGAGGAAATCAAACATACACATACATAGGTATGTACAGTACATTACCAGCACGTTGGAACAATAAATAAACACCTGCGGCAAGTGACGATTATTGAATTAAAATAGGACTGGGAACGCATATGAACAATCAAGCGGACCGGGAAAGCGAATTTTGCTTATATTAGAAGTACTCGGTAATTGGCAGTATGTGTTAGGTACACCTTTATGAATTTCTTTCTCAATTCCGTGTTCAAAATGGTGTAAGATTGCTTTTTACAGCAATTTAGCGACCATTGTACAAATGCAAGGTTATTTTGTCGTATTAGTTGTAGGAAAATCAGTGCAGAAGGGATTTTGGCAATTTTCAACTAATATTTAAGCGAGATTTGACATATCATTTCATTAATCGTATATAACTCTAAGCGGCTCCGTGGCTTAGTGGGGAAATTCGATTTTTGAATACGCGGCGTTGCTGGGACGATGGTTCAACACCGGCCGAAGGAAAGAATTTTTAATATATTTTTTTTTAAATATTTTACTTAAGCCCTGTTTAAAACAAGGAATTTTTAATTTTATTTACAATTTTGCCGTAATATATAGGGTGTTTTTTTATCCGCAAATACGATGATTTACTTATTAAACTTATGATATCTATTGTGAATCAACTTCTTATATTATTAGGAAGTATATGTCATTACGCTTTTTTATTGTAAGTCATATAACCTACAGGGTGTTGCGAGAAATAAGTAAATGTGACGCAAATTAGTCATATTTGCGACGTTTGCGTCTTGCGTAAACAAGAATCTTCTGCAAAGTACAAATTTGGATAGGCAAGTAATTATTACATGCATTATTTTTCATAATTGTTCACAATATACAGGGTGTTACGATTTGTAAGTTTTTGTTTCCAAGTTTCTGTTTCTTTATGAGCGTAATCTCAAAATGATGTTTATTCACTAACCGCGAGCGAGGTAATAATTCTGAAAATTTCAAGTTGAAAAAATAAATTGTCTCTATGGATCGACAAATTTTTTGTTTCCTACGGATCATTATAATTTTGTAAAAAACAAAATAATTGCTTTCTTATATTTCTTTTAGATTATTTTTCCGAATCTTTAACATTTATTTACTTAATTATAAACGTTAGGCCTTTTGACGAAGACATAATTTTCTCTTCAATTTTGCCAATTTTTAGTGGTATATGTGGTTCATTGAGACAACTTAGGAATTTGAATTCGGTGAATTAAAGTTTTCTAGCAAGAATTATTTAGATGCATTCTTTGAGTACTTTACAATGACCAAGTAATATCAGCTATTAGATATGAGAATGGTATTTGCAACGCGAGCCACGACCCAAAGGCGAGTGTTACAAATCATTGGAGTAGTTTTTAGTAATATTGGTTTAGCGCACGACGAGCGCAGCGAGGATTGCCTCCAAATGAACTAATCTGTCCCTACGGGTTTCATTACTATCCCACTAAGTGCATTTCGAAAGAATCAGTAGTCTGTAATAAACCTACATCACGTTCTATAAATTTCACATCCTGCAGATAGTGCTGATTCCTGATATTTTACTAGCGTACATTACGTCATACATTGCATATAACATATATAATGTTAAGGTAAGCAGAATATTTGCATTTCCTACTCATTACGCCTCTACAGTGTGTTTGATAGTTCAATCTGAAGTTGAAGTGGTGATTGGATTAATTTTGATAGGAAACGATGCAAAAATTGTACCAGGAAATCCTCCACTATCGGCTTAACAAACTAATTGCGAATGAGTTCAAAACCCGGAGTACTTCATTAGTTCACGATGGCAAGTGAAAGAGAACGCCGAGCATGTTGACGCGGCTAAAGTGGTTATCATTCAATTAGACTGTTTTAATTTATTTCAGAGAACAGTTCATACGAACGGATTGATGCGATATATATATATCGGCACCGGAAGTTCCTGCTTTCCCAGGTCTCTAAATCCATTTCCTGTACACATAGCAAACACTTGACCTTAGGTTACATGAATTCCAGAGCAATTTGATAGGAAAAGAACACAATTGAGTTGATATTGATTTGTTTAAATATGAAATGTGTCATTTTCTTGAATGTCAAGCAGATAGTCTTTCTAATTTGATTAAAAAAACATTCTAACCTTTCTTTTTAACACTCTATACAAGTACATACAAAACACGCCGCCAAAATCAAACGATTTGCAAGCTATACTCTTGCTTAAAAACACCTGTTTTATAAGAAAAGTCCCATTCATTCAATCGCATAACCGTTTAGTAACTATTTTATAAATTTGGTCATTATTTATGGTTTGTCTGTCCAAAGAAATAAACGCATTTTTTGAAATATTTAAACTCACTTAAATTATAAATGTCCAGGCAAAATGCATATTATGGTTTAAAAAATCCAGAAAATTAAAAAAAATCCCAAATCTCTGTCCTGGAACTGCAGAATTAAACAAAACAACAACATTACTCGCTTTGTATGCAAGGGTGTCTCAACAGTGCGATCTCTGTACCTCTGTTAATGAAGATGCACATATTTTAAAATTGATTTCTCTCATATAACATATGGAAAACAAATTATTATCCATTTCTCAGAAAATTTTATTCTTTATAAAAGTTGGCGGCTTGTATGAAACCAATACGGCAGTAGTCAAATATGTAAATTTCGGTATCATATACCCAGCGATACAGAATATATGAATTTGTGATAAGAGTAAAGTACCTTTATTTTTATTATCGACAAACTTTGTTTGAAAATGTTGTTTACAAGTCAAAATTATAATCAAATATGAAGTCACAGCCACCAATCTTGAAATTTATCTTTTTTGTTTCTTTTTATTCTTATTTTTATGACTAATATTAGTCAATGCCAGTGATACTACAATGTTCGTTTTATTCTATTTTTTTGAAATTTGAATACATTTTCTACATTTTTGATTATTTTGTTATGACAACTAATGTTTATTTAGAACTAGCGCAAAATTACTCATTTTCTTGATGCAAAGTTGATATTTCACCCTGTAGATAATAATAGATCATACAATAGCTAATACATGAGCGTAACTTTCCTTTAATTCAATTAATATTAATGACTTTGGATATGTTTATAATAGTAGTTTTCCATCTACAGAAAAGCAATTATCTCGATGTTGCTAATATGTTCAATTAAAACACCCGGACAACAAAATTGCCCATTCAACCATTTCTATGATAATCAGAAAATTCAAGCAGACTGGGTCTGTTGAAAATCTCTTTAAGAAACACCACAAACAAATATATTGCTGAAAATAAGAAAGCAAGTTTACTAGTGTTGCAAGCGGTAATCGTGCATAGAACGATTTCGGTTCGGCAACATGCTTCTCACACCCAACCCAGTAAATCAACAGCACATAACATACTAAAACTCAACAAATATCACCTTAAAAAATCTTACGAAATTTATAAGTACACTAAAGGAAAGACACTATGGCATCTGTACCACACCTATGACATCAAACCTGATGTGTGCACTAGGGTGGACCTTATTTTTTTATGATCGAATTTTTTTCACGTCACCCTCTAGATTTGTTCTACTATGAATAAAAATAAGTCCTGCAAAAGAAAAACTTAATTCGACCACGGGAAGGGGTGCCTCAATCGATTTGAAGTTTGAAAATGTCAGTAATTTTTCTCATATTTGACGTTTGACTTTAGTTTAACAATTTAAATAAGACAGTTATTGTTATTATACAAGGATACCTTACTTTGGTTGTCCAGTAACCATATTTGCTTATATAGTTATTTTAATTAAGTAACTTATTCGATCCTTTAAGACTTTTACAACGCCGCATGTTCGCACTGTCTACGCTCGACGCTCTACACTACTTTGGATTAATTTCTAGTGTAACCCTGTCCGAAACATTGTTCTGCCTCTTTTATATATATTTTTCTTATTTAGAAAATAAACTGCTTCCGGGTTATGCCGTGTGTCAAGATTTCTTAATGCTGACGTTTCGCGAACCATGTTGCTCGCTTCTTCAAAGCTAATTGAATACTCGCGAAACGCGAAACGTCAGCATTAACAAATCTTGACACACGGCATAACCCGGAAGCAGTTTATTTTCTAAATGATTTTGGCCGTGAAAGCCTACGTACTTATATTTCATATTTCTTGTCCTTTATCAAGTAGATGCACACTCAGTTTAGCATAGAGTTTGAGGTGTTGTCAGTATAAGGGTTGAAGTGTATCAGTTACATATTGACCAAGAAATGGAGACACGAAGTCGAGATAAATTGTTTTTATTGGTTTATTTCGAACAACAAATTGTTGGTGCTAAATTGCCGAGTATGGGTCAGGTTTTAAGAGTGCTTTCTTATAATTTGCGAAAAGTTAACTTGAATCTTCGCACTAGTGCGGCTCTTTTTATAAAAGAAGAAGAAACATGTTGACAAAAGGCACGAATCCCTGTGAAGCTAACTGCACATAGTATTGCCAAATTAGAACCACTTTACCAGAAGTGGAGAACACTAAATTGGAATGCAAAACACCGAACTGCGTCTCAAATACAACGAGAACACGAATTTACTGATTCGTTGAACGATTTATTCGATATCGGCCATGCAAATGCTTTGCAAATGATGACAATCGAAGAAGACAAAATATTTCTGTTGAAGCAGAAAAGGGCGAGTCGAAGTGATGGGTGCTGGTGATCGCATTTTAGCGGAAAAGGAGCAGCAAAAAACTCTTGGGCAGAACGGAAAGAGATGCTGGTAGAAAAGGCTCAACAATCAATAATTTCTCAAGGTACATTTTAGTAATTTAATTAATTTATTTTGTTGTGTTTAGTTTTATTTAAACCCTTTCGCTGGTGGTGTACAATGTATTGTAGATCACTTTTTTTGATCTAAAATCGATTATAAATATATAGTACACATTTTATTGTGAAATGAAACTTCTATAGGAGCGTTGGGTGTGAATCGGTTTGCCCGCATTTACGCATTTAACGAATAGTAGATAAGAAAACACTAAACGCCGAATTTTAAACAACTCCATAATTTGTTGCTGTGTATTACTATTATTTGCTATTATTATAATTAATACTATTGTTATACAACTCTTGTATTGTTCATATATTTATTTTTAATAAACATTTTTAGTCTACAATTAGTCTACAATTTAGATATTTTTAGTAAACATTGTTATAATTCAGTTCTAATTAGTACCTAAGTCTCTATATGCGTTTATAAATAACAGAAATAATTATTAAATAGTTTATAAACAAAACAATGATTATTTTTATTTTTCCTTTTTTATCAATTACCTAAAATTGTTTATCAAAAACATTAATATAATAAATTTTGTTTAAACAATTTTCTGTTTATTGATATAATATAATATAAAATATAAATATAAATATAATATAAATAACGTTTTTTTAGTTCATATAATAATTAGAATACAGCATTAGAATAATATCTATTGAGTAACGGATTGAAATGTGTGTATATTTTAATTTTAATAATGTCCCATTTTTTGCATAAACAAAGCCCTTGAGGCACGTCTTCCCATTATCCGATCGACTTCAAACTTGGAGGGAATTAGTTTTTTAGTATGTAGAACAAATTACAGGGGTGACGTGGACTTAATTTTGAAAATAATTTTTCGTTAAGAGTAACTAAGGTCCACCCTAGTGTGCACTCATGAGTACTGATGCTTGTCACATCAAGTGAGGTATTCATTAGAACCATGATACTTAGAATACGGTATTACCCAGAAGTCATCGACGACTAAATTTTAAATAAAACGAGTTTATAAACAAACATGCACGGATTGCACATAACCTCGCATAATTTTATTACAAACTCAGTTGAAAACTAATTGTTTATGCCTAACATACATTTGCCTAGGCAGATAGCTTTAAAAATTGTATTTCTATTTGACCAGTCATATAGCTTCTGCCTAGGCAAAAGCTCTTTGCCAGAAATAACCAGTTGCCCACGACATAAACACACTAAAAAGCAAAAAATTGAGCGAAAGGAGGAATTTTCAATTATTTTTAATCATGTTAGACATTCGGATTTTTTTGTACAACTATGGATTAAAAAATGTAAGCGTCTGAATGTAGACAAACAAATAGGTGTCCGATATTTTTGCCTCAAATCTTTTATTCGATAGTAAATTTTATAGTGAATAAAATAATATTAAATACCATTCCCGAAAAACTGACTTTTAATTGGCCTTGAAAACGCCATCGAAATGGAAATACTAGTGGCGGGCGGTGCATTTGTACATAATGTGTGCAGTGGAGAATAAATATCACAACTTTAATTTTGCAAAGATATTTAGTTTATTACTAGTTTCGATCAACAGATCATCATTAGCCACAATCCAGAAAAACACAAATAAATCAGAAAAAATCACGCAAAATTGTAACAGAAAAAACTCAAATATGCCTCAAAAATGTATAAAAATGTTAAACTTCCAGTCAAGTACTTACAATTGTTCGCTATTTCTTTGGATAGTTTTGTGTGTTTCTGGCTTTCGGCTAATGAACTGTTGACCGAAACTAGTACCAAAGTAAATATTCTTGCAAAATAAAGAGGGTTTTATTTAACCTCTATCCTTTATTAAACAGTATTTACTATAATGTTATTTATATGATAATGGATAACTCAATGTTTCTATCTGCATTTTAAAAACATATATGACATTTTCATAAAAATCCAGCGTAAGTAAGTTTTTTTAGAACAGAAATAAAACTAACCGTGGTGTAGGTGATATCATATAATGGTTATCTGATATAATTTTAATTTAATACCAATACCCTTTCATACAAAGAGGCATCTTGTTATCTGGATTACTGCGTATTAAATAAAAATCATAAATACATGTACATAAATACTTCATACCTGTACATAAATACTTCATACCTGAAAATCAAGACACACTACCATAACAAGTTTACAAGTCAATTGTGCATCGGAGCTGCTGCTGCACGCTGGCTATAAGTTTCCCCAAAGGCGAATTCAAATTGACGAACAAACTAATATGAGCAAAATAAATCAAATAAAATCTGATCTGGCTTGCTCTGGATTATTTACTACAGGTTTACGAACGCATAGGTAAATGTGCGACAAAATTTGTTGGTAATTTTTGAATTAAGTAAGTATTAACATCTAGGTTTGCAATGTTTAACGTTCGTCAGCGTCACAATAAGAAGCAACCAAGACGAAAGAAGCAGAAGCGATTAAGAAAGAACAAGAAGCGATCAAAAAGAATGAAGAGCAAGCGACACAAAAGAAAGAAGAAGAAGGGACCAACAAGAATTTTTCATCTCAATGGAATATGGAAGTGTGTCCTGTCTGCCGACAGAACTAGAAGAAGATGGAAAGATGGCAATTCCCATTAGTTCAAGGAGCAAAAATCACGCAGAACGACTACAGGAAGGAGCCTAAAGATGACAAAATTATGGTTTCTCAACATCAGGTACTTGACTTAGAGTCATAACGCAGAAGTGAGATAGGAAACATCCATTTTAATTATAGTTGACTAGATTTTAATTCACTTACAAAAATGCACATACAAGGTAATTTTATTGCTAAATTAAAGGAGGAAACGCTTGACAAAAACATTTATATTATAACTTATGTTTTCGAAGAATATGGTTCAAAGACATTGTATATCATAATGCCTAGTCAATAAATTGAGTTCAAGTTTATGTGACGCAATATGGCGCAAGACCACTGGTAGTAACGAATGAATGTTTTCAAATAAAAATAGGTATTTGTTGTTAAATAATTATGTGTGTGAATGCAACAATAATAAGAAATCTACAAATTGATGGCTGTGAATATCGTAACAAAATTCTGCTCTGATAGTTTTATGAATGTTTTTAAGTTTCCTGAGATTGCAGCGACATTTTGGATAATGGCACTTGCCATTATGATATCTTCTTGGCTTAGCCAGGTATGAAATGATAATGTTACTGATGAATCAGAAGAATTAATCACGATATAGTTACGTAGGAGCATTATGGACAATACTTAGTTGAAAAGTATATTTGAGAAATGGGGAATCACGTAAAAACGGAGCACATGATTGAGACTATAAGTAGCAGCACAGACTTTAAACATACAGATGAATGTATTGATGTATTTATGTATGTATGAAAATGATTTTTTTTCATTGTTGTGATAATAGGTTGTATTTTTTATGTACATGTCCCTCTCTTTTATAGTGTGTTCCCAGATACTAAAGGAAGAGGGCGTCCGAGCTTCTTGGTGGCGCAGTTTGTTGCATCAGTCATCCCATTGTCACTGACATTGAGCACAATGTTTTTTTATAGAAAGGGGAATGTCACATAAGGTCATTCAGATCATAAAACATAATCAGTCGCGAGGTTTGTTTGTATTTTGGGAACCTTGCTCTTGGAATGTGCAGCGATAAAACAACAAACATAAGTCGACACCAGGAAGGTCGGCTACAACCCAATAACTTGGAGAGCTACTATAAAGGATTTTGTATTGTAATCAGACTTAGATGGGTGTTATTACTAATCTGTATTACACCAGTATGTAATCAGTAATTAGTTACTTATCATTGAATCAGTTATTATGCAGTTCTTAGTTAGTTATTAAGAAGCACGCGATGTCAGATATAACAAATAAATCGATTGTGTTCCAGTTGTGAGCGTATTTATCCCCTCGGGGAAGCTACCATCTCCGCTACAGCCCCATAAGAAGATACAAAGACGTTAATGTGATTACCCACAAAGGGGTAACCACTTCTAGTAATGTCACAATATGAAGTGATTAGACCGGACAACTGCACGGAGTTATTACTCCCTGTGTTGTAAATTATGTACTTTAAGTTATTATTATAAAGAAATATTATTTAATATGTGTGTGTGGAGTACACAAATAAGGATATCCGTGATCGGTCAGTACTTATGTACATACATATTATATCATTTTTTGGCTGGACTACTTTAATATTTTTCTTTTTTTTTTCCTGACTCTTAGAGTGTGCGCTGCACGTTCTGTATGTATTGGCCTCACGCCACTGAGCAATACATACAACTGTTATCAAGTCACACAAATTTTATTTCAAAAAGTTGTTTTTCATTTATTTCAATTAGGTTAAGGTTAAAGTTTCAATTTAATTGCTGCGCACTGTACTCAAATGCCCTTTTAAAAATCGCATTACCTTCAAAAGGCCCATCTTTAAACGTATTGAGGATCGAACACCGACCTGGAAGTGTGACTGCGCATAGACTGCGCCTGAAAATAACCCGTAAAAACGAATTATCCGTAGAAGTCTTTTATAGCTGTTGAGTTTAAAGAGCCATTATATTTTTAATTTTCTCTCTCCAGATTTTCCTCTGCGACCCATCCTTGTGTTTAAATTAACTTCCCTCTTGGAAAATTGAATGTCAGTTAAAAAAGTCATTAAAAACTGTCAAATTAACACGCACATGAATCTCGTGGGTGGACGCTATGCAGGATAATTATGGTAATGCAAACTGAAAGCTACGTCATTGAATACAACAATGCAACGTTCTAATTTGTATGGCGACTAAAGAAAAATTGTTAATTGCACTGCATATATCGATTTTATTAAAACGATGTTACACCAAGATGAATAGCGTTTGACCACAAAAAAAAACTAGTTATCAGAGCAAAATATTCGGAGTTACTATCGTTAAGATCGGATATCCGATAGGTAAAATAGAACATGGAAAAAAGCGCCGATTTTGGTCATTGCGCGACGGCCCGATATACATACATTAGTAGTTTGAAATCGAATATCGTATGCAGATGTGTGCATACGTTTCACTGGTGGGTATCCAAGTTTTATGTCGATGTCGATTCCAGCACACTCGATTTATTGAAATTGCAATTGCAGGCCGAGTAAGTAATCAACAAATAATTTATCCATTTAGTTTAGCACATTCCTGACCAATGCGCACGTAGAACATCAGCAAAATTATCGTATATTATCTATCTTCACTACTGCATCACTAGTTTCCAGTGGTAAAACTAACAAAATAGCTTTCCTTTATTGATTTTTTTTGTTTGTTCTGAATTGATCTCTTTGGTACATTTTATAATTGCGGCGATGGAAAACGTTTATGTATTATTTCAGAATTACTGTGAATTAAATAAGTACGACGGCTTTTGCCGTGTGACAAGATTCATAATTGCTGACGTTTCATGAATTAAATTTGTCCTTCTTCAGTGAGAACTGAACACTGATTTATTTATTAATTATTAAGTATTATAACATCAAATCAAACCTTAAAAATTTGAA